>CAJQZJ010004755.1:6694639-6761334 GCA_907164525.1 Lophiomys imhausi | reverse complement strand
CTCTCTCTCTCTCTCTCTCTCTCTCTCTCTCTCTCTCTCTCTCTCTCCTCTGCCTCCTTACCCCATTCTGTCTCCTCTCTCTCTCTGCATGCATATGCTGTTTCTCTTCCCCTCTCATATCCAATAAACCTGCCTTCATATAACTTTAAAAAAAAAGGAAAAAACATTTCACTGAGGCTGGCTTATAGTTTCAGAGGTTTAGTCTGAAACTAAACAGTGACACACTTCCTCTAGCAAGGCCACACCTACTCCAACAAGACCACACCTCCTAATAGTGCCACTCCCTATGGGCCAAGCATTCACACACATGAGTCTATAGGGGCCAAACCTATTTAAACCACTACAGTGTCTGTCCATCACTTGTATGCCTAGGTGCCTGCAGAGACCAGAAGAGGACTTCAGATCCCCCTGGAACTGGAGTTATAGATAGTTGTGAGTCACCCTATCAGTGCTGGGAATCAAACTCAGGTCTTCTAGGATCACAGCCAGTGCTCTTAACATCTGAGCCATCTCTCCAGACTCTCCAGCCCCCATCCTAAGAACTTTTTTTTCAAGTGAGACAGGCCCTATTAATAGACAACAAGCACACTGTCCTGGGCAATTTTCATCAAGCTAATCTATAAATTAAAAGCCAATTAAGTACAATGGAAGGCACAGAAACATTTTCCAGGGACTATATAAATAGATTTGAAAGTCCCTATGAAAAATAAAGAGTCAGGGCTGGGGAGTGACTCAGTAGCTACAGTGCTGACTGTACAGGTATGAGGAGTGTGTCCAAGCACCCTCATAAAAGCTGGGCCTGGCAATGGACATATGCAATCTCAATACTGGGGGACAGGAAGACCTAGCAGCTTGCTGGCCAGCTAAATCTACAGGCAACAGGTTCAGTAAGAGGCTCTATCCCCAAAAATAAGGTAGAGACAAGGTGTGGTGGCATGTGCCTTTAATCCCAGCACATAGGAGGCATAAGCAAACTGATCTCTGAGTTCTACAATAGCCTGGTGTACAAAGTGAGTTCCAGGCCAGCCAGGGCTACAGAGTGAGACCCTGACTCAATATATAGACAGATGGATGGATGATAGATAGATAGATAGATAGATAGATAGATAGATAGATAGATAGATAGGGTGGAGAGAAATAGAGGAAGACACCCAATGTTGAACTCTGACACACACACACGCAAGATTCATGAATAGCTAAAATAACCTTTTTAAAAAGCATCTAAAGAGTGATGGTAACACAAGAGCACATGAAAAGATCAAAAACAATTAAAATTCGGAATCGGCTCCAGTGATGGAAACAGCACTGAGATGGGACCATCAGAGTGAGTGAACCAGTGAGTGATTGTAGAACTTAAGCCCATGGTGTAAAAGTTCAGCCCCACCACACAGAGACCATGATGCAAACGGCAGCAACAGGCCCAGGTTCCAGCCACACTGTGGCTATCTAAACACTGGGGCATTTCCTTTTGTTTTTGAGACCCTCAGATAAACCATGCTCTTCTCAAGCTTGGCTTATCACCAAAGATAACCTGAATATCTGACCCTCCTGCCCCTTACCCCTGGTGCTGGGATTACAGGCATGTGCCATGTCTGGTTTTATGAAGTGCTGGGGATTGAACCCACGGTTCACACATGTTAGGCTAGCACTTTACCTATGCCACACCCCCAGGCCTCAACCATCTGCACATCTGATCATCACTATCTGGGTATTGTATATATAGTATGTCTCATTATTTCAACTTATACTCATGACTTTTCCAATGTTTAATGCATATCAGTGCTTATGAAATGCAAATGTTTTCTGCATAGGAGAGTGGCTGACAGCAGCAGATTCTAAATAAACAACAGACTCTTGAAATCCTTACACTGAAATTTAAGCATCTAAATAGTCAAGCTGCCTCAAAAGCAAGGTAAGTAACTGAAATCTTTGGCCTCTAAAAACATACAGGCAGAGCTGGTAATCACAGCACAGGCCTGTAATCCTTGCACTCAGAAGACTGGGCTGGAGAGGGGACATAAGGGGGTGTGGCATGACATGTTTCAAACCAGCCTGAGCTACATAAGGAGTTTCAGGTCAGCCTCAGCTACATACATAGTGAGACCTTGTTCCAATAAGCAAACAAAAAGTTCATTTTAAAAATAAGGCGAAAGGTTGGGAAGATGGCTCAGTTGGTTAAGTGCTTGCCTTACAGCCATTCAGAACTAAGCAGTTCCCAGAACTCAAATCAAACAACATGGGTATGGTGAAAGCCCAAAACTGGAAAGGTAGAAACAGGCAGATCATAGAAACTGGGGCTTCTGCCCAACCAGTGTTGCCTCCTTGGCAAGTTCCAGGTCAGTGAGAGACCTTGTCCAAATAAATGGACACTCTCTTTTAAAAGATGGGCAGTGCCTATAAAACAGCCAAGGTTGTTCCCTGGCCACCACACACATGTACCCCCACACGTTACACCTGCATGCATGTGTACCTGCACACATACACCTATACACACACTTGCACACACACACATGCAGGGACACATGTTTACCCACACACATGTACCCTCACAATGTATACCCACACAACATGCACCTGCACATGCATGTACCCACACACATACATAAGATAAAAATAAGTTCAAGCATGCAATATACTACCCAGAATGAGCATTGCTGCCCTCCAACCCCAATAAAACAGCCCCAGGAGGGCAGGCAAACTAAGGAAACAAGAGGCACATCTGTGTCCCAGTATCACTTCCTTTAGAAACAGGGAGAGTTGGGATTCTAGAAAGAACCAAAAGCACTATACACACAATATCTGTGGCATTTGGAGAGACTTCAAATGTACACAAAACAGTAATACAAAAATTGAAAACATTTCATATATATTGAACTAATATGTGGCACATATCAGAATATATTATATGCAACACATATGCCAAATAGCTCAAGGACTACATGTGAAAGGTAAATTACAAAACTAATAAAAGGAAAGAAAAAAGGCATTAAGTTCTCAGAAAGAATTGCTTTTAAAAGTCACCAAAAGAACTTACCTAAGAAGGAAAATAACAGATTTCAATTTCATCAAAGTTAAAGGTTTCTGTTTGAAAAAAAAAATGCCCTAGACAAGAAAGCATGAGCAAATCACAAGAGAGCAACTTTCCAATATCTGAAACTGATAGGGAATCATTATCCAAATTCTATACGTAACCCTTACAGCTCAGCAAGCAGCAGACAGTCAGCCCCAGGAGGGTAGCCAGGGGTAGAGGTCTCATAGCTGAGGGACCCTGTGGTCCACTGAGCAAATGAGGACACTGTCATTTGGGAACCAGACACGAAGAAGTGCCCACTTCACAGCCTCCTGATTGACAGGAACCGGCACTGTGGTTTGCAGACACTGTGGTAGGGTACAGACTAGTACAAGTTTTTCAGTATCACCCAGGCATGCTCCATTGAATGTGTGTATGCTGAGGGTGCTTAACGTCACAGCTGCATATGACCCCATACGACAGGATTTCATGCACTCCTCCTGTGTATAAGTTAATAAGGAGCCATGAGAAGGGTACTCAGCCACCTCTGCCTAAGACAAAGAGCAGCAGGGAATGCAGGCCATGGCTCAGGGATTTAGAAGGGTTGGTAGGGTGTTCTTTTTTTTTTTAAGTATACTCACATACTAGAAATTGAAGCAGATTTACTTACAGCTATGAAGAGAAATCTCAAAAATATAATGTCAGGGATGAAGATGTATCTTAGTTGGGTGAGCACTCACCTCACGTGGAGGAAGCCCTAGGTTTGATTCCAGCACTGATAACTCAGCTATGGCAGTGCATGCCTGTAATTCCAGCAGGAAGTGAAGGAGGTGTACCAGAGCTATGAGGTCATCCTCAGCTACGTATCAAATTCAAAGCCAGCCTGGGGCACAGGAGATGCTGTCTTTAAAAAAAAAAAAAACTATAAAATAATGTTCCAGGGGAACAAAGGAAGATTACAGTCTGATGCTATTTATGTAGATTTTTAAGCACATACATACAAAATAGCATTAGATATTTTTCAAGGAGCTGCTTGCTTTAAAATAAATGCATGATATATTGAAATAAGATTGAAAGAACAAAGATTAATGTGCAAGGCTGGGCACTGTGTTACTGGGAGACGGAAAGGAAGAAAGGAAATAATGCCAACAAGAATGAAACATTGAGCCGGGCGTGGTGGCGCACGCCTTTAATCCCAGCACTTGGGAGGCAGAGGCAGGCGGATCATTGTGAGTTCGAGGCCAGCCTGGTCTACAAAGCCAGTCCAGGACAGCCAGGGCTACACAGAGAAACCCTGTCTCGAAAAACCAAAAAAAAAAAAAAAAAAAAAAAAAGAATGAAACATTGCCTGGCCCAGCTCCCTGGAAATGAGAAGACCCTCTCCTGGGCTGCTGACTCTGATCAAGGTTTGAGTGGGCCTCATGGATGGTGGGTGAGCATTGCCCATGTGCATGAGAACCCCACTGGAGGCCACTTCTCACCACGGAAAACTGGGTTCTGTGACTAGGAGTCTCAGACATATCTGAAGAGCAGGTAAATTCAACAGAGCCTTTCCCAGCGAAGCTCACTGTCCTCCCCTCCAGACAGGTACCCACATGGTCCACCCACTTCATCCCTGCCCACCCACATTCCCACACTGCTCCTGAAGCCTGTGCTCTCCGGCCCAGCTCCCCACTCACACACTTAACCTCTTCCCTTAGCAGAAAGATCCTTCACCCAGGCAGTGTGGTAAAAGCAAGATGAAACCACACAGGGAGGGGAATGGTGGTGAGCTCTGGACTGCAAGTGGCCTCAGTCATGTCCTACCCTTACCCTACCCAAGCCACTTCTCAGTAAAGCTCTCAAAAGGGCCTGGCACACACTGAAGGTAGTAGGCATCAGAGCCAAGGATCTGCAAAGGTACCCCATATGTGGCCCGGGTGACAGCCTCCATCTCAGTCACTGAGGGTATCACTGCTGAGTGTTATTTCTTGCTAATCAGATGCCCATCCTGATCATTGCTGACCTATAGAAAGGATGATGGATGGTCTTCTAAGACAGGGACTCCCCAGGGAATTTAGTAGGGAAGGGTAGACATCTACCCTCCCACCCTGCTGAAGCCATATGCCATGAACCTAAGTGTTTCAGGGCCTCCTCAGGAAAAGGGACACTAATCCGGGTGGCACTTCTTAACAGTGACAGTCTGTATAGTGAAGGCCCAGGACAGTGATGGTGTGTTTCCAAGCTGAGGAAGGGCCTGGGAGGAAGGAAATGGATAGGGAGAAGAAAAGAAGGAGGAAGATGGGAAGAAGGGGCAGAGGGAAGAAAAGAAGGACCATTGGCCATGCAGTCAGGTGACCCAGGTCTCGTAGGCATACCAGACAAGCAAAGGAGCAGGGAGGCCCCTTCACAGCACACTGTTTTCCTTATGCTGGTCTGGCCACAATATAAGCGTCATGAAAATACAGAGCTAAGCATAGCCAACAGTCTCCCAGACAAAGCTTATCTTCTTTAAATACCAGTTTGGGTTTTTGTTGTTGTTTTGTTTGTTTGTTTGCTTTTAGCCATTTTAGGACAAAATTAGTTTGTGAAATGCACCATGGTCCCCCTCAGTTTAATTCCCATAGGATTCCAAGTGGAACCTTCACTGCATCTCCAAGGTTATCCTGTGACTGTGGAATCCAGCTCCATGAGGGCCTCCTCTGCTCTAAAACTCTTGCTCCTTCCCTGAGACCTGGCCTCCGCAAGCTGTCCCCAGCCTCTGTGCAGGGCTGCATCCTCATCCTCTCCCAGGCACACCAGGCCACTGGATCCAAGAGCACCCCTGGACAGGGTCTTATTACAGAGGGATGGCTGAGTCCCTAGAACCCACATGAGGCCCACAGCTACTCTCACTGGCTCTTCCCGCGGCCCTGGGAGGTGAACACCTGAGGGGTTTGCTATTATTTACTCATTGTAGTAAGGAAATGGTCTCAGATGGGGGCAAGGTGCCCAAAGTCACATAAATGGTCTCTTCATCCAAGCTTCAAGTAACAGAGTATGTTCTTTGCCAGGCGTGGACCACCTTGTCTTGGGGCTAGGGTCTAACTCCAGGAGGAAGGCTGAGTGCCAGTTCACCCTGCCAGGCCTCCAGAACACACTCCTTTCTGGCACACCCATCCTCTAGGCTGGGAGCATCAGATGACCAATACACCTCCAGCTTCCTAGGGCCTCCTGCTTCTATCAAAGTCCCTCCTCCCTGGGAATCAGGGCCAGGATCTAAGGATGCCACAAGGAGTATAGTAGCAGAAAAAGCAGAAGCTGGTAGGAGAATCTGAAGATGTTACCAACAGACACACAGGCATGAAGGAGACCAGCGGAGAAGAAGGTTGGGGGATATTGGACAATATCAATCAAAAGCCCTGGCCCACTTTAGGGACAGATAGATTAACTCCAGGCAGAGCTAGCACAGGCCAGGGTGCATCTTCATATAGACCAGAACACAGAGTCCTCATGAGGGGCTTACTAAATACTTACCCTGGACCACAGGAAGTCTGTAAGTTGAGCCGTATTAGGCTCTCGCCTGTATTGGGGCAGACTTAATGGCCTGGGTCATAGTCGCCACCAACATAAAGTGTTCTTGTTCCCCAGTGACTTTAACAAGGTATTTATGGGCGGGAGACAACACTGGGCTTATGGGTCTGGCTGCTCAGACAATTGGGGCAAAGAGCTGGGTCAGCACAAAGGCCCAGTGATAACGGCTGTTAAGGCAGGGAGGACTAAGGAGCCATTCACCCCACTGCACACTGTGCAGGGACACCCCTCCCCTGCCCTGCTCACCACAGCCAGACAGACTCACCCTTGGGGGACCCTTCACCTTCATGGGGGTGGGGGCATCCCCACGAGATACCTATTCCCAAAGTGCCCACCATCCGTACCAGCACCAACTGCTTCTTGTTTGTTGTCCTAGGCAGGGTCTTCCTGTGCTGCCCAGCCTGGCCTGCAACTCCCAGGTTGTAGCAGTCTTCTGCTACTTCCCAAGTAACTGGGACTGCACACGTGCTTGACACCACCACTAATTAAAAAAAAAAAAAAAAAAAGACCTTAAACCTTTGGGACAGCAACTCTGGACCAATTTCTTCCTGTACCACCAAGTACCACAGAACATCTTCAGCTCCCTAGACAACCCCACTAACCTATCAGCCCACGCCCTTCCCCACATACAAAGTCATTTGTATGCCATTTTTGCTCACCAAAATGGTCTGGGGACAGTGTGACTGAGATGAAGCCTCACATTGACTCAATTCCAGCCAAAACAGAGTCACTGGTCTGTCGAGTCATCTATCTTGGGTAACTGTGAGGTTTCCGTGTTTTCCTTGTGTATAGAGGTATAGAGGACTAACACAAATAAGACCCCATTGTAAGAGACACATACTTCAATCACTGCATCTGGGCCTCCCCAGCATGGAGCAAGGGGAGCAGTGGACAGGTAAATGCCTTATCACCAATCCCACTCCTTGGCCAAAGAAGCAGGCTCAGGATGGCACACAGGCCATAGGTAAAAAGCCCAGGATTGCAGCTGAAAAAGGAAACTGCCAGACTCCTACCACCATACGCACAAGTCTCACCTCACCTCATGGCACCTGGCATCATCAAAAAGGTCATCCTCAAGGTGGCAATGTGAGTCTGGCCTAGAACAATGAGTGGGGTTTGGCCAAGCAAGGGAGCAAAGAAAACTTGGAATATGCATAGAGGCCGTAGCAATTCAGGAAAGACCAGAGTGTCAAGGTTACGGTCACATTTTTGGACTCAATAGAAATATTAACAGCCCCTAAATACCTCACAAATCTCTCTAACATGGTTATGTCCAGAAATCTGAGTTCCAGGCTGGTTAGGAATCTGTCAACAGGATTATCTGAGGCTGCACGTAGAACAAGGTCTAAAGAATAGGTTCCATTTTCCACCAATGATCTTGTGCAGAAGCCTGTGGATAGATGTGGGTGCTCATGCTGACAGAGATAGTTGATTTCAAAGGAGAACTTGTAACTCAGCTCAGACAACCACCTTGACAAATGGGGCAAGTGGCTGCCCCTCTAGGAATCCCTATGAAGTGAGTCCCCAAGCCCCTTTTCCTCTTCCTCACCACGGTGGGGGGGGGCGGGATTGGAGAGGCCACACCAAGAGACCATTTTGCTGGCTTGGGGAACTGATTCATGGCTCAACATGTCCCATCCTGATTCCCAGAGTATCTATGTCCTCTTGAGTGACATACTCTTCACCTTTGCAGATGTGATCAAGGTAAGGATGTTGAACTATGAGGGTGGGGGACTTATCCTGCATGACCCCATGGGCTCGATGGGACAGCTTAGGTACTGTAGAGTGGTGGGGTCAGAGAAGGAGACCAGAGGACAGAAGCACAGGGAAGAGTAAGATGCCTTGATGATGAAAGAGGGACCATGGACCAAGAGATGTGCAGCCCCTAGGGTGGGAAAGGCAGGGAACAGGTTTTCCGGAAGCCTCCAGGAGCAGAGAGCCCTCAGGAGGAGTGGACAGTCTGCTGACACCTTGATGTTCACCTACTTGGCTGATTTTAGAACTTCCCACCTCCAGAGCTGTAAGACAGCAACCTGGGTGTGTCAGTTCACCACACCCATGGCAAGGGGAAAGGCCACCACAGTGGCCAGGGGAAATAGCCGTTCCAGCATCTAGCTTAGTTGGGAGCCATCCCAGCAAAAACTTCCAACTCTGCAGATCTTGCAAAAGTGTTTCCTTTCATTAGAGAAAAATGATGCTGAATTCTGCTCTTTGCATGCAGCAAACAAGTTTCAAATAACTCCATTTTACTTCCTGGGGAGGCTCTAAGAACAAGCAAATGACCTGAAAACACACAATTACTTAAATAGTGTCAGGCTTTTCCTGGAGAGGAACTTTAGGATGTACTTTGAAAAAGGCATCCAGCAGCCTGGCCACCACCAGTCTGCCCCAGTAGGCTGCAGCCTGTCAGAGCCATTCTGGGATGGCCCTGTTAAAGGAGCCTTGTAGTCAAGCAGGGTGACCAAAGGCTTCAGGCTCTGACAGGGTCAGGTGTTCAAGGCTTTGGGGCAGGGAGCCTTCCAAAAGCTATAAACACAAAAAATCAACTTTGTGCATATGGATGTGGTCATATTTTATTAATAAGCCTTGTAGAAAGGTATAGGAAGTGAGAAGAGGTGGGACTGAGGAGACATGCCTGCTCAACTGCCCCTGTCCCAGAGACGGGACTGCATGAATCCCTCACTGGGAAGGCCATTGGTGCTAGACTGCGGCATCTGCTCTCTTCCGCTCTTCCAGAACAGGAAGTTGAAAGGTACACTTCTACTCTCTGCTATGAGCCAAGGGAGTCATAGCCCATTCCTGGAGTCTATCTACGAAGGGACAGTCTGCCAAGTGAAGGCATAGACACACAAAGGGAAGATGTAAAGAGAGGCCAGAGGTTGGTCAGACTGACACAGCTGTGAATGGAGGGACACTGCACTTCCCACCAGCCACCAGAAGCAGAGTGAGAACATGACCCTTCCCACACATTGGTCAGAACTGTAAGAAGATAAGTCTTTGTTCTGAGCCCCACAGTGTGCAGGGCTTTGTTTCAGTAGCCCTGGCAAATGTATAGCACATATAAATATATATATATATCATTTTATATGTTTATTAAATGTTATATTAGCAGTGTATATCATATAATCTAATAATATATACAATATTTAAAATAAGTGCATAATATTCATTTGAGTGTGTGTATGTACATGTACACATACCCATCCTAAAGGATTATTTTTCTGACTGGAATTTAAATGACATATGTCATCGCTTGAAGTATACAATATCCCTGAGATTGTGGCATATACCTTTAGTCCCAGAACTCTGGAGGCAGAGGCAGGTGGATCTATCTCTGAGTTCAAGGTCAGCCTGGTCTACAGAGTGAGTTCCAGGAGAGCCAGGGTTGCAGAGAGAAACTCTGTCTCAACAAAACCAAGAGTCCATCATGGCAGGGAAGCGTGGCAAAAGCAGCAGGTGTGGTGCAGGAACTGGATGTTGAGAGCTCACACCTTGAACCGCAAGCACAAAGCCAAGAGAGCGAGCTGCAAGTGATAGGAGACTTTTTTTTTTTTTTTTTCGAGACAGGGTTTCTCTGTATAACAGCTCTGGCTGTCCTGGACTCGCTTTATAGACCAGGCTGGCCTCGAACTCACAGAGATCCGCCTACCTCTGCCTCCCAAGTGCTGGGATTAAAGGCATGCGCCACCACCGCCCGGCAATAGGAGACTTTTAATGACATACTTTCTCTAGGAAGCTGCACTACCTAAACCTTCCCAAACAGCCCCGCCAACTGGAGAGCAAGTATTTAAACAGCCGAGACTATGGGGACATTTCTCATTCAAACCACCACTTGCATCTTGGAAAAGGCCAAGACCCTGTCCCATTACAGAGGCTGAAGATGCTTCTTGGACTTTTCACCCCAGGAAACAGATAAAGGATCTGCCAGTTGGATGAACTCAGGAGCCAGTGACAGAGTCTAGGCCTGTGTGAAGGTCAAGTAGGGGATACTAGGGGAAGCAGAACTACGCATAGACACATTCTAGAAGCTTCTGGGGCTGAGTTCAGCAACAGTGTCCAATATCAAGTGGAGCCAACACCACCCATGAGGTGCTAGTACCCACTGGAGGCCCCCATTGTGACTTCCCAGGTCCTGTAGCAACTTTGAACAGCCTTGCTGCAGAGCCTCCACAGCTAGCTCTCGAATTCATTCTGGGATCCTAAGAACTGCCTGTGTTCCCCCAATGCAGCTCTGTTTTGCTTTAGTGAACAGAATTAGCCTATTCTGCTTGCAGCTAAACTCCAATTGGTGTGCAGTCCAGAGCACACAGTACTTTCTACCTTGCTTGCAATGGCCCCTCTAACTCTAGGATTCTGTTAGGAGGCTTTAGCAGAGGGCCTAAAGAGACCTGGGATTGCCCTATTCCAGGCTAGCTAAGGAAAGGACTTTCCTGTCCATAAGCGGAATGAAACAGTGGTTTGAAATGTAGGTTTTGGGTGGTCACACCACCTGGCTTGGGATCCTGGTTCCTCTCTTTGGCTCTTGGGTGAGTTGGTAGAATGGAGTGTATGAGTTCCTCTTCTCACTACTACTGCCAAATACCTGACACAGGGAACGTAAGGAAATTCAGTACCTTATGATGGGGAAGGCACACTGGAGACAGGCGTGGGAGGCAGATGGTTATGCTGTGTTAGCAGGCAGGAAGCAGAGAGAGATGAATGTTGGTGCTCACCTTGCTTTCTTCTTTTTGTTCAGTCTGGGCCACCAGTTTATAAAATGGTGCCACCCACATTAAGAGTAGGTCTTCCAGGGATGTAGAGATGGCTCAGCGGTTAAGAGCACTGGCTGTTCTTCCAGACATCCTGAATTCAATTCCCAGCACCCATGTGATAGCTCACAATCTATAATGGGACCTAATGTTCTTTTCTGTCATGTAGGCATACATGCACACAGAACATTCATGTACATAATCTTTTTTAAAAAGAATGGACCTTCTACTTCAATTAACATAATTTATAAAATCCCTCACAGTCATGAACAGAAGTCTGCCTTCCACAAAATTGCAGATACTGTCAAGTTAACAATACCAATTGTCACACTTGGCCTCTCTAAACGTCATCTATAAATCACCCATGGTGGCAGAGCCTGTCGTTCTTGCCCCAAGTTCTTTTGTGACTTATTGAGAGATGGGAACAGATCTCCAGAGGGCTCATCAAATATTTCTCAGGTTCTTTCTGGAAAGAATTGTCTAGGGCTGGTAAGATAGTTCAGCAGGTAAAGGCCCCTACCACCAAGTCTAACACCCTGAGTTTTATCCCAGGACTCACATGGTAGAAGAAACGGACAGACTTCCTTTACAGTTAGCCTTTGACTTTTACACACATACACACACGTGTGTAAACATACACACATGGTTTATTGGTTGGTTTGGATTTTTGAGACAGGGTTTCTCTGTACAACCCTGGCTGTTCTAGACCTTGTTTTATACACCAGACTGGCCTTGAACTCAGAGATCTATTTGACTCTGCTAATATTCACTTATAAGTGAGTACATACTATGTTTGTCTTTATGTATCTTGGTTACCTCACTCAGGATGATGTTACCTAGTTCCAACCATTTGTCAGCAAATTTCAGGATGCCATCATTTTTAATAGTTGAATAATACTCAATTGTGTAAATGTACCACATTTTCTTTATACATTCTTGAGTTGAGGAACATCTAGGTTGCTTCCAGTTTCTGGCTACAATGAATAAAGCTGCTATGAACATAGTTGAGTAAGTGTCCTTGTAGTATGGTGGATATATACCGAGGAGTGGTATATGCTTAGGAGTGGTATAGTTGGGTCTTGAGGTAGACCTATTCTCAATTTTCTAAGAAACCATCATATTGATTTCAAAAGTAGCTGTACAAGTTTGCACTCCCATCAGAAACTGAGGAGTGTTTCCCTTGCTCCATATCCTCACCAGCATAAGCTGTTGCTTGAATTTTTTATCTTCATCATTCTGACAGGTGTAAGATGTTGGGGTTGATTTGACTGGGCAGAAGAGAAAGGTAGGTAGAGCTAAGGTTTCTGAGCTTTTGCAGAAAGAAGGACCAGGAAGAAGGAAGAGACACCATGGGTTATTGTAGATGAGAAGCACACGTGGCCAAGGGCAGACTGCTCTGAGGCCAGACCAAATGGAACAGATGCAAGTATTTATGGGGGTTTTGACTGGAAGATAATAAAGTAGCTCAGGGGGTCAATTATCTGCCCAGACCCAGTGCTTTAAGGCTTATATTAAAAGCCTAACAGGTCTCCGCATGTTTATTTAGAACATAGCAGGTTAAGGAACTGTTGACTTAATTATATGAACCAATATTAAACAATAATTCAACAGTAAGATGGAATCTGAGTCATTTTGATTTGTATTTCCCTGATGGCTAAGGATATTGAACATTAAGTGCTTCTCAGCCATTGGAGATTCCTCTGTCAAGAATTCTGTTTAGATCTGTACCCCACTTTTTAGTTGGGTTATTTGGTTTGTTGGTGTTTAATTTCTTGAGTTGCCTAAATATTTTGGATATCAACCCTCTGTCAGATGTGCAGTTGGTAAAGATATTTTTCCATTGTATAGGCTGCCATTTTGTCCTTTTTCTGGTGTTCCTTACCTTACAGAAGGCTTTGTTTGACGTGGTCCCATTTATTAATTGTTGATCTTAGTGCCTGAGCTATTGGTTTTCTTTTTGGTAAGTAGTTTCCTGTGATAATGAGTTCAAGGCTATTCCCCACTTTTTCTTCTCTCAGGCTCAGTGTATCTGGTTTTATGTTGAGGGCTTTGATCCACTTGGACTTGATCTTTGGGTTTTTTTTTTTTTTTTTTTTTTTTTAGTCTGTCTGTTCTAGCTGGTTTTGCTAGGAAGCTTGAAGTGGATTCCACTGCAGGCAGATATGTTGCCATGGCATGAATATCTCTTCAGATGGTGAAGAGGGGGTCAAAGGACATGAGTCTCGATCTCCAAATGCCAGCTAGGACATAGGATTCAGACAATGACTCCTGTACCCTTCTGGGCCTGAAACTAAACCTACTGCTGATCTTGTCTGCTATAGGAGCCAATCAGTCTTCAATTCAGCTGAAGCTGGTTGAAATTAGACTTTTTCATCCCCATGAAGTCCCTGGGTGGGATTAAATGAGAAAGTGTGGAGAATGTGCTGAGCATGGATCTCGAGCCAGCCTTCGGAATCTTCTTTTTCAGAATATTTAAGGATACAGTTAGCTCCAAGGCAGCCGGTCCCAGCAGCCTGCCAGAACCAAATCCCACTGTTAGAAGCTTAGGTTTGGTCTGGGGCCCTGACCACATACAATTTTTTATTCTGCTTAACATTCTGTTGTGGAAATTTTCCCATGTCATCAATAGTCTTTAAAAGCCTGATTTGTAATGTGTAATAAATCCAAACTGAGGCTCTTTCATTTTAAAAATTGCCATCCTCCGATCATTTGACATTGAAATTATTTTTCCATTTTCCACTTTGCAAGTTAGACCAGAAAAGCATGTTTGCACCCCAAACCCCTGGCTGGACCACAGAATTTTTCCTGGGATGAGTTTCTAGCTGTGGAATGGCTGACTGTGGACATTTGGAGCTCCTGAAACCCACTGAGATATTCAGCTTTTGATTGGTATACCCTTTGCACTATCCCCTCTCCTCCGTTAACAGAATCTCATGGGCAGAAATTCTTCCACTGCCAGCATTAACTTGATGCCATAGGCTGTGGTAAGTGCTCGATGTGCCTGTCATAGTTATTAACAACCCAGTCACACAGGTGGGATTATTGTCCAACCTTGGAGATGACGGAATGAGCTCAACTAAGGTTTGCAGCTTGCCAAAGGCAATAAAGGAAAAAAAAGGTGAGGCAAGTTATGCTTAGATTTGCCTTGCTGTGACTTATACTATTCTGCCATGAAACCCATAAAGAAAAGAGGCCAGGGAGTTGGCTCAGGAGGCAAATTCACTTGTGCACGGGCTGATAGCCTGAGTTCGAGGCCCGTCCCCATCCCACAAGGTGGCAGAAAAATCTTGATGTTCTCTGACTTCCAATAATGCATCATGTACACATATGCCTACACACACACACACACGCACACGCACACGCACACGCACACGCACACACAATAAATAAATGTCATTTAGAAAAAAAAAAGAGCTAGCCAGATGGCTCAGCAGGTGAAGGCATTTGCTATCAAGTCTAATGTCCTGAACTTGATCCTTGGGATTCACATAACAGGGAGAACGGACTCTAACAAGTTGTCCCATGACTTCCTCATGCATACCAAGGTGTGAACATCCCCCAATAAAATAAATAAATGTAATTTTAAATATTTTTAATTAAAAAAACAAAAAAGAGCAATTGTTTCTTACTGGGAGTCCTAACTCAAGATAATTCCCCCAGTCACTGCCTAGATACTTCCTGTGTGACACCTTCAGATATCCTACTAGAAGCACAGTCTGTTATTTGGGGTATAAATCATAAAGGTATACCTTATGGGCTTCAGGGCTTGTTGCACCAAGGACTCTTTCTAAACAAAGTGTGGTTTCCTGTTGCGTACAGGTCCCATGTAGAGCAAGAAGCCCCATGAGCTATGGGCACTAGCCTGGGGCACTAATTTCTCACTTGAGCACTAACTTACTGTTGCTTCCAGGGGCTCTGTTGGATCCGCTCCTTGGTGAGGTCAAGGGAAGAGGAGGTCCTAAGCAGGACAGAGTCACTAAGTCCCCCTCAGGACTGCAGGAGAGGGAAAGGGGCCACTGGGTTTTTGGTAACTATAGGAATGGGACCAATACACAAAGCTCAGATCAAGACATTGGGTCTACAGCTATGGAAGGGTCTGGGAATTTAGGGAGGATGGTTTACTGTTCTATGTCCTAGCATATAGGAACTCCACATCTCTCATCTCTGAGCAAATTTCAAGGTACCTTCCAACTCTATCCTTTGAACACATCTCATGCACTGGTTCCCAGGTCTACTCCCCAGCTGTCTGCACCAGGCCCCTTCTCCCACCCTACTGTTACCCAACACTTAGCCAATGAAAAACCAGACAGTACTATGCCCATGGCCAAAGCTACTGGAGTCTATGGAGCCTCTACGGTGGGAGAAAGAGGTCAAGTAGCACAGCTCAGTGATCTTTAACAAATGGAATCCCACATCTTATCTGGTTATGACAATGGGTTCTAGGTCCACTTTCCCTTCTAGTCCCATTGGAGATGCTGGGTTTCTAGAGTTTATCCCATGTTCCTCAACTCTTGTCTGTTCCCAAAGACAATGTTAACAAAAACCATCATCATATCCTTGTATCATTTCCTACCAAACTACAACATGTAAGCCTGACAGTGAGGTAAGAAGGGGTTAAGGATTTGTGGAAAGGTTCATTTCCCAGCAATCATTGCTGCAGGATTTGGGACATAAGAATTACTTGCTACCAGCCAGACTATTTTCTGCAATGTGGGGGGGGGGGGCAGAAGTCAAGGTATATTTTAAGTCTCCATCCCCTCATGACAAAATCCTGTAGAATTTCAGGGAGCCTTTCTGTCCTCTGTCCTCTACTCCTTATCCCACATGATATTACAGAGTCTTGAACTTGAATATAAAAAAATTTTCTGCGGGGCGGTGGTGGCGCACGCCTTTAATCCCAGCACTTGGGAGGCAGAGGCAGGTGGATCTTTGTGAGTTCGAGGCCAGCCTGGTCTACAAAGTGAGTCCAGGACAGCCAGGGCTACACAGAGAGACCCTGTCTCGAAAAAAACAAAAAAAAAATTTTTTTTCTAAAATTCTGCTTCAAAGAGCTGGTAAGGGTTTCTCAACCCCTGGGCATAGCTCCTTGGGCAGAGGGATGGCATTCCCAGCCCCCAGAACCCAGCCTAAAATTTCTCTCATGCATGTAAACTTCCTAGAAAGGCTTTGGAAAGTGGAGAACCAGCCCCTCTCTTTGATGGCACATTCAGAGTCTCTAGGGGTCAATGGAGGGACTTCCTTGCCAGATGGATTCTCTCTCTCTCTCTCTCTCTCTCTCTCTCTCTCTCTCTCTTTGGATTTCAGGTTTGTCTCAGACATGCCTTGGCAGTGTCTCCAATAACACACCATCTTTGGGGATAGCGATCATATGAGGGGCTAATGCTTCAGTCTTTAGCCACCACCCCCTTTCCTTCTCTTGAATCAAAGCAAGTGTTCTGTTGTTGCCTGGAGATCCACGGCTGCCTGGGAACTAGAGGCTGAGGACACAGAGGATGGTGGCACAAAAAGACAGGGCACACCGCTTCCCTGGCATGTTCCTTCTGGGTGATGGAACAGTGCCCAAGAGTAGGAGAGAATGGCCCCCCTGATAAGTTCCTTGAGGGCCAGATCATGCCTTGTCATCTTTACATGGACAATGTTGAGCTGTCCCCAGATGGACAGAACTACAGATGAGTAATCATGTGTGGAAGCTGCCACAGAGCCATGGGTCCTTCATATCCTCACACATAGAAAAGAACTCTGTCACAATATGACCTCTGCCTTCAAAGTCTCATGTAAACCATCTCTCCTGGGCAGACCTGCGTCTCTCTCTCCCGGCCCATGGCACTCTGAACTAAGAGGGGGGTGTCACTGCCAAATGTACCCAGTGCTCACAGAGTAGTGGTACCCACATGCTCCCACATACTCTAGGAGGCCTTAGACAACCTGGGATACTCCAGCACAGACTGCTAGACTAGGGTGACTTGAGACCATAGACAGTCAACCTGTGGCACCCCTACACTCTTCACAAGAGGCTTCTTTTCCTCCAGTTTCAATCACATTTGTACATGTACACACACACACACACACACACACACACACACACACACACTTGTGTGGAAATCAGAAGACAACTAGTAAAGCCAGTTCTCTCCTCCGACTACATGGGTCCCAAGTACAAACACAGATTGGCAGGCAGCAGGTGCCTTTACCCACTTGTCAGTCATCTCCTCCAGTTTTGAAGATAGCACTGCCCTACTCTAGTCCTAGAACCAGACTGGGGATCTCCCGTCATCTCAGCAGTCTTCCTGAACTTGTAACCCTTGACATCCAGGATCTAGGTACCTACCCTGTAGAGACAGCCCAGAAGGAACTGTGCTGACATCAGGGATTCTCTCTAAGAGACAAGACTGTCTGATTTTCCCATCTTCCTATTTTCCTCTGTTCAGTATTTTTCAATGAACATATATTACTTTTGTGATTAGGGAGAAAATATTTGCAATCCAGTCTGGCTTTCTTTCACTTCCTTGTGCACTTACAGAAGGTCTGCCTTGAGGGGTGGGGCCATGGTAGAGAAAGCCCTGGCCAAGCTGAGGCCCATCATCCCATAGCCAAGCAACGAAGTCTCTTCTGGGGCATGGAACCTCTAAAAGGTGCAGTCATCAATCTCTGTCCTTTAGAATGCTGACCGTCAGCAGATCCCAGGGTGGGGAGTCGATAGTAAGCATCCTTTATCCAGGACAATTTGATCAGAGCAGTGAGGGGGTGCGTCAGGGCTGCTTCCATTCGACACCAAGACTCACTGTGTGCACAGCCCAGCCTTTTCCAGGATTATCAAGAAACCTTACCCAGCAGACAGACTTTCAGAAGGAGGAGGAACGCCTTACAGAGAGGCATGGCCGCCTGTGGGCACCAGGAGAACCCAAGGCTAAATCCAACACTCTCCCAAGCTGTTCAGCCCTAAGCCACAGGCTTCAGAGGTTCTGCTCAACCACCTTGCTCTAAAATGTGAAGTGAACATCAGGTGGGGAGTTTCAGTTTGAGGGACCAAACCAAACCTCAGCTCAAGGCAGGTACCTGACTCCCACAACTGAGAAACAGAGTTCCCACAAAGGCTGGTGATTTGTTCCCCTCTGACTAACAGTTAATATATAGATTCAATTTGATTTGGTGATTGCAGGAAAGGAAACTACTCCATAAGCATGCAAAGTTAACCATTTATTGCCTATGATCTTTCCAGTCAGGCAGCAGCCCAAAGGCACCCCACCAGAAGACTGGGTATCTTGTCCACTCCTGCAGGAAAGCAGGAGCAGGGCTGGGGCAGCTCCCCCAGTTCCCCAGCTCTTCTTTAAGCTGCTCCACCCAGTCTGCTGCTGAGCAGAAGCATGTCTCAAGTCACACCATGCCTCTGCCCCTCCCTTATCACTCATACTCCTAACCCCACTACAAGACATCATCACATAGAAGGCACCTCTGGCAAACCTCAGGCTCCTATGTGCTTGTCCTTAGCTCTGCCCCAGCTTCTTTCAGTCCCACATCTTTTCTCTCTCTCTCCCCCCCCCCCCCGCCCCGCCCGTGTGTGTGTGTGTGTGTGTGTGTGTGTCTGACACTGAGATACCATCTGTCTTTTTCTTAGCTTTCACCCTCTGGCCCCTGGCATAGTTCTGGCACCGTCAGCACCCTATAAATGCCAGTTGAATTTTAAATTGCTCATCCATTTCTGAAATTAACCCACCTTTGGTTTTCTTGACAGTTGTCTATAAATTCAGGATGCCTAGATGAGCAGGGGCAGACATGCAGAGGAAAACTGAGGAAGCCCACCTCCCTCACCCTCCTGGAAGACCTTCCACACATTCACTCTCTCGTTTTCCCTTCACACATGTATTTCAGGTGAGCACACTTTTGTGCTTGAATAAATATGCAGTTCTTCATGTTGGAAGTGCAATAAATCACTGCAAACAAGAGGCACCCCGCACAGTAGAGCCGGAATGGCTTTTGCCAGCACTATCAGAAGGAGGCAGTGACATCAATAACGCTGCTGTCAGAGCAGAGGAAGGAAATCAAAGCCCTTCCCAGGAAGGATCCTATTTAATTGGCGGATTCACAGGGGCACAGATTCTGATCAATGAAGGCTGGGGAGTTCCTAGAGAAGGCCAAGGTGGGATGTGGAGACGAGGTAGTGCCCAGGCCACCCAGCCACAAATTCTACACACACATCAAAGCCTCCACTCTGCCTAGGCTTTTCCACCTCTTAGAATGTATGACTCTTTTCTTTAAGACTTTTAATATTTTTTTTATGTATGTGAATGTTTTGCCTGCACTATGAAAGTGCACCATTTGCATGCAGTCCCTGTAGAGGCTAGAGAAGGATATCTGATTCCCTGGAACTGGAGTTATGAATGGTTATGAGCCACCAGTGGGTACTGGGAACCAAACCCAGGTCCTCTTGAAGAGTAGCCAGTGCTCTTAACCCCTGGGCCCTCTCTCCTGCTCCATGGATTCTTTTTCCCTATTGCTATATCAAAATAGCTGAGGCTAGGCATCTTATAAAGAAAAGTGGTGTATGCAGCTCACAGTTTCCGAGGCTAAAATCCAATATCAGCTACCTTGTCTGTTTGGCCTCTATGAGATGGCATAGCAACAGCCATTTGCAGAAGAGAACCCAGCTGGGCAGATGGGAGCATGGGCCGGATTCACCCATTTTAGAGTACCACACTCAGCTCTCTAGGGAACTAATCCTGGCATCACAAGAATCATATCAACCCCTCCCAATGACCTAACCACCACCCACTGGGCCCCATTCATTACTGCTACCACACTGGGGGCCAAGCTTCCAGTACATGAATCTGAGGGCAAACTATTGCAAAGCACAGCTCAGTGCCAGAACAAACCAGCCTCAGGGGTGCTCTCTGCAGGATCTACTCAGCATGCCCCCACCCTTCCTTGCAATAGTATGCAATCCATAAAGTTGGCTGAATGGAGGACTCTGAACTCCCACAGCTGGAGTACACCAGCATTAAACACACACTCACAGCTACATGTTCTGGTTTTGTCCTGGGAAAACGAATTGATCAGCAACTGCTCTTTAGTAAAACCATGAGTTACTCAATGTAGTGGTGGGGCTTGTTTTCATTGGCTCATAGACCAAACATGCTTGATTATCAAAGTGTTGCTCCAAGGGCTTGTAACCCTGCTGTGAACCACAAGTAACCAGGGCTCTACCCCAAAGGCCATGTAAAGATAGGATGAGCATCCACAGGCCCCTGGCATGTCCCAAACAGAGATTGAAGATCACTAGACCCATAGAAGGGCAGAAGAGTGAGACCCTGTCCAAACTCTACCCATATGTACATCTAAGTAAATGGGTACTGATCAAAACCTCAAGAGTTTTATTTTTGGGTGTTTGGGGTTTTTTTGTGGGTGTTGGTTTGGGTTTTGTTTTGTTTTTTTGGTTTATTGGTTGGTTTTTTTTCCAGACAGGGTTCCCCTGTGTAGCCTTGGCAATCCTGGAACTCGCTCTGTAAACCAGTCTGGCCTTGAACTCAGAGATCCACCTCCCTCTGCCTCCTTAGTGCTAGGATTAAAGGTGTGCACCATCATCCAGCCAGAACCTCAGCTTTTATAAAACATATGCAATAAAATCCTGTATACCCAATGACCACAATGGCCCACTGAGGCCCAGGAATCCACTCCACAGACAATACAAACCAACTACCTGGTGTTACAGCTCAGTTAGTACAGTGCTTACTGTACATGCACAAAACCCTGGACTGAATCCCCAGCACCACCTAAGCAGGGTGTGTCAGCTCACACTCTGAATCCCAAACCTTGGGAGGTAGACGTAGGATTGGAAATTCAAGGTTATCTTCACCTACACATCAACTTCAAGGCCATCTGAGGATACATGAGACCCCATTTTCATTTGTGAAACAAGTGTAGATTTGTTCTATGACACTCAGATTTAAGGAACCTTACCATTCAATCATTTTTCTAAATAAAATTAAACTTAGCTGAGGGCCCTCTTGACCCTCACCTGGTACCCTAGCTCCAGGGCAGATTTGTCTGGAACATCACCACCCTGATTTGGAAATGGTCCACAGAGAGCTGGTAGATAGATGCCATGGTCCCAAGGCAGGTCTTTCATGCAGGCAGCCAACCCTGTCCAGCCAGACTCCTTGAGACCCTGAGATAGGAAAAGTGAAACTGAAGGTTTCATCCCCATGGCCTAGTGTGATGACTCATCTTGACAGTCAACTTGGTTGGATCTGGAAACAAGTTAGACACATGCCTCTGGTTGGGTCTATGATGGTGTTTCCAGGAAGGATTAATCAAGGGAGAAGGCTCCACCCCCTACGGCTGGTAGCACCTTCCCTCAAAGAAGGACCAACAGAAACAAGTCCAAGGGAAAACAGTGGTACCCTGTGCCTGCCACTACCTTCCTTCTTGCCAGACTCCACCTTCTTCAGCCATCTCACACAGACTGAAGACCAGAATCTCTCCAGGAAACCTCCTAGCCTTCAGCACCAGATTGGGACAGCTGAGGCATCCAACTTCATGGACCAATTCTCCAGACACAAGAACACTTGGCCTTCCTAGGCTCAGTCTAGCCTCACAGGGCCCCAGCTAGGACTTTTTACCAGCTTGAGTTAGACAGAAGAACATTACCAGGCCCCAAGGGCTGGGTCCCAAGGGCCATTCTGTGAACAACAATTTACCTTTCCATTCCAATGGTGAATTACTTAGGGCACAATCTGCTTGTGCAGCCAACCTCTTTCATTCTGTGCCTGACCAAGTACATTCTTCTGAGACCATGAAGAAGGACAATGGAAATCTACTCACCTTCATCCGGTTGTAGGAAAATTCCGTGGGAATCTACTCTATGGATGGGGCTCCTGTCCCGAGGCTATCTCCTCAAATTGCCTGCCTGTTTCCAGTTAGCCAGGTGGCAGAGAGAGGCTTGTTCCTCCCAAAGTTGGTGTACTGAAGTACAGGTTGGGAACCAGCTGACCCTCTGCAGAGAGCGATGAGAACAAGGTGTGACCCCAGCAGTGAACTCCAGACATGAGTTACTACACACCATGCCCAAGACACCAGCATTGCACACCCTAAATACTTGAGAGGAACTGCTCCAGGACCACCTGGTCAAGAAACCCCTCTTCTAAAAAAAAACAAAAACAAAAACCTACTCCTACCCTACCCTCCCCAGGCACCCTCTCTCTGCCCTATGAAGGAAGGCCTGAGAAGCACTGGCCAGCCCTGGGACCCTACCTCCAGCAGCAGGCAGCTGGTCAGCCTCTTTTCCATACCTTTTAGAATCCATTTACCAAATAACCCTAGACAAGGGATGCTGAGGCTCAGCCTCTGTACCAGGCAGAATGTGGAGGACACAAAGTCCAGTGGCCTCTCCAGAGCCCACCAGTTTCCATTAGGATCCATCCAGACCATTTTCTAATAAGCGAACTGATGCTAAGTGTAGAAATGACTCTTAACTGCCATCCCTGCTACATGGGATCATCTGGTTATGAGCAGGCCTTATAACAAGCATAAAGTGTGTCCCTTTCCCAACAACCTTCACAGAGCCCATTTTCATACTGTCATGCCTCTGCAGTAGACAAGACGCTCTCCCACTTCCCACCCATATCCAGGTGTACCCCAGAGAAGGGAGGCTACATGGATGGTAGCAAAAAGGTGGTCTAGGCCAAGGAGCGACACAGGCACGAAAGTTTCTCACTTTGCCTTATGTAGAGGCCCACCCAACTCCAGAAGATAAGACCACAGGTGTAAACTTGGCCTCATGTAGCCTGTGCATGTGGGAATAGTAATAGTCATAGGGAAGGGTAGCTGATGCTTCAAAATGTTTGTCCCCACAGGGCATGAGGAAGGCATGAAAATATTCACACAGCACAGTGAACACAGGGCAGAAATGTCTCAACCTGTCAGAACCAGGGACTTCCATCCCAGGCAGCAGGATGCCGAGGGACAGGTGGGAAAGCTTTCGTGCCTGCAGAGCACCCAAAGTGGGCTGGTATATGCAAGTCACCCCTCCCCAAGTGCCAGGCTCTGTTGTCTCCTCGGGGAGTCCAGATTGGGCTGATGCATCACCAATGTTAAGGAGATCACTGCCCTCCCCCAAGGTTTACAGAGTGACTCCCCTTCAGAGCCAATAGAGTTCCAGTTCCAACTTGTTGGAAGCAGCAGGCATCCCCTTCTATTCCTTCCTACAGCCCTCACTCACACCACTGGGGTCCTCCCCAACTAATTGACAAGCCAGTCCCATTCCAGGAGAACTGAATGGGCCCTTCTGCTCCAAGCGCATCCCTCACAGTGTCCCTTTGTAGCCCTCTGGCAGCCCAACCAGGCCAAGCTGAGTCCTCAGCTGTTTATTCTGGGTGCAAGTTTGACTTTTCCTCCTGGCTGCCACCTTCAAAGCAAAGCTCTGGGTGGGGCCCCAGGTGGGGTTCTAGCCACAAAGCAGGCCTGTCAGGATGACATTTTTTAGGGGCGTGAGGGTATACACCCAGCACTGGACAAAATGAGGGGGGTTCTGCTGCTGGTAAATGGGGTAAGACACAGCTCACCTGCTCCCCAATGAGCCAGGGTCTCCTCCCCTCTGAAATGGGGATCTACCCCACTTCTTATATACCCACTGAGGCCAACATTCTTCCAAAGAGAGAGGCAGGACCTCTTTCCGCCTGGGAAAGAATAACTGTGCCAAAGAGGGAGTCTCTTGGGATGAGCTCAAACAGGTGAGGGTGATGGAACATGTCAGCCCAGCCCCACCACTCAATCACACTCACCAAACCAGAGAGGGACACTCTTGAGCTGAAGTCGGGGATCCTGGGTCATGATCCTGAGGCATAGGAGCTAAATTCCACAGCACAGATGCTGTCTGAGTACCAGCTCCATGGAAGGCAGGCCTCAATTCCTCTGTTCAGAGCTGTCTTCCCTCCAGGGCCCACCTCCGCCTCCCAACTGGGTTTTGGGGCTGCTGCAGGATCTGGCCCTCATTGAGAAGTAACATGTGCTTCCACTCAACCCTCATCAGGAGGGGACCAGTAGAGAGTGGCACCAGCCTGAACAGGGCACCTGGGACTAGAACCCAAGCCTCCAGCAGGCGCAGCTAATGAAGTCAGACTCAGGCCACAGGAGTCCTCACTTCCCTGGGAGTGCCAGTTTTTTGGGGTTTTTTTTGGGGGGGTGTTTTTTTTTTGGTTTTTTGAGACAGGGTTTCTTTGTGTAGCCCTGGCTGTCCTGGACTCACTTTGTAGACTAGGTTGGCCTCAAACTCGCAAAGATCCACCTGCCTCTGCCTCCCAAGTAATGGGATTAAAGGCGTGCACCACCACTGCCCGGCTGCTGTCCGGTTTTCTTAATTTTGGAGTCTATCATTAAGACTCCAGAAGTTACCTGGCTTATCCAGCCTCCTACTTCAGAAGCAATTCTCTACTTGGTGGAGGTGGGGCAGCATCTTGCTCCAATCTGGAAGGAAAAGAGTCCCTATTCCAGACTCCCTCCAGGACTCTTTACTATTTCTTACACTCCTGATTTCCTTTGAAGGCTCCTAGACATCATAAAATTTATGTTAAATAAGTGTGTATACTTTTCTCTTTGTTAATCGGTGTTGTTACAGAAGCCTCAGCCATGACCTCAGGGTGGATGAAAAAAAGGCATTTCTCTTCTCCTGCAGCACTCACACAACCAGGGTCTCCCAGCCCTGGCTGTCTAGGTCCTCACCATCTAATGGTAGATGGACAGTTGTCAGCAGAGCCATATACAAAGGTAGGCTATAGCCAGGTGGCAGAGAATGCAACCAAGGACATCTTCCTACCACTCACACCACCATCAGCCCCAGCCTTCACTTCCAGGGCTGCATCTTTCCATACGGTTAGGGCGCCCTCTATCCCCTCCTAGCGAATGCACAGGCGATAGTTGTCCCAGGGCAGTTGTCCCTGTTAAGGTACCAGCTCTTCCACACTGGGAAAATATGGGCACCCATTAGGTGCACAAGGCGACAAGTGGGCGAACATGATTCATAACCCTTAATCAGCCAAAAGGCCGGAGCCCCAGAGTTCATATAGGCGAGATAGGGGAGAACCCAGACCTGAACGGTCATTGTTTGTGCATCTTATCCATTATCTACAAAAAGTGCATTCAGTCACCACGCTAATAAGCAGCTTTTATAAAAGTGCACAAGTCTGTACCCAAGAAGATGCGCAGCCAACATATAGCAAAGGACCGCGGGCTCAGGAAAACAGTTTGGCATCGCCCCTGAAAAATCGCGGCCCCACCCTCTGTACCCATTGGCTCCCGGCCCCGCCCCCTAACCTCAGGGCCCGCTCCCAGCTCTGCGCGCACGCGCGTCGCGGCTGAGCCCTCAGCAATGCTTTGCCGGCAGCGCCCCCTGCCGTCCAGATGCGCACTCGGCCTTCCCTACCAGTGCTTTTTTTTCTAATTCAAGACTACTATCTCTGAATCCACATCCCCCTCTACTCTCCAGAGCACGGAGCTCCCTCTCCGCAGAAATGGACTATCTTTCCCCGGAAAACTGATTTCAAAGGAAACTAAGTCATCAAGAGAATCTTAAAACCCAAGATGGTAAGTGGGGAAAAAAAGGCCAGTGTAACAAGTGGCTTTTTTTTTTTTTTTTTTTTTTTTTTTTTGGTTTTTTGAGACAGGGTTTCTCTGTGTATCCTTGGCTGTCCTGGACTCACTTTGTAGACCAGGCTGGCCTCGAACTCACAAAGATCCGCCTGCCTCTGCCTCCCAAGTGCTGGGATTAAAGGCGTGCGCCACCACCGCCCGGCTACAAGTGGCTTTTTTTTATATTATTCACTCTATTTATTTTACTGTACTTAATACCTTTACCTCCCTTCCAACCTCCCAACACTATGCAGGAGAGAAAGGAGGTTAGAAGGAGAAGGGACATAGGTCTCTGTGAGCTACTCCCTGATTATTAGGGTCATTGGGTCTTTTGGGGGTAATACCAGTCTCAGTAGAAGTCCAGCCAACCAGGAGACAGCAGCAGGAAGAAGAAGCAGGAGTTTGGGGGAAGCACCATCAGCCAGGACAGCAGCAACCTCTTTCTTCTTTGTAGCCCTTTCTCTTCTTTGTAGAGCCCCCTTCTACTCAGCTCTCTCGCTTTTTATTCCTCTCAAGTCCTCAGAGTTAAACTTGCTCAGCTGGCTAAGCCACACCCCTGCTAGCTCATGAGACAGTCAATACTTTACACCTGTGTCTTAAGCAGCCTCACACCTGAGATTAAACAAAAGCGCTCTCATAATTGGTTATTTTAATAAACTCATACCACAGAGAACATCACTAAAGGTGGTAGGTGCTCTCTGGAAGGCACCTCCAAGAAACCTATCAGGATCTCAGATTGGCTCCTTTGTGACTTCGTAAGGCATGTAGGGACCATCTGACCCTGGTGCCCAGTGGCTAGGACCTCATACTCAGAGATCTGTCAACTCCACCAGCAGAGTTTTCCCTCAGGGAAAACATCCCTTAAGAAACACTGCCAGCAGAGGTGGGGGAAAGTGGGTCTGATTCGCCTCCTTTTCATAAAGAATAGACAGACATGAACTGGCCTGAAGTCAACCCAGCTCAAGACAAGACTGAAGCTGCCCTCCATTGTCATAGTCCTCAGGGCACCGGGCCAGGCTCCCCCCACAGCTTGTGTGCCCTCAAGCTCATGAGTTCTGGGCACTCCAAGAGAACATACCTGGGGCGGAAGTAGCCCTTTAGTCAGGTTCCTGATCCTACAGAAAACTTGGGAGTTTGAGCACTGTTTGCATGCATATCTTGAAGTTAATTCCATTGTGTTCATAGATTCGAGGCTTGGACTCCAGGGACTATACACTAGTGATGAAGGCAAGCCAGATTAAGGGCTGTCAAATTAGTATCTTTCACCTACCATCTCAGGAAGGAAGGAAGGCCCACCTGCTGGCCTAGGAGAATCCTGTCATGATGAGCAGCAGGTCCCTAGATCTGACACTACCAATTTTTATGAACACCCATCATATATGACAAGTGATCAGTGGTTATGCTGAGCTACTTTAGCCAAGTTCTGCTCTTAGAGTTCATACAATGATGCCCTGAAAATACAGTGTTTAGGATATGCTAAAAATAAAAGCACTTGCTCTGCAGAGGACCTGGGTTCAGATCCCCATTACAGCATGGAGCAGCTCACAACTTCCTGTAACTCCAGGAAGATCCACACCTTCTTCTTGCCTCCTGAGGTACCTGCACACATGTGAGGCATAAGCATACATCCAGATAACTTTTCTTAGAGTAAGCATGGCTGGTGCCCACCCAAGCATAGGGAGGCTGAAATCCCTTACCTGCATTAAGAGCAAACTATAAAAAGGTATCTGCATACCCACCCAGGGATCTCATAGTTCCTCTCAGGAAAGACACCAGAGGAACAAAGCACAGTTAGATGGACTTCCATTGCAGGATATTCATCCACTGGGCACTTCCCACTCCTAAGTGGATCTTCTTGCAAGCTAATTACCATCAGAGGACCCTCCATTACTCTCAAAATACACAATCCCGTGAAAGTATCTCCATCCTCCCCTTTCCCTCTCCTCTGTAGAAAAATAAAGACGTGACTTCTTATGAATGATGCAAGAATTCCGACTGGGCCAGAATTATAGTCCTGGGAGTTCCTGCACACACACACACACACACACACACACACACACACACACACACACACAGATACACACACTGTGGCCTCTTTTACACAATCTTTCTTGGTTTCTTCCAGGAAACCCTTTGTTTGCCTCTACATTGCCCTCCACCCAGGGTCTTATCCTTACCTACCATGATGCAAATTATAAAGACCAGATTAGGTCAGATGCTTCATGAACAGTTAAAAGGAATAGGCTAGTGCAAAGGGGCAAGTATCATTTGCAAATTAATTAAAATAAAGGCTGGGATGGGAAGCAAATAAAAGTCTGAAGTAAGCTATCATATATATGCATGGAACCATGGAGGAAGGCCTAGTGTATATTTGAGTTTTTCCTAACAGGAATAAGCTACTACTGTGTATTTATTATTCATTACAATGGCTCCCACTTGCATTTTAAAGAATCTCTCCCTCTAAACTAGCAATGAATTGAAATGCTTTTACACACACGAGGGGTATCTCACCAATGCTCCAGAGACAAAGGAGTGGCGCTGCCAACTTCCAGCCTGAGAACCACCCAGAGCCACCCGTCTCCCTCAGAGCCTAGTCCTGCCTGCCCTGGGCAATATTGCTACCTATTTCAGTGAGTAAGGCAAGTATGCTTTTCTAAACCTTGGTTTCCCCATCTGTAATTGGAGGTAACCGCACCTGTGATAAAAACTAACATATTTGGAATAGTGCCTGGCACAGACTGCTCGATGACTGCCATTTCTTTGAACCACTGCCAATCCTCAGGGCCAGCCAAGCAGAACTCAGTAAACATTTTTACTAAAAAGTCCCAGAAGGTCAGGGTCTGGGGCCTCATTCACCAGTGGCCCCTTAATGGCAGCTCAGATCCTGGCATGGTTGAACGGATGACTCCTTGAATTTTGTACCTAAACACCCACCTCAGAAGGTTTAACTGTTACAATCCCCTGGGAACATATACTACCCTGATACCAAGGTCCCAGCCCTAGAGATCGCAGTGTAACAGGCAGGTGGGGTGAGAAACCCAGTGATCAATGTACAGCCAGCATTGAGAAGTGCGGATCTACGGCCCATATGAAGCATCCCCAATGTGTGGGTGTACACTTCAGACAATAACCTCAACTTCCTGGTCCTTTAACACACAGAGCAGGTTTCATCTCGTGCATTATTCTAGGGAAATCGGAGGTCCTCATCCAACCTCAATTTTGTCATGTGAGCCATGACTGATTTTGATGAGGTACTTTGGAAAGTGAAAATCCAAACCACAAGTCCTTAGTGACAGAGTAAAGGGAGTGGCATGCCAAGTAGAAGTCCTTACCTTCTAGGTGGACATTTCTTCTCTACCTGTGGTGATTTAAATGAGAAATGACCCCCATAGATTCAGGCATTTTGAACACAAGGTCCCCAGTTGGTGGTGCTATTTGGGGAGGTTATGGGGAGGTGCAGCCTTGCCTTGCTGGAAGTATGTTGCTGGGGGTGGGATCTGAGACCTCAACTCACTTCAGTTCACTCTGCTTCATGCTTGCAGTTAAAGATGTCTTCTCTAGCAGGGCAGTGGTGGCACACACCTTTAATTCCAGTACTCAGGAGGTATAGCAGGTGGATCTCTGTGAGTTGGAGGCTAGCCTGGTCTACAGCACAAGTTACAGAACAGTCAGCGCTACACAGAGAAATTCTGTCTCAAAAACAAACAAACAAAAAAAGATGTGCTCTCTCAGCTCTGTTTTCCAGCTGCTATGCTGCTAAGCCTCTCTGTCATGATGGCTCTTATTTCTCTGGAACTGTAAGCCAAAATAAACTTTCCTGGTTCTTGGTCATGGTGTTTTATTATAGCTACAGGTAGCTAGTTGTCTCAGTAATGGGGTAAAAGCAATGGGGTTCTAAGGAACATTCCTAACTTATATAGCTATTAGATGTTATCACGTTTGAGGGTTATTGGGGATGGACCCTTCTGCCACAGTCAGCAGCTTATAAGACCAGAAAGTGGAACTGTAGAACTGGTTAATGCTCAAAAGATCTTGGTCCTATCTGGCCATGAGTGGAGACAATAATGTTCTGAACTACCAGGAAGGCCATAAGATTTCTGTGTAGCCGGAGGCTTTCTGGTAAAGAACAGGACATACCACTGTCCCTTTCCTAAGTAGCAATCTGAATGTTCCTGCCAATCACCTAGACAGGAAAGCTGTCTGTCCTAAAGAATTTAGACATAGTAGTATATAAAGCCTACCTAAAATCTAGATCAGGAGCTCAGTCAGTAGTGTATATGTAACATGCACAAAAGCCTGGGTTTCCATCCCCAGAACTGCACCCCAGAGGTAGAGACAGTAGGATCAGATGTTCAAGATCATTTTGGTATATATAACAAGTCCGAGGCCAGCCTGGGCTACATGAGACTGTTTTAGTCAGTCAACTCTTAAAAGATAGGTCATTACAATGAATTTTTCTGGACACTACCCACTCACTCTTAAAACTGAAGTCTATAAGAAACTATCATCTACACTAAGTTTTTGTGTCTACTCCAAATTCTTTCAACACAGATCAAAGGACCAGGACTGGTCTGCTGTCCTGGCCATCAGGAATGGACTGCACTTCCCCCTCATGGTACAGCCAGCCCGATTCTTTCCCTTATCTGAGTTACCTTTCCATTATCGGGATCTCCTATCAATTCCCGAAATTACAGGAGAGGGGAATCTAGCAACTCACTCCAGCTCTCTGCCAGATTGTGGGCAGTGCGGTTCTGAGGATGTGAGGAGCCACTGACTGACCTTGGCTCCTGTGGTGAGAGATCTGCATGTCACACTTGAAGAGCTGAAGCTGCCTGTGGTCCCCGTAGTAGGCCTCTCGCTCCAATGCCTGTATCTCCCTAACACCCCCCTTGACAATTAGATGCAACTTATGAAACAGATTGCTACCCTGACAGGCCCGTAGTCCCCACTAAGGCTAAAGCAAGGAATATCATGTCTGAACTCTGTAAGCGATCCTGAGCACCCTAATGACCCGTCTATAGATTCTGTGGGCTTGTTTATGGCTTTGTTTAGACCATAAAAATGCATGTGACTTCTTCCACAGTAGCACGTCATTCATCCTTTATTCCTTACTCTCCCAAAAAGCAGGTCCCATTCTTTGTCCTCATGAGAAGTATCAGATACAAGTTTTGACGGGCCAAACAGCTAAGCAGCTCCCTTCCCTCAGACTTGCTAGCAGCTTACCGCTGCAGAACTGGCTGTCCTGTGCTTCTGGGTGGCACAGTAGTGTAAGTATGCTGGTGACTGACTTCTCCAGGACTCAGCCTGGTAGGTTTTCTATAAAAGGTACCCTTTCCTGCTTCCTTCTCTCAGCAATCCCAGGGCTCGTCAGACCAAGGCCTGGTTTGCCTGGAACTCAAAGCTTTCCACCTTCCTGAGCCTCCTGCACACAAATGGGCTTTCCTCTCTTCTTTTTTTTTTTTAATATTTATTTATTACTTCAAGTTACATCTCCATCACAGCCCTCTCCCTCCACCCCTCCCAGCCCCACCCTCCTACCCTCTCACCCTTCCCCCAGAATGCTAATTCTTTTTTTTTCAGTCCAACAAATGGTTCTTTCTCTTATAACAATAAATACAATACAAAACAACTGAAATAAATAGGCCACAATTCTGAGTTATATGGCTTAGCATACATTCTCAATGTCCAGTCCATATGTATTTGGCACCTGACTTTAACATTCTACTATCTAACCATCTCCATGAGTTTAAAGTTTTCTGTCTAACTCAGCTTTCATACTAACTTGCATCACAATTTTAAAAACATCTTCTTAGATCCAGAACGCCCTCTTGATTCCTAAACCACTCAAAATTTAACTATGAGACTCTAACTATCTATTCTTCAACCACCTCAGAGACCTGAGAGGGATAAATATATCTGATTATATAGGAAGTGCAGGGCCCGCACCTTCCAAAACTAAGAAATGGCATACCGGTGGCTGCCTCGACAGTTCCCATTTTCTCTCCATACATTACAGCATTAATCTTCAGCTGTTTGGCCCCATTTCTCTGACAGACATTGATTGTAGAGCAGGAATTATGAAGGACTTACCTACGCTTTCCTCTCTTCTATCTCACGACTATATCGACCTTCCAAGGAATTTGGTCAGGAGCTTCATTTCCCAAGTCCACCTAGTGTTTAGGACTCCTCTGAAGAGTCTCTGAATGCATGATCCTGGATCCTAAGGCAGCCTGTGTCTCAGAGTGCCTGCAGGAAATGTAGAATCTGAGGTAGACAAACGCACCACATAAACTCTCACACATACACACTCACACACACAGTTCTGCCGGGCACTATTGAACTTGGCTTTTTTTTTTTATGAATATATGTGTCATGTGTCCAGGTGCCAAGAGAAGCAACATCAGATCCCCTGGAGCTGGAGATACAGGTGGTTGTAAGTCACCCAACTAAACTCGGGTCCTCTGGAAGAACAGCAAGCTCTCTTAACCAGTAAGCCATCTCTCCAGCCCCAGGCTCTACTGAATTTAAAAGTTCATCCTCTTTGCAGGGGCAAGGTGGCATGTGCCTGTAGTCCCTGCTATTTGGGAGGGTGAGACTGAGACAGGAGGATTGCCTAAATCCAGGGGTTCTGGCTGTAGAGCTCTGGGCTCATCAGGTATCTACCCTAAGTTTAGCATCAATATGGTGACGTCTTCAAGAACAGGGGACACCCCAAGTTGCCTAAGGAGGGATAAACTGGTCCAGGTTAGAAAGTTCATCCCCACTCTCCTCCATTGCTGGTGGGAGTGCCGGCTTGTGCCACCACTATGGCGGTTAGTCTGGCGATATCTTAAAAAACTTGAAATAGCTCTGCCTCGGGACCCAACCATACCACTTCTGGGTATACATCCAAATGACTCCTCACCAAACCAAACCACATTTCCTCATCTATGTTCATAGCAGCCTTATTTGTAATGGCTAGAAACTGGAAACAACCCAGATGTCCCTCAACCGCAGAATGGATTAAAAAACTGTGGTACATCTACAAATGGAATATTACTCAGCCATCAGAAACAATGAAATCATGCAATTTGCAGCCAAATGGATGGAACTAGAGAAACTCATCCTGAGTGAGCTAACCCAGGTTCAGAAGGATGCACATGGCATCTATTCACTTATAATCGGATTTTAGCCATCTAGTACAGGATAATTACACTACAACCAATGCACCAAAGGGAATAGGAACATAAACTTTGTTTCCTGTCAATGAGACACTTTGTCCTATTGGTGCTGCCTTGTAGGCCCCCAGTGTATGAGGAGGCTCTTGGCCCACGTATGACTGAACTGGGGCGGGGGACTGTTATGTAGGGACACTCCACTTCAGAGGAGTGGGATGGAAGGGATAGGGGGTAGAGGGTGGGAGGGTGAGACTGGGAGGGGTGGAAAGAGTACACTGTGAAGGAGATGTAACCTGAAGTAAAAAATAAATACTTAAAAAAAAAGAAAGTTCATCCCCTTTAAAGAGTAAGTACTTTATAGGAAGTTACTTCACAAAACATGCTAGAAAAAAATTAAATAAATACAAATAAACAAACGTCAAATCACTGTACAGATATGAACTGGTCCTAGCTTTATTTAGAATAAAAAGCCTGAAACACATCCAAAGGTCTCAACAGGAGATGAAATGCCAGTCATAAGGGTGAAATACACTGATTATTACCAAAATGTAAATACAAAATACTATGTTGGGGTAAAAAGAAAAATGAAGCTTTATTCAAAGAAATACTGAAAATAAATGTTTTACAAATTGCAATCAAACACTAAAAGTGTAATTTGGGAATGAATTTTTAGAATCTATATAATACATTCTGGTGTTGGCCATTGCAAAGTTTACTTAAAATTAGTAGTATTTTATATATGGTTAACCTTCAATCATCTTAACATTCATTGATTATAATGATTCAACTACATGAGGCTAAGCGAGTTTCTTATGTAGTATCTCAGAAATAACTTCCAAATACAAAACATTCACACCAGCAGGGAAATTATGTAAATTACTACAGGACTGGATTTGCAGGCCATATGCTGATGTATTTGTATCTCCTTAGAAAGTTCTCACACAGTCAAAGCCTTAACAAAAAGATATCATTCACTCTCACTCTTCTGTCACACAGCCAAATGCAGGTTCCTAAGTGTCATACTACTATGCATCAACTAAAAATATATATATATTCAAAAACTATCTTTTAAGAGACAGACAAGTAGAATCGGCCCATTGAGAGCAGAGTTTCATAAGCCACCCATCTGAAGATGGCTCCCAGGGGCCAGTGAGCAGTTCCTACTCTCAGAAGGACAAGATGGTCTTGTTAATGATTTCCACAGACTCCCGGATCTCGTCCTCCTTGATCACAAGTGGAGGGGCAAGCCTGATGATATCGCCATGGGTCGGCTTGGCCAGAAGCCCATTATCTCGGAGTCGCAGACACACCTTCCAAGCATCACAATCTATAAGAGAAATGGTCACAATGTATACCCAACAGATTAAAGTATGAATACCCCTGTCATAGCCACAGGCGGTGCAGTCTCACCAGAAAGTATCCCTAGTGTCTGCTCAGGAAAAGAAGCTCTAAGTCGCTGCTGTGCTCACAAGGCTACCTTACAGATGGTTTGGCAAGCACATAACTAGGTTTGAATGACATGTTTAGACTGTTACAGACAGAGAACTCTTGTCTATAGTGCTTGGAGCTAGAAAGGCTCCTTCCAGACTCAGGAATGTTGGCATTTACAGAACGATAGGACCTATCTCGGAAAAGGGGCCCACAGAAACATGAAACTCATATTTCACACTCATTCGGCCTAAAGGTAATTTCACATGAGATTCTTAATGCACCTGTGTTTTAGTTATGGTCTGTTCCCTGGGGTCAAGTATGGGATTTTCCTCCTCTGGTGTGAAGTCAAAAACCTTTCGGATTTGGGATTTCAACTTCTTAGATTAGGGATGTCTAATATGTAACCTCAAGGAGCTAATGTGAAAGAACTGGGGTAGGAGACATAAAATGAAATAACAGAATAAGAAATCCCCAAATCCTAGGAACACTGCACATCACTGAGATGGACTCACCTCCTGAACATGCAGAATTAGCATCATTTCCCAGCGGGGTTCCAACCTGGCTGCAGGCAGAACCACCTAGAGCTGCTTGAGTCTACCCTACCCCAATCCTTCACCGGGCTCAGTTCCTTTCTCAAAAGTTCCTCTGCTGGGATCACTGCTTTAAAAGGAAGGGTTAGCCCAAGAAAACCCAGTAGGGAGCCCTGGAGGGTGATATGTGACCTCAGGCACACAATGAAGCCTCAAGCCTCCATTATTTATTACCAACATCAAAGTCACTCCTTTTATTCCTACTGCTGCTTCCACAACCTCTGCAGGATGTACAAAGTATTCAAGTGAGGGGAAAAGATTAACAGAAAATAGCCAATAATTGCCAAGTGCTGCCTGACTAGCAGGAAGCAGAAAATAAAAATGTCTGCAAAGAATAAACACTTGGTCAAATGAGTTAAACAGGCCTTCCTGTCTGGAAAGATCTACATGTAGGATAACACTGATGCAATCAGATCTACATGTAGGATAACACCGATGCCATCGGGTCATACTTTGTCTAAATGGCTTGGCCAATAGTTAGAGGACTGCCCTAACTGCTGTGTTTGACAGGACTCTCAGCACAAGGTGCTGTGGCCATCACCTTTGGTCTCTCTGATGACAACGGCGTTTAGCAGCCCTTTCCCTCTCACATCAGTCACAACGTCTGAGGGCAGCTTCATGAGCTCCTTTCTCAAGACAGCACCCATCTTGTCTGCATTTTCAGCAAGATTTTCTTCTTCTAAAACCTGTTTTTTAAAAAAAAAAAAATCATACAAATGAGTGTCCTGGAGCAATCCACGTAAAGCTGCAAGCAAAATGCACCCATGATGAGACAAAGACCAGAGTGACAAAGTCACCTGAATTTGCTTTTCGGGGCCTGTATTAATTTCTAGCTGAACAGATACAATCCATTGTCAATCAGAATTCACGGCAAAATAAAGATTAAAATTTGTTTACTGCCATTTGTAATATACTGTTATCTGAATACCTCAATGGATTAAGCATAATTTAGCTTTAAACTGCAACAGAATTGCCTTTTTCCTCTCCCTACCATATTACCATCCTTTAAGTCTACTTTCTTGGGTTGGCATCAAACTTGTGATTGACCCAGCTTTCCGAGTGCTGGGATTGCAGGTGTGTACCACCATCCCTGATTCCATTTCTATCTTTGTGGTACTAAGAAATCAAACCCACAGCCTTACTCTTCTACTGAACGAAGACTGTCAGCCCTCAAGTCCACATTTGAAAAAAATAAAAGGGAAGAAGAACTTTGTGGTCACCTGTAATCCCAGCACTTGGTCAGCTAAGGCAGGAGGTTTCGAGATGTCTAGCTTGGGCTACATGGTAAATTCTAGGCCACTGTGAACTAAATAGTGAAACTTTAATTCAAATAACACAGAGACAAACAAGAAAAAACAAATCTTGCTTGCTAAATGGACGAAGCATAGTAAGTACAGCAGCCAGGAGACAGGCTGTAACCTCAAGAAGCCCAGAAATCCACTCTATTAGGCAAGGCAAAAGGTACCTTACTTTCTGACAATGCCTAGCCCTGAAAATCTTCTCTCTGTACTCCATGTTCTAACACTTGGCAATCTTATTAAACTTATTATGCCAGGACTCAAATTAAAAATAACTTCAACGCTACTTAGAGCAGATATCTTTCAGTAGGATCCGTTTTCACCTCAAGAGCTGCTATGGCAATTCGGCAGCCTAGTGGATTGCCGCCGTACGTGGAGCCATGCTCGCCTGGTTTAATGGTCAGCATTATCTCATCGTCACACAGCACTGCGGACACCTGAAAGACAGGATCCATCGTGTCATTTCTCATGTTCTGGCACCCCAGGGACACAGATACTTTTATAATACTGATTTAAATCTCTATAAGGCTTTAATCAGAAGTTTACATCTGTCCCAACTCTAGATAATAACCAACGATAAAGCAAACACATTACAAATACAGTAAATACACTTAAATGGCACGAAACAACACAATACACACTTTCAGAACTAAAAGAAAAATCTTTTTCTTGTTATTTTGTGTGTACAAGCGTTTGTCCACATGCATGTGTATGCACCACTTGCTGGCAGTGCTCATGGAAGCAAGAAGAAGGTGTGTAGTGCCCTGAAATGGAGGTACAGAGGGTTGTAGGCTGCTATGATGGAGCTGGAAACTGAACGCAGATCCTCTGGAAGACAAGTTAGTGTTCTTAACCACTGAGTCATCTCTGCAGCCCAGCAGAGCAGTGTAGAGGAATTTTAACTCAGAACATGACTGCTCTGGCAAGAGAGCACATCCAAAGACCTGCTAGGACTGTGTGATCTAGCTGGAATACAGACATGCCTTTAATCCCAGGAGACAGAGGCAAACAGATCTCTGAGTTCAAGGCCAGATTGGTATAGGGCAAGTTTCAGGTAAAGAAAAGCTTAAAGAGTCCTGGTGTGGTAGTACATGCTTTTTAGTCCCAGCACTCAGGAGACAGAGGCATGAAGATCTCTGAGTTCTAGTCAGTTCTGTTCAGTCGTTCAATTGAGTCAGTAAGGTGAGAGACAGTGGAGTGGAGTTGAATTTGTGGCAGTTCAGTTCATGGAATCCAGAGACAGATTTACAAGGAGAGTTTTACAGAGACAGGTTGAAAAGAGAACAAGATCTACACAGGTGAAGACAGATGAGCCAGAGAATGAGAAGGGGCCAGAAGATTAAAACAGGATGCCAAAGTTAGCATGAGGCCAGGCAAAGCATTTCAGGAGAGGTTGGAGAGAGAAGCCAGAATGAATCAGTCAGCTTGGAGAGGAGTTTGAGCCAGAACAGTTGAGTTGAACCAGCCAGCCAGAGTTCAGAAAGAACAAGAAAGGGTGAACTTATTCAGCATTAAATCTCAGAAGCTGAAAGCATTTTGGGCCTAGATTAGATTATACAGAGGCAAGAAGTTTCCAGGACTAGGCCTAGGTTAGCAGACAGACAAGTACTTCAGGAGAATAAAAGACTACTTTAACAAAGCTGTTTTTGCAATGAGATAATTTATAGTCCTTTCCAAAATGCTCTGCTTCAAAAATAAACTTAGGGTTTGGAGAGATGGCTCAGTGGTTGAGAGCACTGACCGCTCTCCCAGAGGACCCAGGTTCAAGTCCCAGCACCCACATGGCAGCTCACAACTGTCTGTAACTCTTGTTCCAGGGTATCTGACACACTCAGACAGACATACATGTAATCCAAACACCAATGTACATAAAATAAAAATAATTTATTTTAAAAAAGAAAACAAACTTTGGAATACTCTACAAGAAGACAATTCAGTCTACTCAGCAGGAACATCTACCCTTCAAAGACCTTTTATTGCACATCAATTATTGGCTCTGGATGCAAACCCCAACAAAAGAACAAAATGTCCCCATCATTATGTTCCTAATTCATGGTTTTGAACAATTAGTGATGCCAGTTTCTGAAAAGCAGGAGGAGAAACTTCTAAGGGAAAATGCTTCTGTCCAAATCAAATGCCACCGCACATCTCAAACCACACACTCCACTCAGTCAACACTAACCAAGTGGACCACTAAAATGGATCTCTAAAATGTACCAGACGGCCTACATCACACGTGGCCAAATCAAACCACATGAAAGGCATCCCAGTCACAGTCATCAGAGGAGGAAGCAGAAATAAAAGGACATTGAACTTACAGGGTACAAGCCTCCAGAAAGGGCCTTCCCAAGAAGAACTATATCAGGTCTGACGTTCTCATGATCCACAGCCAGCCATCTACCAGTTCTGGACAATCCTGTCTGTATTTCATCAGCAATAAACAGGACCTGGCAGAGAGAACAGGCGACACAATTGTCATTCTCGCCTCCTGAGGAAGCAAAGACCATCATTATGTCAATATTCCCAGTCATTGTAACACACCCTGCAGTCTGTGAAGATGTTTTCAGTACGCACACAATTCAGTGGTGTCCGCTGAGGTTCGAGAATAGCCCACACTGACCACTTGAACACCAGATTGACTGAGCAAAGTCTGACTGCTCAGGGACCCAGTCTAGATTCAGGAACCAGGCTCTGATACAGAGCTGTTTCTCAGAGTTGAGTTTTTAAAGGGAAAATCATAAGCATTAGGCAGGTTCAATTCTATCCCAGGTATATTCTGTCTAACTAAGCAAGAAGAATCAATTCTATCCCAGGTACATTGGGCCTAGATAGCTAGACAAAGCATTTTAAGCTGATTGCCTGGGAGTCAGGGAAGGGCCTTCCAGTTCCCAGCCATTCTGGGAGAAAGGAACATAGCAGGGTGTTCTGGTTTTAGGTAGAACATACACCATGCAAGCAGAGCATCTAACAAGTATTGAATTGTTATTGTTATGTCAGGCAGACAGAGCCTGAGAACTTGAACTCAATTTCACCCCATGATCAATGTGGAGACTAAAGGCAAGATGGCTACCGGTATGCTAAAAACTAAAGTAGGTTCCAACAGAGGAGCTACAGTTATGCTAAAGACTAAAGTAGGTTTTAACAGAGGAGCTATAGTCATGCTAAAAACTAAAGTAAGCCTCAACAGATTTCCTGGAAATCTGTTTCCTGTGTCAGGCCAATACCTCCCATGGGCACTGCTCTGTAGGGCAGAAAAGCACTTCATGCAAACATGAAGAGTTTGTAGAGCTTAAATGGCTCTAATTACACTCTAAGAATAAATTCACATAATTAATGCATACATAATTATCAAATATTATCTGGAATTCTCAATATTAAGCAAAATACACTGTTAGCATTGGTGGAAGAAAGGGGAGAAGAGCTGTAAAATTTGGAGCAAAGGGACACAAGACAGGGCTTGGAAGGGAGTGCAAGTCACCAGGTGGTGGTGGCAGTAGTGCACACCTTCAATCCCAGCACTCAGGAGGCAGGAACACCGTGAATTCGAGGCCAGCCTGGTCTACAGAGAGAGTTCCAGGACAGCCAGTGCTGCACAAGAAACGCTCTCTCGAAAAACCATGAGAGAGAGAGAGCATGTGAGTCTCTCCTGGGGAAGAGAAGAGAAAATCATGTAAGAGCCTGGAGGTCTGCAGCTGCAGCAGCCCATAGATGCCAGTCTCTTGGCATCTGGAGACTATTCCAGAGACAGAAAGGTTAGCTTCCACACAGGGTTCTAAGCATTAGAATGTTCCTCAACTCTTGGAACTCATCTAGAGGAAAGTGAGCTACTCATTTATCTTGCCAGTAGAGGCCAAACCAGTACAGGCAAGCCTGGTCTCACTGCACAGTGAGCAGTACCACCTGGTGCCTGGTGCAGAGCTCTCGAATTCCCGTCAGGTACCCTGGGTCAGGAACAATAACACCTGCTTCACCCTGGATGGGCTCCACCATGAAGGCAACAACATTTGGATCCTGAAGAGCACGCTACAAAACAAACAGGAAGGAGTTTTAATAGCTTCCATTCTACCTTATATGGCAACTGAAGTCAAATACTACACATAATTTTTGAATAATTATGAGGAGCTGGAGAGGTGGCCTAGCAGTTTGGAATACTTTTTGCTTTTCCAGAGGATCTGGGTTTGACTCCCAGCAGCTCCCTTACGGTGGTTAGTACTCTACTTTGGAGATGGGACATACCTCAGTGGTAGAGCAATTGCCCAGAATGCCTTGGGTTCCTTCCCTAGCACCAAAAATAAAGTACTACAATTTACAAGTCTTAAATTTTTTTATCTACGCCAGGAGTGATGGTGCATGTCTTTAATCTCAACCCTTGGAAGGCATAGTCAGGCAGATCTATGAATTCAAGGCCAGCCTGGTCTACATACTGTGTTTCAAGCCAATCAAGGATTCAAAATGAAAAGAAAAATAGAAAAGAAAGGGAGGGAGGGGAGGGAGGAGAGGAGAGAGGGGAAAAGAAAGAAAATAGACTTAATCTCAAAAGAAGGGGGGAGAAATTTATCTAGTAAGTGGGTAATACCCAAGTTGTTATGATCTGAACTGGTTAGCTGACCTAAGTATTAGATGACAAAAGCAGATTTCCCTGGGTTGGAAACTAACGGCCCACTACTAAGAAGAAGACTGAGATTTCAGCCCAACTTAAAAAGAATTTTCAGCTGGGCATGGAGGCATATGCCTTTAATCCCAGCACTTGGGAGGCAGAACTCAGTCTGTGAGTTCAAGGCCAGCCTGGTCTACAAATCCAAGTCCAGGACAGCCAGAGCTACACAGAGAAACCCTGTTTTGAAAAAAAAAAAAAAAAGAAGAAGAAGAAGAGGCGGAGGAGGAGGAGGAGGAGCAAGAGGGGGAGGAGGAGAAAGAAATTTCATAGCTTTGTATTACTTTGTTCTGAAGCACTGGGGTCGAGCCCAAGACCTCACACATGCTATTTTACCACTGAGTGACCTCCCCTGTCATTTTAATGTTTATACTGTGCCTGAGTGTCTGCCTGCTTTGTAAGTGGTATATCTGCACCATAAACATGACTGTTTGCCCAAGGTGGCCAGTATTAGATCCACTGAACTGGAATCACAGAAGGGCGTGACCTGCCATACAGATGCAAGGGACTAAACCGAGTCCTCTGCAATAGCAGTATGTGCTCTTAACCACCGAAACAACTGCCCAGTCCCTAATTAATGGGCTTTTAATTCACATGTTAAACAGGTAATAATTAATTCAAAATAATTGAATTGAATTGAACTATGAGCCAAGTGCCACAGCCACCCTGATGTACCTCCAGCGCAGGCAGATCGTTATATGGGATGATTTCAAAGCCTGGCATGAAGGGTCCAAAGCCTTCATAACTAGTAGGGTCTGTGGAACTGGAGATTGCAGACAATGTTCGACCCCAAAAGTTTCCAGCTAAAAGGAAAGACAAACAATGATTATTCTAAAGAAACCCACAAGTTTAGAAAGTACTACCCTTAGCCGGGGTGGCGCACGCCTTTAATCCCAGCACTCAAGAGGCAGAGGCAGGTGGATCTCTGTGAGTTCAAGGCCAGCCTGTTCTACAAAGCGAGTCCAGGACAGCCAGGACTGTTACACAGAGAAACCCTGTCTCGAAAAAAAAAGAAAGAAAGTACTACCCTACAAACAGCTTGGGAAGCCTAACTAAAAATAAAGGGTTATTTGAAGAACTTCTGTGAGCTTCCAATTATTCAAACAAAATCTGATACTAATTCCAACGATTCACCTGACAGAGGTCAATACTTCTCCCTGTAATTACTATTTTAGATACATCTCTACAGTATTTTTCTCAGACCCACTCCAACTTAAGCCCAACAGCTGAGGCATTGAAAGCAAGGTTTCTTCTAAACAGAGAATGTGCATTTACAATAGAAATGTGAGAAAGAGAAAATCTTATCTTTCAGCATAGAGACTAGCAGTTTTTTTTGATAACCCTATTCTGAAGCTACCTACTCAACAGGATGCATTTCCACATTCACTACAGTCTAAATACTCAGACAGTCTAAATACTCACAGTCTAAATATTCTCGTGTGGCATTCCTTGACATTCTAACCCTCCGTAACACTAAATGAAACAGACACTTGGCTTTCCTCGGGTTCACGTTTTTTCTATTAATCATGTGGCTGGGGGACTCTGGAGGTCAGGGACTATTCCAGTACAGGGGATGGACAGGTGATTGGCCTGGGAACTGCCTTTCCTCAGAGCTTCCACTCTAGTAGAAAGCAACCATCCTAACATCAACCAGCAAAGCAAACAAATGCATCACTTCAGATGGGGTTAAACTTCACCATGAACAATACAGTAGAGAGAAAGGGAACTGATCACACTAAGGATGTTTTGACATCTAACACCATCTTTGCCAGCAGCAATTCAATGAATTCAGTACCAGGTGGCTGCAGCTTAGCTTCTTGGCATTTCTAAGTGTTACTCTTCCAAAAGCCTGACACCTGAGTATCTGACTCATGAGTCAGCACATCTTTTTCTCATCCACATACAAGAGCATATTATTTAATATAACATGCACTGATGAGACCAGTAGCTAGCCTGTTCTGCTCTCCCTACCCTCAGAGATCTCATCCTACAGCTCACCCTGCTAGAAAGGGATAGGCTTTCACTGTCATTCCAGCCCATTGACTCATGAGCCTCTGTCAATACAACATAAAAATATCTTAGCACCCTTCACTAGTATGAAAGAGACTGGACAATCTATAATAGAAATCACATTTTGTTTATAATAGCCAGCCAGGATACCCACAACTAAAACACAAGATTTTAAGATGGTAACTTACAGGCAGTCGTTTATGAAGCCAAGCTATGCTGCTGGGCTAAGCCACCCCGCCCCCCCCCCCCTTTACTGAATTACTCAGAAAAGTGGAACCTTTCCAGTTTCTTCTTTTCTGTCTTTTTGGACGCTGGCAAGAGCCTAACTATACTTTCTCTGATGTTAGGCTTTTTCATGCTTTGGTGAAGCCCTCCTGTCTGCCACATAACTGCTCATCTGCCCTGAGGCCGACCTGCAAGCCAGCACAACACAAACAGCAAGATTTCCTGTCTTCCTCTTCTGTATCCCTCCCCTAGGCAGCTGCAGGATTTACAGCTTATCTACCCTATGTCCTTGAGCTTTAAAAACAAAATGGTAAGTTATAGAATCATGTCAACATCTCTTCAGATCATAATCTGCCACCTCAAATACCAATTGCCTCTGGCCATAACTTTATTATGCTATAGGATTTATAATATATCTGCATGTATTCACCAGACAAAATAAGAATAGACTTGAACCACAAAAAAATCAATACATACTATTTTTAACTAAAATTAAAACTTAGACAGGGTTTCTCTGTGTATCCCTGGTTGTTCTGGACTCACTTTGTAGACCAGGCTGGCCTGGAACTTGAAATCCGCTTCCACCTGCCTCTGCCTCCCACGTGCTGGGATTAAAGGCATGGACCACCACATTTGGCAATTACAGACAGCTGTGAACTGCCATGTGGGTGCTAGAATTTGAACTTGGGTCCTTTGAAAGAGCAGCCAGTGCTCTCAACTGCTGAGCTATCTCTCCTGCCCTCAAAATCAAAACTTTAAGTCAAAACCCACCATTTGAATATCTTAGAAAAATTATCAAAGTCAGATTACATCATCCCAATAAACTGTTGTACATCTCCTTAGCAAGAATTCAAAGTATTCCTTCTCAACCATTCTCAGAAGTGTAACAAGGGCAGCTTCAGACTCATGTTCCTAATAGCTTCTAAGAATACAACACAAAGGCACTTCCAATATTAGGACTAAAAACTTGGCCACAAGCCAGGAAGGGTGGTGCATGCCTTTAATTCCAGCACATGAGAGGTAGCACCAGGCAGATCTCTGTGAGTTTGAGGCCAGTTTGGTCTATGTAGTGAGTTACAGGAAAGCCAGGGGTGCACAATAAAACCTTGTCTCAAAAAGCAGCAAAAAATGTAGGCCACAGATCCTTAATGATAGAATGCTTTATAGAAAACACAAAACCCTGCATTCAAAACTTAGCAACAAAAAATAAAAACATAACTAGAAAACAGCTATGAGGAAAATCTGGTAAGATAAGAAATTAAATCAAGTAGTTACTTCAAGAAGGGAGGATTAAGAAGAAAAATCTCAAGACGAGGCATGTGGCTCAGGAGTAGAGCACTAGATTGGCATCCATCAGACCTTGGATTCATTCCACAGCATCACAAAAGGAAAATCTCATACATGGGAAAATAATTTAGAAATCCAAGAAGGAATTCCCCCACCAACCTTTAAAAAACAGTCTATAAATAATGTATCATGTAAATAATATCATGTATTAACACTGTAACAATTAAATTCACATACCAGCAAAAACAATCTTTGCTTTGTATTTCTGGATGCCTTTCACAGTGTAGCCCCAACGACGAGCAAGCTTACAGGCAGTCTCTCCAGCTTCCACTCCTATTGTAGGAAAAAAAAAAAACCAGATTTGACTAATGCTGCAAATTAACAAAGAAATAAGCTTTGCATGTGGTGCACAACTTAATCCCAGTTACTTGAGAGACTAAGGAAGGAAGATGGAAAATTCAGGGCCAGTCTTAGCAAAACAGTGAGATGCGAAATAAATAGAAATAAGAAACAAATAACTGATTTATTGGGAACTTAACAAAACTGAGAATGCTTTACCTGTATTCATAGGAAGAACTTTGTTGTAGTTGAAAAGCTTGGTAATGTACTCCTCATATTCACCAAGGACATTGTTATAGAAAGCTCGTGACGTTAATGTCAGTTTGTCCACCTGACTCTTCATGGCATTTATGATTTTGGGGTGGCAGTGTCCTTGGCTGACAGCACCGTAAGCACTGAGGAAGTCGAAGTACTGCCTGCCTTCTACATCCCACACATAAATGCCTAAAACCCAGACGAAGAAAAGAATCTGAGAGTCCCTGAATGACACATAAATGCCTAAAACCCAGAGGAAGAAAAGAATCTGAGAGTCTCTGAATGCCATAAGACTCCCAAAATGAGGACTGATTCTTTAAGCCCTTTAAACACCAAATATGATGCTCTACTTAATATATTTTTATGCTTAAAACTTGGTTTAGCAAGCCTATCTAACTGTTTAGACAGAAGTATTAGTTATACTTTATCTGTCTAACTCTTATACATATATTTAACAGAACAGTATAAAAAGACTAATTCTGTCATGAATTTTTTTGCAGGGGATGGGGGTTAGTAGTAAATAAGCACATGAAAATATACTCAATAGTGAAAGTCCAAACCAGCACGAAGCTGCACAGCTTCCGCTCCAAATGGCTAGTCTAACTGTACAGAACTCTACTGACATATATAGACTTTGGGTCTGGTTAATTTCAGTGTATGATGTTATTTTTATTGGCAAGTTTTCTATAATAAAAGTTTATTTAATTTCAGGAGCCAAAAATTTGAATTTACAAACAAGTTACACAAAACAGACAAACATCTTGTAAAGTAGCGACTACAACCAAGCATATAACATTGGTATTTACAAACTATATGCCTGGTAAGGACTTAGTATCCAGAACTCAATGATAACTACAATAAAAACCTCTAGGCATGGTGGCACACACCTGTAATCCTGCCATTTAGGCACCTGTGAAATAGGAACATGACATCACTGCTAATTTTTTTTAACTATTAGTTTTTATTTTGACATAACTCTAGTAAAAAAGTTATGATATTAAAATGTTTCTTTCCTCTTCACCCAGATAGCTTAGGACTTTTATTTGTTGTGTTCTCTCCTCTTCTCCTGGCCCCATGTTTTCTAGCTCTTCACTCTTAGATATTCAGGAGGATGAGGAGTTCAAGGCTAGACTGGACTAAGTAAGACTTTTTGTTTTTAAAAATGGGCAAATTGTTTCCTTTAAAGACATACAGATGTTAATATGAACATAAAAAGATATACAACCTAGTACCAACCATTAGAAGCATGCCAATCAAAACAAGGTGATACTATTTCATACTAGTATGGCTATAAATTTTTAAAAGGAAAAAAATGGGGCAGATATAAACAATTTGGAACTTGCGGCTTTGAAAAAGCAGTCCTTTAGAACTTAGCAGTTCTTAGATGAAGTGATGGTTCAGAGAGTAGGAGATCTTGCTATGCAGGCATGTCATGAGGACCTGAGTTGGAGTCACACATTTTAAAAGAGCTGGACATGGCCACATATTCCTGTAACCCTAGCATTAAGCACATAGACAGGCAGATCCCAGGAGTTTACTGGCCAGCTAGCCAGAACAAAATGATGTGCTTCATGTTCATGGAGAAGCCCTGCCTCAGGGAAATAAAGCAGAACCTGATAGAGTATGACACATAACTTCCTCAGGCACAGGCAACACATACACATATGCACACGCACACATAAACACATACACATTTTTGGGCTTTGTTTGTTTTAAGATTGTCAGTTTCTCTACAAGCTAAACATAGAGTTACGCATGACCCAGCAACTCCATTCCAGAGATCGACTCAAGCAGTGCCAAACTTCAAGAAACACTGCCTTATGGGGCTGAAACAATTCAGTTGGGAAGAGTGTTAGTATAAAGAAATACTGGCCCATGGAAGAAGGAGGAGGAAGAGGAGGAAAAAGAAGAGGAGTAGAAAGAGGAGGAGAAGGAAGAGAACAGAAAGAGGAGGAAGAGAAGGAGAGGAAAAAGAGAAAAGAAAAATTACTACTACTACTATTGATCAACAGACAACTGAACCCAACCAGAAGGAGACTCCTGGTCTAAAGTTTCTTTTGTAATTAAGAACACAAAAGAAAACTGGATTCCTGTTGTGTTTTGGCTATAGTTCCTATGGACTCTTAGAAAAGATACACTGAATATCTAGGAGTGAAGAGCTAGAAAACATGGGGCCAGGAGGGGAGGAGAGAACACAACAAATAAAAGTCCTAAACTATCTGGGTGAGGAGATATTATGATTTTAATATCATAACTTTTTTACTAGAGTTATGTCAAAATAAAAATAGCTAAAAAAAATTTGGCAGTGATGTCACATTCCTATTTTCTTTGCATTTCCCCTCGGTAAGGCCACCATGGAAGACTGACTGCCACAGGTGCCTTAGTCACTTAATAAAGGTTGAAGGAGTCCTATCTGTATCTATTCAGTGAGGCTTAGACATGAGAAAATACAAAACAACTAACTCTTACAACACATTTCAGGCAAATATGGAGGTGGATTAATCCAAAACATACCTTTTCCTCTCTCCAGGGCTACAGGTAAAGGATGGTAATTGTGTGCACCATACTTAGATTCCCGTTCAAAAATGTATTCGGAGGATGGCGGGCCTTGTACTGTCTTCTTAGTTGCAACAGATGCAGCAGAGGTGACTGAAGCATGGACTCCTCGTCTCAGAGTAGCAACAGTCTGTAAACTTGCTAGTTTGGAAAACATTGTGTAGCTCCTTCAGCAATGGAAGTGCAGAGACCTGTCCAAAGTAATGAGAGGCACTGAGAGTGAGAACCTTTCCAGGTCAACTCATGTCTGCTCAATAAGGAGCTGTCAAGTACTGACAGTTCGTATCCAGCCTTATCCTATCAGAGGCACAGAGTTCAGGGCAGATATCAGAGGCAGGGCGCCAAGTCAGAGGCCAGAGTTGCTTGCTGGGTGGTCACGAGTCAAGGGGTAGGAAGCAGGGGATATGAACCACTTTGCACTTTGTTAAAGCCCAGGCTGGTCTTTAACTCTGGGTTCAAATGACCCTGCGAAGCTAGGACCCCAGCAGCACTTGCCTCATGGGCTCTCAGCTCCACTCTTGACTCTCAGGACCCCTAGCTCTGTTTCCTATTTTGTATTTTTCCTCTGTCCTGGAATCTAGGTACTGAAACAATTAATAACAAATGTGGTTTTAACCTAGGTGAGGTAATTCCAGCATTTAGGACGCAGAAGCAAAATGATCAACACAAGTTTCAGGCTAGCCTGCCTATGGAGTAAGCACCAGACCAGCCTGGGCTAGTAGCCTCTGTCTCAAAATAGAAAGAGGGTAAGGGGAGGGGGGGGAGGGAGAGAGATACACAGAGAGAGAAAGGGAAAGGGGGAAGAGAAAGGAGGAGAGAGAAATACAGAGAGAGAGAGAGGGAGAGAGGGAGAGAGAGGGAGGGGGAGAGAGGAAGAGACAGAGAGAGGTGAGGGAGAGAGACAGAGAAAGAGAGGAAGAGAGAGGGAGAGACAGAGAGAGAGAGAGAGAGAGAGAGAGAGAGAGAGAGATGGCTCAGTGATTAAGAGGATTTGCAGCTTTTGCAGAAGACCTCCAGGTTCAGATGTCAGCACCCACATGGTGGCTCACAACTGCTTGTAAGTCCAGGAGACTCAACATTCTCTTCTGACCTCCATAGGCACCAGGCACCTATATGGTGCACACATATACATGCAGGCAAATTTTTAATATATATAAAATAAAAATAAATAAACCTTTACAGAAAAAATAAAAAAGACAGGAAAGAGTAACTTCTGGAGGCTGGAAAGAGTTTAGCACCCAAATACACAAGGTAAAATCTGTCATTTAAAGCATCCACCTAAGGAGATCAGGGACAACTGGACAACTGAAACCTCTGAAGAAAAGGGACCAGACACCAAAGAAGACAAGTAGCCCAGATGATCCAGGCTCGCAAACTTCCTCAATAACTGTTTCCTCAAAAAATCTAAAACCAGAACAACTCAAAATGGCTAACTAAGATGGTTCAGCCCCACAAACTGTTCCAGCAGCAAAGTGAAGCCTCTGACTACAAACTTCTTAGGACATTTAAATAGCTGAACACAAAAGGACTGAACATCAAATGTTACTATTAACTTGCTTAACCATTTTCCCACTGTTATTTGGGCCCCAAACAGGTTTCCTACGTCCCAAATGAGCAGGAAGTAACTTTAGAGAGCGAGGTGGGGTGGGTGACCCCCACTTTGGTCATTTGATGGGTCATAGATGTTTGTGTTATTTAGAGGGATTGGTTACAAGTTGTTAAATGGTCATGTTAAATAGGTTTTGGAGGTTAGACCCAGGGATTTCTTTCTTTTTCTTTTCTCTATTCCTTCTTCTCTCCTATGTAGGAGGGAAAAGACTTTTAAAAAATGGGGTATAGACATAATATAGGAATGACAAAGAAAAAGGGACAGATTATTGAATATGCTCTTATATCTTTGTATATTGATACAAAATTAAGATTATATTTGGCTACATTGGTATTGATATTTGTATATTGATACAAAATTAAGGTTAACCATTTTTTAAGGTATTGTACCTAGGTAACGCTTAAAAATGCAATGTGCAGTTTTGGCCCTTTGATAGCAACTCTCACAAACTGTTTAGGATAATTAAGAGATGCACACAATAGTCATTCAAATATGTCATCTTGTTAGGTACTAGCATAGTTTATGTCAGAGATTTTCTAAGTTAACTGGAAATCAAGTTGCTAAGAGACAAGCAACATTTGCTTATCCAAATATATGGAGATAGACAGGTGGTCTTCAAAAACCTCAAGAGATCTGTAGAATTTGGCATTCAAGGAAGTTTTCTTTTCTTTTTTTTTTTTTTTTTTTATGTTTTTCGAGACTGGGTTTCTCTGTGTATCCGTGACTGTCCTGGACTCACTCTGTAGACCAGGCTGGCCCTGAACTCACAGAGATCTGCCTGCCTCTGCCTCCCGAGTGCTGGGATTAACGGCGTGCAACACCACATCCAGCTCAAAGAAGTTTTCTTAAGATTTTCTGATATTAAGACATGTCAGCTCCTGACAGCAGCCCCTATTCTACTCCAAGTAGAGGATGAGCATCAAAGAATCTCCATTTGGAGATGGTTGCATTAGTGGCAAGCTTTTCACTGGGCAAGAAAAATCTCCTGCTTCAATTGTAGACAGAATGCTGTCCTAAAAGGACAAAACTTGGAAGCAGGACAGCCAAGCCAAGACAGGGTAGCCAAGTCCTTCATAATTCCTGCTTTGCAATTAATGTCTGCCAGAAATACTGGGCCAAGAGGCTGAAAATAGATGCTCTAATGTATGGAGAGAAATTGGGGACTGTCCAGGCAGCCAGGTGTCTGTCACTTCTTAGTTTGGAAGCTGCTGGCTCTGTACTTCCTGTATAATAAGATATATTTATTCTTCTCAGGTCTCTGACATGGTTGAAGACTAGATAGTTATAGTATTAGTTAAATTTTAAGTTGTTTAGGAATGAAAAGAATGTTCTAGGTCTAAGAAGATGTTTTTAAGTTGATAACGCAAGTTAGGGTGGAAGTTGCGTTAGGTATAGAACTTTAAATTCATGGAGAGAGATAGATAATAGAATATTAATATCAGTTGCCAAATATGTATGGACTGGACATTGGGAATATATGTTATACCTTATAATTTTCATAATTGTGGCCTAATTATTAAAAAAAAGAATTATGAGTTCTGGTGTAGAGAGCTGCGACGTGCCATGCCTTAAAGATGGCGCTGGTCTCCGCCTTCCACCAGCCCGACGGTGAGCGCTCTTGGTGGTAAACAAGTCCATATTTGGCTAAGATCGCTGATCTGGCTTGCTTCTGCATACGTGGGCCTCTAAGATAGCACTACGTGGCTTTACTTGATTGGCTGTTCATTTAGTATTTAGCCTGTGGGTTGGGTCTGCCCCATTATTCGGAAGACTGTTTTCAAGGGACCTGAATAAACTGCAGGAGAAGAGCTTTTGTGAGTTGCGTCATTCCTTGCTGGACAAGGGGGGACGCGACAAAGTGGTGGCCCGTACGGGGAACCCAGAAAAGACTCAGAACTCCTGCAGTCAGGGGCAACGCATTGGTAAGTTCCTGGGATAAATCAGGACAATAAAGTTTCACGGAGATAGCGAACACAAGGTAAAGTTTCGTGGAGATAGCGAACGTACAGTGAAGTTTCGCGGAGATAGTGAACGTACGGTAAAGTTTCGCGGAGATAGCGAACAAAAGATACAGTTTCGTGGGGAAGCTGCAAACTGAAAGTAAATTTTTAAACATGGGGTTGTCTGAGTCACACCCAATTTTTCTGGCTCTTCAGGAGCTACTTTTAGCTAGGAAATTAAAGATTAAGAAGTCTACCCTAGAAAGATTTTTGAATGAATGTGATTCTGTGGCTCCGTGGTTTGCGGTGTCCGGGAATCTTACAGTATCCTGCTGGGACAGATTGGGCAGGGACTTGGATTTTGCTTGGGAGCAAGGGACTCTGAAGCATGGAGTAAGACCGATTTGGAAAATGGTGAGGAGTTGTTTAGAAGATCAGAGGTGTTGTAATGCAATCAAAGAGGGAGAATCAGCTTTGGAACTGCTGCAAGGGGAAAGATCTGAGCAAGTAGACAGTGAAAAGGAAAGTAACAAAGGCGAAAAATCTGAGCAGGCAGACAGTGAAAAGGAAGACAAAAAGAAAGTTCCTCTCTATCCCGATCTTAGAAATTTTAGAGATTTTAGAGATTTAGAGGACTCAGAGAGCACAGATTCTGAAGGAGAGCTACACGCTCTACTAGAACAGTTGGAGAGGACTGTTATAAGAAAAAATGAAAAGAAAAAAGTAAAAGAGAAGGACACGCAGGCGGCAGTCGGTGTGGGAGGAGCTGCTGCTGCAGTCGGTGTGGGTGGAGCTGTTGCCATGGCGCCTGACACGTCAGCGGCAGTCGGAGTGGGTGGAGTCATTGCTACAGTGCCTTCAGCCACGCTGGCGGCAGCTGGCGTAAACAAAGCCGTTGCCATGGCACCTTCGACTCCTCCTCCATATCCAGAAGCCACTCAGACAAAGCAGCCAGTTCAGTCCCTGAAAGTAGGGAGATCTTTCTGCCCGGGGATGTGGACACAAGTAAGAACAGAATAGAACATTATCCCACTGCACTTGCTGCTTTAGCCTTGAATGGTATCCAACAATGCTTGCAGTCTTTTGGAGTTGCTCCTGCCAGTATAATAGTGCCTTATTCCAGTTATCAAATTAAGATTTTGTATGGCACTGTAGATGACTGGGCAATATTGCAATGTAGCTTTGAAGGAGTGATTGATAACCATTACCCTAAACATCCATTGCTATCATTTTTTAAGGAGCACCCAGTGATATTCCCTAAGGTTACTTCAGCAGTACCACTTCAAGGGTCACCAAATGTGTTTACTGACGGCTCAAAGACAGGCTGTGGAGCCTATTTGATAGAAAGACAAGAGCCCGTGTTATGTCAATTTCAACCGGGCTCCCCCCAAATAGTAGAATTGAAAATAGTAATGGAGGTGTTTAAAAGATGTCAATTTGCATTCAATTTGATTTCAGATTCAGTCTATGTGGTCAACGCAGTGAAAGTATTAGAATTAGCAGGTCCTATTAAGAATAGTAGTACAGTATGTGCCTTATTACAAGAGTTACAAGTTTTAATCTGGCAGAGAAAAAGGTGTTTTTATATTCAACATATCAGAGCACATACAGGATTACCTGGACCATTAAGTGAAGGTAATGATAAAGTTGATCAATGGACCAGGATGGAATGCATTTTTTGGATGCTCAAGGCCGCTCAGCAGCGGACAGACATCAGGATTCCCATGGTTCACCTAAAAGCATGGTGAAGTGGAAGGACATTTTGACAGGCTCTTGGCGGGGGCCTGACCCCGTGCTAACATGGGCGAGAGGGTCTGTTTGTGTTTTTCCTCAGAATCAACAAGATCCAGTGTGGGTGCCTGAACGCCTTGTGAGGAAGATTCGTCATGAAGACCTTCCTAAGGATCCTGGTGATAGTAGCAGTGAGGATGTCAGGAGCGCAGAGCAGTTTGGGTTCAACAAGATCATTTTTCCTTTAGCCCCATGATTAGTAATATAGTGAATAAGTCTTGTACAGGAATGCTTGATATATCTACTAGGGATCCTCAGCAGACTGCCATCAATCCTTTTGATTTGTGGCTTTTGTGTGGAGTAAATGGAAGTTGCATGGACTTGGGACCTGTCATTATGCTTGGAGGAGGAATTTATCAAAGAGGTAATTTTTCCCTAGGGTCTGCTACCAGATTGGATTTCTCTAGCAGTAGTGGCTCTGGTACTTGGAATTCTTTGTTTCATTCTTATCGCAACAAGAGCTTTTCAGCTTCGCCAGTATGTCTCTGGCCTCCTTTTCTGTGGATTGTAAGTAATGGGAGTGCATCCTTAGGTGAAAAAAAGTTAGTATGCACTCCAGGCACATGTTTTTATGCCCTATGCTGGAATGCCACAGCCTTTCCTGTGGCTGTGGTGACTAGAATGCCTCGATATGTACCAGTTCCTGTAGAGGCTCCTAATACCATGATGCTATTCAGATTTAAAAGAGATTTTGGCATCACTGCAGCTATTGTTACTGCTATCACTGTTGCTGCTGTGGGAGCTACTGCCTCAGCTATTGCCTTGTCTAGTTCTATACAGACTGCCAATGCCCTGAATAACATCTCAGCCACTGTGGCACAGGCATTGGATACTCAGGCCTCTATGAATTCTCATCTCAAAGGAGGTCTTATGATAGTTAATCAACGCATAGATTTAATACAAGAACAGATTGATTCTCTTTGGCAACTAGCACAATTAGGGTGTGAGTGGAAATTGCAAGGTTTGTGTGTTACTTCCGTACAATATCAAAATTATACAAAAGCTGCTAATTTGTCCAGACAATTGTCAAAGTTCCTCTTACAGGATTGGTCGGCTGAATTTGAAAATTTGATGAGAGAGCTGAGAGCGACAATCATCCACATCAACTCCACTCGGGTGGATCTGAGCCTGGCTACTGGCTTGACTTCTTGGATACAGACGGCTATGGATCATCTTAAGGAGTGGGCGGGTGTAGGCTCTTTGGCGATACTAATGATGCTAGCCTCTCTGGTTTGCCTATGGTGCATCTATAAAATGAGAGCCACACAAAAGCGTAATGCAGCCATGATTATACAAGCCCTTGTCGCCATTGAGGCGGGCCAGTCCCCTCAGGCATGGCTTGCTGCCGTGAAGTAAATCTTCACTAAGCATAGTCCCTGCCCACTGAGGTATTCGTTCCACGGATATTAGGGTCTGGTAAGTCAGTGACGGAGTTGACGGGTAAGTCTCGGCCACCTAAGACAGGGCAGTCCCGAGTGGGGAGGCTGACCCAGAGACGGGTAAGAGTTTGAGCACCGCCCTCCTACAGGCTCAGGCCCACCGTGAGATCCCCAGATAGAGGGATTACGAAGCCTTTCCAGGGACTTTTACCAACTTTAGAAAAAATAAAAAAGGAGGAACTGTAGAGAGCTGCGATGTGCCGCGCCTTAAAGATGGCGCTGGTCTCCGCCTTCCACCAGCCCGATGGTGAGCGCTCTTGGTGGTAAACAAGTCCATATTTGGCTAAGATCGCTGATCTGGCTTGCTTCCGCATACGTGGGCCTCTAAGATAGCACTACGTGGCTTTACTTGATTGGCTGTTCATTTAGTATTTAGCCTGTGGGTTGGGTCTGCCCCATTATTCGGAAGACTGTTTTCAAGGGACCTGAATAAACTGCAGGAGAAGAGCTTTTGTGAGTTGCGTCATTCCTTGCTGGACAAGGGGGGACGTGACATTCTGGGAGATGGGGAAGAGGGTAGGAGGGTGGGGCTGGGAGGAGTGGAGGGAGGGGACTGTGAGAGAGATGTAACAAATAAACATTTTTTTAAATCTGTCATTTAGTACAAATATCTAAAAAAATCTATAAGTCAAGCAGCATAAACAAAGGCAAAAAGACTTGTTTTGTGCTTTGTTCTTACAGTAACAAACACAAATATATAAATATAACAGATGAAGACAGGCAACTCATAAACTGTTCACTAGGATGGCTGTTTCTATAACCCCAGCCACCACCCACCCACCCATCCACACACACAGCACACTAAAAAGAAGTATCAAAAAAAAAAAAATCAACTGTTCGGGACTGGAGAGAATGCTCAGCAGTCAAGAGCACTGGCTGTTCTTCTGGAGGACCCAGGTTCAAATCCCAGCATTCACATGGCAGCTCACAACTGTCTGTAACTCCTGTTCCAGTGGATCTGATACTTTACACAGACACACATTCATACAAAACACCAATGCACATAAAAAATAATAACAAAACTCAACTGTTCAAAGAAGAAAAAAATCAATTAAGACCAAGAGAATATCAAAGTACAAACAGCTAAGTCATCAGGTATACGAATATCCTGACACTCTCTCTGCACCAGTCCTAAAACCAGCCCCTAACAGTGTCCCCTGACTTGTGTATGCACAGCTCACCATTCAGAACATGGTAAGGACCTGAAACAAAGACCAGAGTAAGGAAGAAACTACAGTAAAAAGGAAAATAAGAGTATGCATAGATATCAGGACTGGAGCAGAGAGGGAAAGTTTTAAGATGAGTTCGAGATTAGGGGAAAGTTACCAAAAGCCAGGTGTCCTTGGGATGCCCTTGGGGTGCCCTTGGGATGTCCTTGGGATGCCCTTGGGGTGCCTACATCTCCTTACTCTTTAAAAAGAAAATAGCTAGCTCACGTTTCAACAGAATTCTCTAACAAGTCAAGTCGTGTATAATCTTAGCATTCATGATTGAGCTGCCAAATCAGCTAATCATGGGGCTTGGCTAACTTCCCTTCCAACTTAGCTCTTACTGCACACTAAGACTACAGTGAGGTTCAGGAATTTGCAATCACTAATCAAATGTCTTGTTTGCCAAAATTTTGCTACTGTTCTTTCTTCCCACGGTTAGATCAGAGTACACATTTGAAACTCAAGATCTATGGACTATTTTGAGAGGGTCTCATTGACTCCTAAAGTAAAACACACAATTATATACAAAGGTACATTTCCCTAAGGAAAAGTCTGTAATTTCCACAGTATTTTCTCTCAAACTAACAAAAACAAAGCAAGAATCATTAGACTGGGAATGGCAGCTAACAAAAATGTCTGACTGTACTACATAGAACCAGTCCCCATCACCACCACTTAAGTCTAAGATACTGAATTATCATTTCGGTCTACACAATAAATCCTGTTTGAACTACTAAAAACTTAAAACAGTATTAATTTCTTCCTAGAAAATAAGAATAAAATGTGCTTTCTGAGATACTACTTAGTGGATGCACTTAAGATACACACAAGCAGAACACTCATACACATAAAAATAAATCTTTAATCTAAATTTCCATTGATATGACAAGAAGTTTCAGGATGTGTTTAAGTAAAGAAAATAAAATTATATAGACAAAATGTTCAACTATGCAAAGCGTATTAGGGAAAACTGTTGAGGAAAGAAACAAAAAGTCACTGTGACTGTATTTAACTATTTTCTACTTGCTACAATGATCATAGGTTGTACTTATGGTCAGAACCACTGAGAATGAACTTGGACATGGGTCTGAGTTGTTTGACAGAGACTAGGCAACAAGCAAAAGCAAATTAAAAGAAAGGCTCTGGTTCGTGTTGAGAAAACGATGTGGTTTAAAGAAAAGTACAGTAGGTACCCATAAGACGTGCAGCCTTGGTCCCCCAGGTCACCCGTTCTTAGAAAGAGGTTCAAACTTTAAAATAAAAACTACTCTTATACTTTTGCTACCAAAGTCTACAGCTGTGATTTTTTTAAAATAGGAAGAAAGACACTCAAAAACCTGAATTTTGAAAAAATTCCTAAAAATGCTTTTAACAGTATATTTTTACATATTGAAATAACACTTGTGGGGGCTGGAGAGATAGTTCAGTGGTTAAGAGCACTGGCTGCTCTTCCAAAAGAGCCAGGTTCAATTCTCAGCAGCACCCACAAGGCAGCTCACAACTGTCTGTACCTCCAGTTCCATGGGATCTGGGTACCCTCAGGCAGACAAAACACCAACGCACATAAAAATTAATAAATCTTTAAAAAAAAACAAGAAATAAGACTTACATGACTGCAGAGGGGATTGGAGAGCTGTAATCACAGCACTTGGGACGGTTGAAGCAGGAGGGTTTCCAGTCTGACGTTAGACTTAGCTGACTCAAAACAAAATAAAGACTGCAAGGGGAAAGAATCTAAAGATTATCTAAACTCAACTTCTCTCAATTTACACAAGAATTACCTGCTCAGCCAGAATCTATTTATCTGCTGGGTCCCCTCAATTTTATACAGAATGATTATTATCAGTACCCTAACAGAAACATTCAAGACATGAGTAATATTCTCAAGTTTTCAAGGTAGCTCTCTGTATATTTGACTTAACTGGGAAAGGTCACAAGTTGCACAGACCATGACATACCAGAATCTAGTATAAACATTTCTATTAAAGAGTCTCTGTGTTCAAGTTACTGAGTTTGGTACTGCATGAGAAATATTAGAGCAAAATTAAAGTGGGCTTTAAAATAGCCATCAATAATATTCTCTTTCAAAGAGGCTTTGGAAATGGTAGAAGTAGGGTAGAAAATCCACAGTGTTTAACAATCTAGATTTAAATTCTGCCTGCGGCTCTACATGAATGTCTCATTCTTTCTGAATTTCAATTTCCCCATTTGTCAAGTGAGGTTGAAGCCATTCACGGGTGTCTTGAAGAGTTCATGTTAAAGTCCAGGTTTAGCACAAGGGAACCATTCATTAGGTTCTCTTCTGCTCTAAATTCACAGGAACACTAGCCAAGTTCTACAATTTAAAAAAACACTGTCATGGTATTTTTTTCAAACTGCAAACTGGATTATTTTTCTTTAAAACAGTAAAAATGAAACCGTCTGGGACTGAGGATAAGCCTTGGGTTACATCTGCAGCATCAAAACTGGAGAAGCAGAGGCAGGAGGATCATCCTTGGATACACAAGTCAGAGGTGGTCAGGCATGCTGGCCCAGCACTCGAGAGGCAGGCAGATGGAGCCCTAGGAGTCTGAGGTCAACCTCAGAATTTACCATGCAAGACCCTCCTGAAGACTTACAGAACTCTGCAGACTTTATCACAGATCCTAACACTTCAAGCATTTGTTTTCAAGCAATCCCCACTGTGAACTCAAGTTTGTAAACAAGAGTAACCAACCATGTCTCAAAAATCACCTAGCCTGGGTGAGGGCCTGCTGCTGGCATTCTCATGTCTGGCAAGTGAACACACAATTCCTAAAGGAGGCAAGGGAGCACCAGAAAGCGACCCCTACTAACAAGGACATGAGCCACTCATCCTGCATCAAGGTAATTCAACTCTGAGAGGCTGCTCCCTGTCCTCCTATGGAGGAGCTCAACTTTTCATCAAGGGATTACTCTTAGACCTAATGCCTTTCAGTCTTCAAAGGTCAAAATAACGTGTTACCAAACACATTGCTCATTATTTATAGTTACCATGTATCATATTATTTATTTACTATTTATATTTAGCATATATAAAAGCCTAGAAGTGAGAACTAACAACAGGCCAAGCACTCTGAACACCTAATGTTTAATTTGAGGTCATCATTGTCCCTTCCCTATCAGCCCACAGGAACATTTCCACAGTACAATTTCCATTGAGGGTTGCATTTGGAAGAATTTGTTTAGTCTGCCTTATTAAATAACATCTTCTTAAATTACCCCAGAAGAATCATCACTGTATAGTCATCCAAAAGCCATTGAAAATATTCGACTTGAGAAGTAAATTTGGTTTGGCTATTGTCAAATATTTACTTTTCTGAGGTAACCATTCACAAACACAGGCCTTATTCTTTGAAGTTCTGTCAACAAAAGCTTTGTTTTACATAACCAATATTCTGGCTAAAATTCACCTCAAGTGCGTCATTGGCAAACAACTAAAGTAATACTACTAGAAAAGGATTGGATCAACTACACCGCACCCTCCACACACCTCCAAATCACTGCCCATTCATTACTAAGTTTTGTTTTGTAGAGACAGGGTTTCTCTGTATAACTGCCCTGGCTGTCCTAGAACTCACTTTGTAGACCAGCCTGGCCTCAAACTCTCAGAGATTTGTCTGCCTCTGCTTCTCAAGCCACCACGCCTGGCTCATTACTATTTTTTTAAGTATGGAGTTTGGCTCATCCTCAAAAACTCAGCAAAGAGCATAAAATACACACCCAAATAGCCATAATAAAAATAAACTGTGGAAGGAAAAAATGAGAGACAGAAAAAAATGCCTTTAAAAAATACATCCTAATTAAAGTTTTAGGGGCTGGAGAGATAGCTCAGCAATTAGGATCACCTACTATCCTTGCAGAAGACCAAAGTTTGGTTCCCAACACCCACATTACGTGGCACAACTACCGAAAACTCCTGCTCCTGGGAGATTGGACTCCTCTGGCCTCGGAGGTCACCTGCATTCATATGCACACATCTACACACACACACACACAATCTAAAGTACAGTGCCAGGTTACATGAAATTAATTTACCTACAGACACTGACAATCCTGACTGAGGAAATTTAGGATGGAGAAATCGGAGGTTACTCAGTTGGCAAAGCCACTTCATTCCAAAATCACTCCTTCTCCTCCCTTAATATATCTTGACACACTCCCAGGCATGATGTAGGCCTGAGGCAAGGCTTGCTGGCAGCAAGAATTCCCCACAGCTAGACTGGAATTTACGAGGTTCAGTATCGTTTGATAAGAGCCTCAGGAGAGGGTCTTCGTGTTGGGAACCCTGCGCGCCAATCCTTTGCCATTATCTCATTATAATGTGCACGTCACTTCCTCGATCCTCTTATTTGGTGTAGGGCTGGAGAGAAGGTGGGGAGTCCGGAGGGATGGTCAGGATCAGCCACGCGATGTATAAGCTGCCAGAGGAAACCGGACTGGGTCCGCACCAGCGCCCCCTCCCGGTGACGAGGCCACACGCTCGCAGCTCTGTCCCCAGGGATCGGATCCCCGGCCACTAGGCTGCGCGAGGTACTTCGCGCCCACAACACCGCCTTCTCGAAATCCGAGACCTCCAAGGTCCTAGCCGAGTCCCCGGGAGCGGCGAGCCTGAGCCTCGCCTGGCAGGCGGCGGTGCCACCTCTCCGGCCTCCTGTTCCCCCGCCCGTCCTCTCGCAGAGCCCGCCCCGCCCAAGGGATGCGCCGCGCCCTAGACTGGTACAGCTCGGCGCTGCCCGCGCTGGGACTCCGGAACATCAAACCGATCCCGAGCCGCTTCGGCCCAGCCCCTGCGCGCGGGAGGTACCTGACAGCGTCCGCACTACGTAAGACAAACCGTACTTCAGCCACGAAGCCCGAAGTGACCGCCCGGCGCGTCACGCCGTTTAAGACGACGTGTTTGTCCCGCCCCCGCCCGCTCTCGCAGCTCATTGGCTGAGGCGGAGGTCTACGCACCAATCACTAGAGGCTCCCCCCTCGCCCCACCCATCCGCCCTTAAGCCGCAGGGCGCCAAGCTCCGTTGCTCTAAGTGGGCAGACGTCTACGTTTGTTGCTGAAGGCGCTTGAGCTCTGGACTGGACTTAGGAGCAGTCCACTTTCTTTTACAGGAAGGGAATCAGAGACCCGAAAAAATGCCAGCCTCTCACTGCATTTTCCTAGCCAAGGGACCTCCCAAAGCTTTTCCTGGAAGAGCCTCTTGGGAGCAACATCTTTTTTTTTTTTTTTTTTTTGGTTTTTCAAGACAGGGTTTCTTTGTGTAACAATAATGGCTGTCCTGGACTCCCTTTGTAGACCAAGTTGGCCTCGAACTCACATAGATCCGCCTGCCTCTGCTGAAGCCACATGACCTTGAACCCTCACGTGCCAAACGGCAAGCCAGCTTATTGATGCTTCAAGAACCAACGCTGCAGCTGTAAAACACTGCCTTTTGTTACCTGTTGTTATTAGTGCTTGGTAATGACAGCTACGCAGTACAGACTTGCCTGCACTCCCTCCACCACCGTGGTTAAAACTCAAAACCCAAAAAGGATATTGCAGGATAAACAGAATCACAAGGTGTTTAAGTATCATTTTTGTCACATTATAAATAAAAAACCATGCAGAGAAGAGTTATCCAGTCCTGTGCCGCAAGCTACAGGTCACAGGATTAGTGATTCACTACCCTACAATGGTGCACCAGGGTCAGCCAGAAACATTTCACACTCCATTGTGTGATTAACGTGTGAATGGAGGGACGAGTACATCAGGGAGAGCCATTATCAGTCTAGGTATCCAGGGCTAGAAGTGGGGTTTCTAGAACCCAAAGAGAGAGGAATTTGAGGAGAGACGACTTGGAGGGACCTGAGTAAGTATTGGATCTCCCTCCTGCCAGAGTTACTCAAGGACTGAAGCCACTAAGAGACCAGAAACTTAAAACAGCCTGTGATGGTGCACCTTTAATCTCAGCACTTGGTAAATTAGAGGCAAGTCTGGTCTATGGAGGGAGGTCCAGGACAGCCAAGGCTACATAATAGAAACCCTATCTCATAAAAACAAACAAGAAAAATTTCTACAGACCAGCCTCCCTAAATGTATAGCAAGATCGGAAAGAGGAAGAAAAGAAAGCAGAATGGGAAAGAGCCAGGGAAATGGCTCAGTAGGTAAAGAGATTGTTGAGCAAGCATGACAAGACCAGAGTTCAGATCCCCAGTGCCTGCATAAATTCTGGGTGGGCAAAGAGGGCCATCCAGAATCCCGTGCTCGGGGAGGGAAAGACAGGAAAATTCCTAGAGCTCTGGGTTTAAATGAGAGACCTTGGCTCATTAAAATATACAAGGATGTGAGCAATCGTGGAAGGCACCAGACTTTGTGCACCCACACCCGTGCAACCATTCCTACACACGTACACATACGAAGACAAACAAAAAAAAAAAAGATGAAGGTAGAAGGACAAATAGAAGACATTCAATAGCCATAACAGAGAAAGTCTTAGCTGACCTGGCCAGTAGGGGCAGGGACGTAGACAGAGCTGTGACCAGCAGATCCAACATCTGCAAGAGCACAGAGCAAGCCTCAGAAGGAATTTGGCCTTCTGGGACTCATCCTGTCCTTGGCCAAGGTTATTTGCACAGTTCATTGCCAAGATGATTGTTATCCTCTATGGCTCATTATGATTGTAACTTTGTCTTTCTTTCTTTTTTTTTTTCTTCCTTTCACACCACCTAGTACAGTATGATCAACCTCCTGGGATTTGACCCTTCTTATCGTGGGTCAGAAAGGAACTGTTTCTTCATGGTCCTGCTATGCAAACCTGGACAAGTGCATGAAGCCAGAGCCCAGGAATCTTGTTATGCCTTGGCAAGCAGGGGCAAATAAGCTCATCAACAGAGCTAAGTGTAACATCGAAACCTGGCAATACTTTTGGCCTCACAGGTAGGGCACTCTTTGATGAAAAAGTTTCCATAAGCAAGAAACCTCTGAGAATGTCTGGGTTTTATCACTTCTCACTTATCAGAGAAAGGCATTGGGTACAAAGAGCACGATAAAAATTTATGGTTCCCCTCCTACTCCTTTTTTTTTCCCATCACTAATTGTATCGAAGAAAGAACCTGCACTCTAAGTTGCCTTTTCTCACCAAGAAACAGAGCTTGCTCTGATTGCATTTGCCCAATCTAAAAACACGTAGGAACAGAGCACACATGGCAGGGATTGTTGAGTCTTTAACTCTACCAACAGTTTCAAGCAAATAATTCTACAGGAACTGTAAAACCTAGTGATAAAGACCAACCCTATGCTCACAGAGACTGAAGTGGCAATGGGTCTGCACTTGTCCTCTGCATATATGTTGTGGTTGTATAGCTTGGTGTTCTTGTGGGACTCCTAATAGTGGGAGTGAGGGTGTCTCTTTCGTCTTCTCTTGGGAACCTTTTCCTCCTACTGGGTTCCCTCACCTACCTTGATATGAGGATTTGTGCCTAGTCTTATTGTATCGTTATGCCATGTTCTGTGGCTATTCCTGGAAAGCCTGCTCTTTTCTAAAGGGAAATGGAAGAGGAGTGGATTGGGGAGAGGGGAACAGGGATAGGGTAGGGAGTGGGAGGAGAGAAGGGAGGGGAAACTGTGATGAAGATATTGAAAACAAAACAAACAAATAAAAACAATCCTATGAGCAGATAACCAAGACCTAAGTTAAATCCACTAGTTAGTTTGACAAGTGTCCCTTGAGTGCCTTAAGTGGGTGACTCTGTGAAGTTTCACATCAGGTGAACAAATGTGAAAAGGGTGGAAAACACAATAGGGAAATGCTCCTTCAATAATTATGAACAGAAATCTTGCAACTTTGATTTCATCTCACATGGAACAGGAATGAATACTTTGGTTTCTGAAGCAGACAATTCTCAATACTTATTACTGGAAAACCAACTGTGGTTGCCAGGCATGGTGGCACATTCCTGCAATCCCAGCATTGGGGAAGCAGAGGCAGAAGAATCATTACAAGTTGGAGGCCAGCTAGGGCTACACAGGAAGACTCTGTTTCAAAAAAAAAAAAAAGGCAAAATGGAGACACAGCTCAGAGATCAAGAGCATGTGCTGCTCTTGCAGAGGTTCAGTGTCCAGCACCCTCATCAGGTGGCTCACAACTGCCTATAACTCCAACTCCAGGGGATATGATGCCTCTGGCCCCCACCCACACGCACGTACCCACACACATAATTTTTAAAAATAATAAAAACAAATTTTTAAAAACAAAAAAGAAAGAAAGGGGTGAGAGAATATGTTATGAAGGCTTTTTCCCCCAATACTTCACCATAGACTACATAGATTTGGGCTTCAAACTTTTAATCATTTGAAAAATCCACACTAGGTCCAAGGAGAAAGTCTGAGAAGAAACCTTAGGAAATATTAACGACCAAAAAGCAAAAACAAAATGGAGGAAAAAATTGTTGCAAATTATAATTATGGTAAAAAGATGTCTTTTAGGGGCTGGAGAGATAGGATAGCAGTTAAGAACAATTGCTATAGGACGTGAATCTCAGCACTGATATCAGGCTATTCCCAAATATCTATAACTCCAGTTCTAGGAGATCCAACACTGTCTTCTGGCCTGGTACACATACATATGTGCAAGCAAACACTCCCTGATTGGGGAAGGTATTTATGCCTGAAGGTAGGAAAGCATCCTCAAATCCACTACACCAGAGATCCAGCAGGAGCAAGGAGAGCCAGAAAGGGGTAACTGGAGAAAGTTGTTCTTAACCTGAGTCTGAACTAGAAGCTATGGGCAGACTGAGAAATTTTGCGATTCAAATGTCAGTCTTGACGTGAGGATGTGCCTGTCTGAAGTATCTATCTCTTTGCCCCATAGCTGAACCTGGAAGTCTACCTACAATGCCAGTTCTTCCCCTTGTGGGACCCTCCCTGAATCCTCAGCTTGCAGATGTCTCCTCCTCCTCTTCCTCTATGTTTCCTCTCTACTGTTTTATTTTTTACCTATTTTGTCTCCAGTTCACTGTTTAGGTCTTGTCTTCCCAGATTAGACTATTTTATTTGGGTTTGTTTGTTTGTTTCATTTGATGACACTGGACCTCACTGTGTGGCCTTAACCAGCCTTGAACTCTTCCCTCTACCTCCCAAATTTGGGGGTTACAGGTACGTACCACCACTCACAGCTCTGTGCTATTTGTCATAGGAATAGCTCTTTTATCTCTATCACTGCTCATCTTTATGGCCCTGCGCAGCAACTAGAAGCAGAGCAGGTGGCCATTTATGAAAGGGTGGGTCCTGGGGCCCAAAGCTTTCCCAGGTATAGAAGAGTAACAGCCACTCAGACCAAAGTCCTATTAAGCCTTGGTTGAAGAAAAAGTGCATCAAGTGTTTCTTACTCACATCTCTCTGCTGGCCTTGCTAAAGGACAGTCATGTGCTAAAGAAATGCAACATTGCCGGGCAGTGGTGGCGCACACCTTTAATCCCAGCACTTGGGAGGCAGAGGCAGGCAGATCTTTGTGAGTTCAAGGCCAGCCTGGTCTACAAAGTGAGTCCAGGACAGCCAGGGCTACACAGAGAAACCCTGTCTCGAAAAACAAAAAAAAAAAAAAAAAGAAATGCAACATAAGCCTAATTAAAAAAAATACAGCCAGGTCTCATGTCTCTTAGGCTGGCATCTAGCTCTGTGCAGCTAAGAACAAACCTACACTTCTGATCCTCCTACCTCTACCTCCCAAGTGCTGAGATTATAGGTAGGCACTACTACAACTGGTTTATTCAGGACTAAGGCTCAAACCAGGATTTTGCACATGCTAGACAAACACTCTACAACTGAGCCACATCCCCAGCCTACCCTGACCCCATTTATAAGATGTATGAAAGAGAGAAGGCAAGGGACAAAAGTTCCCGTGGACTCTGAACTTGGGAAGGGAACCTCTGAAAGGGATTGAGAGCTGGGTATCTGTACATAGAGGACACTGTGTGCCTGGAAAACTGAAGAGAAGAGAAACTTCCAGAAAAAGAGATGGAAGGAAATCAAATGACTTCAGGTCACTAAAGAACAACTATGGTCTATTTAAATCAGTTCAAAAGTAAGCATTTAAGACCCAGAAGTCAGGCAAGACAACAAACTTCTGTGATGTCAGCTTGTAGGAAGCTACCAAGAGAAGACTGCAAGTTTGCAAGTTTGAGGACATCCTGGGAAACATATACACATATATATAGATGTGTGTGTGTGTGTGTGTGTGTGTGTGTGTGTGTGTGTATCCTGACTCACAAGACCTCATTAGCATGAGAAAGTCAGGAGAGGATTAGGCCTCATGACACATCTTGGGAATCTGGCCCCCAAATCAGAAGAAAGAGGAGGTTTCACTGACCAGGGAGTCGGTCATTCTAGCGCCAAGCTCAGACACCTTTGGCAATTCCAGATTTCCACCCAGTCAGCAGAAATCCCCACAACCCACCTTGCCACCTGGCCTGGCTCTGGGAGCAGACTTCTCACCTAGCCCATCATCCACATGGCCACCCCTTTTCTGCCCAGTCTGGCTTAGTCTACCTGCTCCTGGATTAGCCACGGGATCCAACCTACACCCTTTTGAACCCACAAATAACCTTCTATCAGTCTGAGCTGGTGTTCGAGCCTCAACATTAGGAATGTAACTACATAATAGATTTTATTTATTTATTTATTTATTTATTTATTTATTTATTTATTTATTTTTTTTTGGTTTTTCGAGACAAGGTCTCTCTGTGTATCCTTGGCTGTCCTGGACTCACTTTGTAGACCAGGCTGGCCTCGAACTCACAAAGATCCGCCTGCCTCTGCCTCCCAAGTGCTGGGATTAAAGGCGTGCGCCACCACCGCCCGGCTTTTATTTATTTTTTTAATAATTTATTTTTTATTTCTTCAAGTTACATCTCAATCACAATCCCCTCCCTACTCCCCCCTCCAGTCCCACCCTTCCACCCTCCTCCCCCTCAATCCCCCCT
>CAJQZJ010004755.1:6662017-6684639 GCA_907164525.1 Lophiomys imhausi | reverse complement strand
AAAAAAAAAAAAAAAAAAAGAAGGGAAGAGGATGGTGGGGCTGAGGGGGAGGAGGGTGGAAGGGTGGGACTGGAGGGTGGAGTAGGGAGGGGATTGTGATTGAGATGTAACTTGAAGAAATAAAAAATAAATTATTAAAAAAAAAAAAAGAAGCCAACTTTACTTCATAAGAGCCAGGAGGCAAGAAGACAGGGACTAGGGCAAACCTTAAAAACCTAACTTCCAATAGAGTGGTGGTACATGCCTTTAATCCCAGCATGTGGGAGGCAGAGGCAGGTGGATCTCTGAGTTCTAGGACAGACAGGTCTACACAGAAAAACCCTGTCTCCAAAAGCCAAAAGGAAGAAAGAAAGAAACAACAACAACAAACCTAACTTCCTCCCACATGGCCCCACTCCCTAAATCCCCTCTCATCTCCTAAGAGCATCTGAAGCTGGTACTGAGCCTTTAACATGTGGCCTATGAGAGACCTTCAAGATCCAAGTTATAACATTTGGCAAGACAAAGGAAACTACAAGATAAAGAGGAAATAACAAGTGTTGCCAGCATGAGAAGAAATCAGACTTATCATGCATTGCAGGTGGGAAAGTGAAATGGTGCAGACCATGGCCTGAATTTGTCAGTTCCTCACAAAGACAATTCACATAAGGACAGGGGAAGAGCTAGGAGACACCCTTTTGTTCCACACTGACATTTTACCTCAGCTTCAGAATATCACACAGTTCTCAAGTTACTTAAAAATATTTTAACCACAATTGGTTTTCCTGAACTGGGTAGTTAAATAGGGCTCCATGCGGGCTAGGCAGGCTCTCTACTGGGATATATCCCCAACCCTTTAATCAAGCACTTTCTATGATTGGCAGCCCACGCATAGTTTAAACTATCCCAGAGTCATCAGGCCCACCTCTGATCTTTTTCTACTAGCCGTGCAACCTTGGACAAGTCTTCTCCTGTCAAAGGTTCCATTTGTTTTACTAATACATAAGGGAGGGACTAAACAGTTAAAGACTTGACTAGGCACTTCACCAAAACAGATATACAAATGACCCAAAGGCATTTGTGTCAACTCTCATTCCTCTCCAGGAAATGAAAATTAAAACCAAACAAAACACTTGTCTTACAGAACAGTAGAATGAAAAAAAAAAAAAAAAGAAAAAAAAGGCAATCCAGAGTGTTGGGAGGGGCACAGAGCTGCTGTAGCTCAGGAGTAAAATGCTTGTCTAGTGTGCCTGACACTCTAGGTCAATATCCAGCACTACCAACCATGAATTTATGGGTGGGTGATGAGCACCGGCATGCTCGATTGCTGTGCGTAGAAATGCAGCTTGTTTCACCCACATGGGAAGACTGGTGATTTCTACTAAATCTAGACATGTGTATAGATACACAGGGACCCCACCCTTAGGTGTGTGACCACAGGGAACATGAAGTTATATGTATCAGAGGACAGGTCCAGGACTGGTCTCCCATGACAGTCTCAAATTGGAAAGTTTGCAACTTCCTGGTTATGGTAGAATGGATAAGTAAGTTGAAGCATTCAATCTATGAAAAATCACCAACAGTTACAAAAGTGAATAATCTATAGCTACCCAAAGCAGCATGGATGACAAAAAAAAAATATGTTGAGCGAAAAGAAGCCAGACCAGACACACTCAAATAGAATACTGTGTGAGTCTTGCTTCATAATTAAAAGAAGTTCAAAGCCATTCTTGAACACATAACTTGTTCAAGGCCAGCATAGGCTACATGGGACTCTATTGAAGAAGAGGAGGTAGTGGGTTGCAGAGACGGTTCAATGGTTAATAAGAGTATTTGCTGTTCTTCTAGAGGAACTGGGTTTGATTCCCAGCACCCATATGGCAGCTCACAACTGTCTGAAATTCCAGTTCTGATGCCCTTTTCTGGCCTTCATGGGCACTGCACACACTGTTCATAGACAAACATTCATGCACATAAAATAAAAAGAAAACTTTTTTCAAGTATTTCATTGTATACACATCTGCTCTCTTCACTTTCCTGGATGTTCATTACACAACAAAGAAACAAGCAAATATTTTGTGAACAAATGGTGGGATTAGGCGTATCAGTGCTAGGGACTAAACCTTAGACCTCACATATACTAGGCAACCTCTCTAACCATTGAACCACATCCACTCCCTTAAGCCCAACAATTTAAAGTCTTTTTCAGCTGGAATGATATCATTCTACCAAGTACTAAGTTAAGTGCATTCCATATAATTTTTCAAAGGTTCCCTCTATCTTCTTCTGTGAGAGACATTATATGGGGGAAACTGAGGCACAGGCATCAATTTGCCAAAGTCGTGAGTTTCCTCAGTGGATTGTGTGGCCTTAAACCCAGCCTATCTGGGGTCAGAGGAGATGATTTAAACAGTGCTTTCCCACCTCAGCTGAGATCCTGGTGAATCACAGCCTGAGGGCACCAGGCAGGGTTCCGTGTGGCCCACTGTGACTTCTAGGCTGCCTACCTTTGGCACCTTCAAGCTGTCCCCGTTCTGAGGAACTGTGTTTCTCATTGAATCTGTTTAACACAGTGTAATGTCAATGCCCTCTTAAGTGTACCCAGCACTTACTGAAGTTCTTATGTTATTCTCCCAACAATAGTAAATGCTAGGCAGTTAAGAGATTTTTTTTTTTATTAGTTTTGTTTGGGGATAGGTCTAACTCTGTAGCCTAAGATGGCTTGAAACAGTCCAGCCTAAACTTGAACTCATAGTGATCCTCCTACTTCAGACTCCCAGTGTTAGAATTACAGGTGGATGCCACCAAGTCTGGGGGATGTTATTCTTAAAAAAGCTCAGACACACAGCTTGAGAATCACCATGAATCCTAGGCCACCTTGGTTTACTAAGTGAGCTCCTTAACAAAGTTACATAGTGAGACTCTGTCTCATCCCCTTCTTAGAAATATATACACACACACAGACACAGACACACACACACACACACACACACACAGAGAGAGAGAGAGAGAGAGAGAGAGAGAGAGAGAGGAGAGAGAGAGAGATTTATCTGTACCTGTCAAATGGATTGGAATTTTCTAACATGAGAAGTGTTCCTTGCTCCTTCCCTTTAAAAAGGCTCCCTCGTTACACAGCTTCAAGAGAGAATAAAAACCTGTCACTTTTGCCCATAGAAATCTATGGCCAGTAAATGGTTAAGACTTTTTAAAAGGTGTCTGTAAATGTAGTATTCTATGTCTTCCCTTGCTCTGAATACTGACATGGAGACCTTATATTTATTTATAATAACTTGAGGCACTATAGCTGGACATATACTCAGCTATTCTAACCCAACAGTGTTGGCCTGGTCTACGTTCCAGCCATACCTGCCATCTTAGTCTTGCCCTGGCATCTCCTTCTTCATCCTTTTCCCAATGGTGACTCCCTTGATCCCCATCTGAGACCCTCTCCCTCTCTCTGGCCTTGGAAGGCCTGCCTTCCTCTTCTGCCCAGCTATAGTCTGTTCAGCTCTTTATTTAACCAACGAGAAGGTGATGGAGAACAATGTTTGCAAAATATTGAGTAAGGAGATGCTTCATAATAATGACAATACCTAAGTCCTGGACTGGAACCCGATCTCTGGGTACAGAAATCAGCGTTTGAATACACAGGGCACAAAAACATACTCCAACAGTGTTAGCCAGGGTCTTGGGCTTGGAGTGGAGTATTAGGAATTTGTGAAGGCTGGGACCCTAATGTCCTGGAAACCTGATGGGTAGGTGTTGATTTAGTAAGTAGACCAAAAATTAAACACTTTCAAAGATGCATTACTTTTTCCAGAACAGCCCTGAATGTGTCTGTAAAAATTACTTACAAATGTATGTACTTCATGTACATCTAGTGTTGTGTATCTGTAAGAAGTATTCTTATTACTAGCTGTGAATGTTAGCTGATGGGAGAATTGAGGCATATATGTAAATATATATCCTCTGATTACTGTAAAAATTGTTTAAAACTTTTGTTAATAATAATCAAGGAATAATTAATCAAATGATTACAAAAAGAATTTATTAGGCCAACACATCCATCGAAATGAGTTTAAGGAGTCAAGCAGATGTCCAAAGTTACACACTTTCCGCATCACTCAATGACAACGTGTGGAATGGAGAAGGGTCTTGGTAATGCCAGCACAAGGCTGGAGTGAAATGTTTCCCAGTTAGGACAGAAATCTGACCTCTTTGTTTAGATCTTATTTTTGTGCATTTGAAGCAATCTGTTCACTGACATGGAATGCTGCTGTTGAAAAGAAATATTCACTGAAGGAGTGTTTATCAGCATGTATGGTGACTAAAACTATGCTCCTGCTGTAGTAACTTCATCTCTAATCTCATCTGGCACCAACTGTCCTTTGAGAAGTTACATGCAGGGTTTGGAGACATTATTTTTCAGAATAGAAGGAAAAGAGTCTGAATGCCAGTTACACAATGAAGTAATTCATACTCACATATCTTAGAGGAGTCCCAGAACATGAAATCTTCCTTTAGGTTGGAAGAAAGGAGGGATATTTCCCATCTTTTCTCATAATAATAGAGCTAATTGTTTCAAGATTATAATGTTCATAATTCCAGTGTGTATGTTTAATTTAAAGATATTTACCATTAAGTTTAATTCTTAATGGTACAGACTGCCAAGGAATACAGTATCCATTTAGGTGTTGGCTGTTCTCAAGCCATTAAGAAAGTTAGGATGAAACACAAAATAGGGTAGATGGGGTCATCTGGGTTTCTGAGGTGTGACTACAAGACCAAATAACACAGAAAACTAGAGAGTATTTCAAACAAAACTGGTAAGGGACTTTACAAGGTACCTTTGCTTTGTTTTAACAAACAGAGAAAGCAGCAGTTAGAACATATGTATCCTTGAGTCCATTCCCAACAAGGTTTTGGCCTCCACAACAGCTCTTTCTTTACACTTGGCAAATATTTCTCAGTCCCTTACAACTTTTGCTTGTTCACCATCATGAGGGGGAAAAAATCTATTTAGAATAAGAAATGTTTCAAGTCAGAATCTCAGACAATCTAAATATGTTGTTTGTGCTTTCAAAAATAGAGACAAATGTCTAGCTGCAATGCCTGCTGCTGGTGCCTGCTTTGCTCCAACTTGTCAGTTTGGAAGTCCATGAAGGTGTAGTAGGGTGGACAGGTGAGCACCAAGTACTGCCCGTCACAACAGCTCACACACAGACTTGAGGGTAGCCTTTGGGTCATTGCTTCCTTTCCTGTCCCTTTTGTGCATTTAGAGCACTGCTGTGGTCTATCCAAGCTGTTCTCAAAACCTGTGAGGCCACAGAGTTGTGTCTTCACCCAGTCTAGGCACAAGGCTGAACAACTTCCAGGCACATGTAGAGGTATGCACTTTCTGAAGAACAAATTGGATAGTGTTAGGGTCAGTAACTGGCTCAAGTCTGAATCTCAAATGAAGATCTAGAAATGCTGAGTTTTGCATCTTGAAAACAATCCACTGAATAACTGCATCTGGTTTGGGTCGACCTTACTCCAGCTTTGCTCAGGATTTGGAAGAAGTACTGTGCTGAGCCAATTCCTCTGCCAGGAAAGAAAGTTCTTCCTCACTGTAAGTACTGCAGTCTTTAAAGATTCGGTCCTTGGTGCTAGCAACTGGTACTCAGGGCATCTTGGCTTCCTCTGGTCTCCATCCTGGGAACCCTTATTAGCCTGATACTGAATACCCAGACACTTAAAAAAAAAAAAAAACAGCCCTCGAAGTGAATGAAAGTGAAGAACGAGGTCCAGAAGCTGGAAGATTTTAAATCAGCCAGGTCTGGACACTTTCTCGACCCCTCAGTGACCTGTGTGGTTGGAGTTCAGCAGGTGGCTTCTCCTCGCCCTCTGATGGCGTCACCAGCAGCTGGAGGAAAAGGGCACACAGACACCAGCACACCAGGAGGGGGCGATCAGTGCCCCTCTGTGAAGCAGGGACCCACCCCATCCATCACACTGGTCACTCGTGAATCCCGACTGAGCTGCAGTCCCGGATTCATAAGTGTGGGGCATAGAAAGGGGTCAAGTAGGAGGGCCCAAGGAAAGGAGTGAAAGGACTCCCGGTGGTGGCGGTCGCCAGCGGGAAGGAGGCGGCGGGGAAGAGGACGTTCGTCGCGGGATAGGTGGGGAAAGTCTGGAAGGGCAGAGCGCCGGGAACCGGCGGGCCAGGACTGCTCCCGGTGCCGCTGCCACAGGCCCCCGCCACCGCTCCCGGTGTCCCAGGTTGCGGCGCACCGCCTCCCGCCTGCACCGCGCCGTCGGCCCCTGGGTTCTGCTTCTTCCATTTGGTCCTGCGGTTCTGGAACCAGATTTTGACCTGCGTCTCGGTGAGGCTGAGCGACAGCGCCAGGTTGAGGCGTTCGCACACCGACAGATAGCGCGTGGCTCGGAACTTGTTCTCCAGGGCCACCAGCTGCTCGTAGGTGAAGGCGGTGCGCGCGCGCCGCGGCTTAGCGCAGCTGGTCTCAGCTCGCCGGCGCCGGGGCCGCGGGGAGCCGGGAGAGACGGGGGAAGCTGGGAAGCCATCCGCGCCGCTCTCCTCCGCTCCCACCGCCCCGGCCCGAGCCTCTGGAGAGCCGGCGTGGATCCTCTGCCAGCCCTCCGCCCGCTCCCGCCGCTGCGTGCCTCCAGCGTCCTCTGCTTCCTCCTCTTCTGCCTCGGAGCCCTCCAGGGGGGACGCGGGGCCAGTGCCTTGGCCCACGGCATCTAAGAGAGAAGGGGTTAGTGGCCAGAAGCCCGTAACAACTATACTCAGCTGCATCCCCAAACCTTCTTGTCCTCCCCCAGAACACTCGCCTTTGCCCTTGATCCAACTTCCAGTTCCTTCTCTCCCCACTTTGCCCTCTTCCAACCACAATCCGCACACCTTAGAGAGCAGATTCAGGAATACTGTGTCCTCTTGCCCTTTACAAATCTGCCATTAACTAGGCATCCAAGAAGTACGAGTTGAATGGCACCCCATATCAAGAAAGTATAGTGACTTTATCAAGGGAAGAGCACAGTCTGCTGTGCATTTCGATATGGGAATGTCAAATGAGCTTACTATTGAATCTCCCCAGTCCCTAGAAGCCTATTTTGGTGTTTGACTCCTAGCAATTAAAAAAGAAGTTATTAAGCTCCCCTCCCCCCAAAAAGAGAAATTCCCCCTTTCCCATCTTCTCTCTCCGGCCGTGTTAATAGAGTTTCAGATTTGTCCGGGCCCTGATCGATAGATGTCATCTATTAAAGGTAAGTTTTAATCGAACAATATTAGGATCAGACAGGGAAAGGGGGTTTGAAGTCAGTACCTGAAAGCTGCGGGCAGGAGATATGCAGGCGCCAGTAATAGAATATCGATCAAGGAGTTAGGGGGAGGGGAGCTCGGACCCACAGAGAGTCCATCCAAACAATTAATCCAGGCCCAGGGCCGGGACCCAAGCCAGGCCACCAGAGGCTTCTGGGGCCCCAGACAATCACTGACAAACTTAGAGAGGAGCAGGGGACTGTGCGCATATAGCCTCCCCTGGGACCTCAGTCTCTAGACCTTCGGCGTCCCCCCCCCACCCCCGCCCCAAGTAATCTCATGCTATGTCCCACACGGCATGAATCCTGCTGTCTTAAGTCTTTCCAGCCACAGACTTTCCCGAACCTTTCCTTTGATGTCCACCACCTTCAGGGATAAGGTGAACAGGTCTAGAAGAGACAGAACCAAAAGCTTCCTGTCTGCCCACCCCCTAGTTCCCTTGGGTCCGGAAAAGGTGCAGGCATGGGCTCTGCAGGTGTTTCCCAGTGGTTGAAAATAAGTACCTAATCCAGGGAAAGCCCTGGCCTTGGTTGCCCCATACATAAAATGGGAGTGGCGTTAATGACACTATATACTTGAAAGGCGTTTTCATAACCTTTATCCCAGCTCCTCGCCCGGTTCTAGCACGTGGAGAGAGTAATACATTTCCGTTAGATCAGTGAGCCTGAAGAGTACTTCATATGCGAGCGGGTCAGAGCTGTGGCGCTCATCCACTGAGCAGGTGTTCCGGAATGAGGCACAGACCTGCCCTGGAATCTCAGCCATGTCCCGGTTTCTATCCTCTTTCAAGGAGGGGTTCTCCACTTCGTACCTGTGCCGGTGTGCCTTCTCTAGTTCCCAGACCACCAAGAGCCATTCACCAGACCTTGGCGGCTACACACACTACTATCTTAGACTGAAACAGCCTCCAGTTCTTACCAGGTGTCTCCTGCGACCGGATCGGATGCCCCAGGCAGACTTCCTTCCCTGTTTCCACCTCCTCTAAACTTTTCTTGGCTTCTAGGGCGGCGAGACGCACAGGCGGGAGCGCAGCTCGCGTGAATTTCTGAGGATCCAAGATGTCCAGGACAGAGAAGGAGATCTTGTGGTGAGAAGGGGCAGCCTTGGCCCCGCCGTCCTGCCATGCCAGCATGCCCGCCTTCCGCGGGCCAGAGGCTAGCCACGCGGGAATGGGTGCGCTCTGCCTTATCTTTGGCAGTAGCTCGGCCACAGCTCTCCAGCCACGAACTGGATTTTCCCCGCCAAGTGAAGCTGGAGAGGGAGGCAAGGAGGCGGGGCGGGAGGAGAGCAGCGGGGGGGCTGCTAGAGGATTGGTACTTGCTCTGGCCAGACCCCTTCCACGTGCTGGGCGCGCTCTCAGCGGCCTCGGGACTACCCTGCGCAGCGCGGGGACAGCTGACCTGGACCAGAGAGACCCTCGCGCGCCAATGCGCGCTCCCGGTTCGAGGGATCGAGGCTGCACGCTGCGTGAGCGCCCTCCCATGAGACTCCTGGAGGGTGAGAGGGAGGCTTCCATCTCCCATATCCCCTCTGCATACATATCTACCTGACTGAAGTTTACTTATTTCTCTTGGGACATTTGCCATCTGCCTATCACCTGGAGATGCCACTGAGCCCAGCCCTGATCGCTTCTCAATGACGCTGGGCGCACCTCATGCCCGGTCTGTGAACCACGGTACCGGCTTCAGGCCAATTTACTTAGAAATTTTAAAGCCTCTGTGTTTACAGTTTACAAAGCCCCTGGGCTTTCTTACTCTCCTTTGATTTTCTAAGCATCCTGGTGAGGTAGGCGGGGCCTGGGACCGCAGTCTAGGTTTCAAAGACTGGTTTCAAAGATGAGCAAAGATCTGCCCAGGGTCACTGCGGGCGCAAAGGGTCTGGGCTGGGCCAGGGCTTTTTCAGCACACCCTGGGGTCTTGGGATAGGTAGGCAAAAAAAAAAAAAAAAAAAAAAAAATCGGCCTGAAGAGGAAACTTCCTTCCACGCAGAAGGCCAGCAGGGCCAGAAGTCTAAGGGATTTTATAGGAAAGATGATGGTGCCTTAGCCGGGAGGGCTGCGGGTTCAGGACCAGGTGGTTTGGCTGAAAGTGGTGACCCCTCCTTTTAGTGACCCAGTACCGTTTTCGTTGGCCATAAGGACTTCGTCAGTCACAGATTCCATCATTAGCATCAGAAATTGACTTTCTAACCCCCATCCTCTCTCAGTCGCAAAAAGGAAAAGGTTAAAAGATGCCCGCTGGTTTGAATTTAAGATCAGAGAAGAGAGACGATTAAAATGGCCCCATCTGCCCCCAAGTCTCCAGGGAAGACAGCCTGAATAGGCGGTGAGGGAAAGCCTGCACTAGCCATACCCGCGGTAACATTTTTTTCTTTTGTCATCTCTGTGAGTTTTAGGCATTTATTTCAGCGGGAAATTATGAAGCATCCCTTACTTGGCCCCTCTGTCCAGAGCCACATCGGACCCCGCCGCTCCTTTCTTCTTTGCCCCATGTGGTTCCTAGACAATCTCTTGGCAATTAATATTGTCTGAGCAGATAAGAAGTAGGAAGAGGAGGGGACTCCTTCTCACTAAAGTGCTGGGAGCTGCTAATCCTATCTGTTATTAAAGAGGCGTCCTTGGGGGCTAGCTCCTTGTAGCTTTTCTCATTCAAACCTTTCAACCCCTCCCAGGGGTGGCCACCATATTCCCTGCCGACTTTAAAGCCATGCCGAAATTCAAGTCAGCTCCACTCCTAAAGCAAAGAGTCTTGGATTTCTCATTTAAAGTGAAGGGAAGGAAGTGACCAGGCCAAACCCACCAAAACACCCCCTGCCAAAGGGAATATGTGCCATGTGAAACTCATGGAAAAGACAACCCAGAAACCGAGAGGCCCGGCCCAGAAACAATGCCTGCAAATCACAGATCCCTCTGGAATGCACATACTTTATTTTCTATTTGGATAACCCTTTCTCACCTAGTTCCCACATTTTTTTTAAAGTCTTACATTTTCTTTCTCTCCCTTTCCCTATTGACCCCAATTCCTTCTACCTTTTTTCATATATATATATATATATATATATATGAAATATATATATATATATTAGGTTTTTTTATATAGTTGGAAAAGATCTGCCTAAAGTCACACATTCGATGAAACGTTTGTGTTTTTTCCATGGTTTCTTCTCTTACCCTTTTCTCTGGAAGGAACATTGAGCCGTTTCATAGGAATGGGGAATAACATTCCAGAAGGCACCCACACCCCAAAACAGAGGAACAAGAAGGTCCCACCCTCCAAGAGAACAACCCATCAGATAGAACCTGGATTATTTCATTGCACTTCCATAGCCTTTTATTGTTGTTGTTTAAATTTCATAATGTTTTTTTTCTGTCATATGATTCATCTTTCCTTTGAAGTCTATGGTGCTAAATACAGAAAAGGAGCAAAAATAAATAAAGGAGGAAGTGACACACAGAAGCCATGTTCTGTAACCTGAAGATCCTTAAACTCGCCTTGTGATGGTTTTTAAATTCCTCTTCATTTTCTCACCATTTCTCCTATGTGTCTTCAGTACAGTGTGAGATTCCAGGAATCCTGCTTAGTGCTTGACTCTGGATAATAAATGGGTTGGAAGAAACACTGATGTGTCTCCTACAACACACTCACTCAGCTTACAAATACCTAAAGGTCCAGGCATGTCCTTCCGCTGAGGAGAGAGTGAGGGCACAAAGTTTAAGGAAGCCTTTTCTTCTGACCACTTGTTTTGTGTGGACCATAAGGCAATGAAACCTCCCTTCAAGAACAACTGGGAGATGTGCTTGACTCACTAACTTTCTGACACATGTGATATCCAAGGTGTTTCTATATAATACATATGTTCACATCTGGCCAAGCCATCTCCCCTCTGCGAGTGAAGTTGATTTGGTTGTTTTTTCTCCCTCCCTCCTTCCCCCAGCCTGGGCATTAAAATTCCGTTTGAGTGCTGTCTTTAAATTGCTTTGATGCTAGGTGGGTTCCAACTCTGACCTGTCCTGATGGCAAGTGAAGGCTGTAACAAGCCTAGGATCAATATTCATAGCGGGTGTCCTGGGCTGATAACGCTATCCAAGACAATGTTTGCTATCAGTGTGGACAGCTGAGATATTGTGCCATTAGGGATGTTGTGTTAAATAACCTGATCCATTTCTGGGGCTATTTAATGAATTTCACAGCTTAGATAGTATCTTTAAAGAGATGGCAAGAGGCTATTCCAGAGGCACTGATGCAAATCAATGGTGCCAGGGTTCTCCAGCGATTGCACAAAGTGGCCTGTAGTTTCAGCACAGCCTTGAGAAGCTGCCAACCTCCCTAGGAGCAGGATTAACAATGGAGAGAATGTGCAATTTATGCAGAGGGAGGGTAGGTAATATTATGAACTGCATTAAGGTCCCTAAGATAAAATCATATGTTCCTGAAATAAATACAAGTGGAGTTCCCTGTTCAAGCCAGCCCATGGGTTAGGACATACATGCCAAAGAGACAGCTTTATCAGGCACAGCTGAGAGCCAAAGGGAAGTGTTGACTCCAGAGAAAGCCATGTATACATACATGCCTCTACTCGGGTACTCAGATGGCTTTCCCCAAGATGTGCTTCTTCAACTCAAATCACTCTATAAAGTGGGAAGAAAAAAGACACGGGATTTTAAAAGGAAGCTACTGAGAGCAGAATAATGGTTCGTCTGACCCCAGGTCCTCATTGCTAGAATTTACAACTAAAGACTATTGTTTACTTCCTTGTGGAGCTTTGCACTTGGATTGCCAAGTAAAGCAAATACCACTTTAAACAAAACAAAACACCTCATAGTTAGGTATAATCCTAGCACTTGGGAGGCAGGAGGATTGTTGCAAATTTGAAGCCAGAGGCAGGTGGATCTCTGTGATTTTGAGTCCAGTCTGGTCTACAAAGTGAGTCCAGGAGAGCCAGAGCTGTTACACAGAGAAACCCTGTCTCAAAAAACCAAACTAAACCAAACCAAAACAAAACAAAACAAAACAAAAAAAACCCAAAAAACCAAAATGAAAAGCAAATTTGAAGCCATTACATTCTATTAAGTTCTGTGTCAGCAAGGTTGCATAAGAAAAGCTTGTCTGAATAAAACAAAAGAAAGTAAATTAAACTGGAAAACAACAACAAAAACCACAAAATGCAAAACTACCTTGGAGACTTGATTTGTGAAAGATAAGTTCAAAATGCAGCCTTCCTAGGCTGGGCTCAGAGCTCCTAGGTCAGCTGTCTGTGTGCTTGCCTTGCATGCATCAAGTTCTGGTTCATTGCCCAACACTCAGTAACCTGCACACCTGTAATCCTAGCACCTTGGAAGTGGAGGGTGGAGGATCAGGAGTGCAAGGTCATCCTTGGGTACTTATGGAGTTCAAGGCATACATGGCTACATGAGAATCTACCTCAAAAAATGATTGTTTTGAAAATGAACAAATAAATTAATCAAAACAAAAGTACAGTCTGCCTGCCTTTCTCTAAACTGAAAACAATAAACATATTTGCATACTTCACTTTAATCAATAAAAGTGTGTCTTGTGGAAATCTATAGGCTAAAAAAAAATCTACTTGTCTTTGAGACAGGGTTGGTCTTTCTATATAGCTCAGGCTAGTCTGGAGCTTGTAGTCCCCCTGCCTCCTTCTCATTCTGAGTGCTAGGATTAAAGAATCAATTTCTTTATCTTAAAAACTTAGAGGAGGGCTGGAGAGATGGCTCAGCAGTTAAGAGCATTGGCGGCGGCTCTTCTGGAGGACCTGGGTTCAATTCCCAGCACTCATATGGCAGCTCACAACTGTCTGAAACTCCAGGATCTGACAACATCACACATGCATACATACAGGCAAAACATGAATGCACATAAAATAAAAATAATTTTTTTTGAAAAACTTAGAGGAGCCAGGCGGTGGTGGCGCATGCCTTTAATCCCAGCACTTGGGAGGCAGAGGCAGGTGGATCTTTGTGAGTTCGAGGCCAGCCTGGTCTATAAAGTGAGTCCAGGACAGCCAGGGCTACACAGAGAAACCTTGTCTTGAAAAACCAAAAAAAAAAAAAAAAAAAGAAAAACTTAGAGGAAACATCAAAGGTTACTAAGCAATACAGGGGTTACATTGGTAAGCAAAATGCATGTTTATTGGTCCTGATAATAATAATTAGTATTAACAATATACAATCTTTGTTGGGTGCTTGCCCTGGGCCAGGCATTGAGTTAATCTCAGTTGCACATTATTTCACAAGCTCTCCACAGAGGTTTTTATTTTGGGGGCAGGTAGTTTGTTTTGTTTTTTAGTTTTTCTAGACACAGGGTTTCTCTGTGTACCCTTGGCGCCTCCTAGAACTCATGCTGTAGACCAGGCTGGTCTGGAACTCAGAGATCTGCCTGCTTCTGCTAAAGGTGTGTGCCACCACAGACCAGCTTCCACAAAGAGTTTAAATCAGGCACTACTAGCTTGTGGTTGAGAAAATGAGCTTAGAGGGGTCAAATAGGGAACAGGTTGAAAATTGTTGGGCTAGAATTTGAATGCCCTGAGATTTCAGAACCCTCTCTAATAATGTTCTTTTTGAGGAAATCCACTTCGAGCCCCAAGATGCAACCTAATCGCAGCAGCTTGTTCTTAAAATTATGCAGATAGCTTGACTGTGTAATAAGATATTCAAGGAAATAAGTGAGCCCATGTATGACTCAGAAGGAGATTGGACCACAGGTTTCAGGGATCCAGTTTGGGGGAATCTTTTACATTCAATGTTTCTTAACATTTTAAAGTGTCCTAGGGAGGAGCCTGGGTAAGGGGAATTGCCTGGTAAGCCAAATTGCACTGGGTATCTATACAGGTGGAAAAATGTATCTAGGAGAATATAAAAAGCCAAGTGCCAAGCTGAGGAAATGAGAAGAGAACTTTTTTTTAAAGATTTATTTATTTATTTTACATATGTGAGTGCTTTTATCTTCATACACCTGGCATCTCAGTATAGATGGTTGTGAGCCACCATGTGGTTGCTGGGAATAACTCAGGACCTCTGCAAGAGCAGGCAGTGCTCTTAACCACTGAGCCACCTGTCCAGCCCCCAGAAGAGAGAACTTTTGGCAGGACTAACAGGAAGAACAGAGATTCAGGCCTTCCTTGAGTGAGAGAATGCCTTGCCAAGCTAACAGGAAGTGCCAGAGGGAGGTGTGTTTGCATAATGGAGGCAGGGTAGAATTTTTAGGCCCATAAACCACCTGCCTCTGGGCAAAATACAATCCAGTTAGGCAGTTTCCTGTAGGGCACTGAGGTCAAAGTCCTCTATCCCCTGCTCCTCCACCCACATCTCATAACTTCCTCTTTCTACCCTGGTCTCCCACCCCTACAGTCTACTGGCCACACATAAATATGAAAACCTTGGCTCTCAGCTGTGCATGCTGTGGCCTAACAGAACTGCTAAAACCAACTGAACAAGCAGAGTGTCTGTGAGACGGAGGAGCAATATACCTGTGCGTTGATGGTAGAACAAAACAGAAGAAATATACCTTTCAGGTTAAGGGTTCTATTTGCAGTCCTGTTAAATAAGTCCTTGCAAAATAAGGCTTTCATTTGTAATAAAGAATAAGTTTCTGAGCCAGGTGTGGTGGTGCACTCCTTTAATCCCAGCACTGAGGAGGCAGAGACAGGTGGATCGCTTTGCTGTGAGTTCGAGGCCAGCCTAGTCTACAAAGCAAGTTCCAGGACAGCCAGTAGTGTTACACAGAGAAACCCTGTCTTGAAAAACCAATTAATTAATTAATTTCTGACTGGGTGGTGGTTATGTACCCCTTTAATCCCAACACTCCAAAGGCAGAGGCAAATGTATTTCTGTGAGTTCAAGGCCAGCCTGTTCTACAAAATGAGTTCTAGGACAGCCAGGGCTATACAGAGAAACTCTGTCTTGAAAACAGATTAAAAAGGAAAAAAAAAAAAGGATAAATTCTTGTTTCTTAAATCTGATCTAAACCCCATTCCCATGATGTATATCCTTATCCTTGTTCCTCCCCTTCATCGTATCTTTCTAATGATGTATAACAGCCGACTCTCTCACCACTGTGAACACCTAATCCTGTGGATGGACCTTGTAGGAATTCTGACCAGCACTGCTGGCCAGAAAAACAAAACAAAACAAAACAAAACAAAACAAAACCAAAAAACAACAGCAACAAAAAACAGAAACCCGCATTCTTTGTGATATAGGCAAAGTTTTAAAGGCTGGCAACCAATTCAAAATGTTGGAAAACAGGTTCTGGGGTGGGTTGGAACATCTCATGGGTTGGGAACCCAGACTGAAACCCACTTTCATCTCCCTCTGCTTTCTGATTGTAGATCGGCGATACCTGCTTCAGGCTCCGACTGTCATGCCTTCTCTTCCATGACGGACTGCACCCTCAAACTGTGGAGCAAAACAAACTGATTTTTCCATAAGTTGCTTCGTGTTAGGTATTTGATTACAACAAAGAGAAGAGAAATTAAAACTCTTTCTAGGATATTTCCACGGCTATTTTGGTTCATGTGATGCTGACTAAATATCCTGGCATCAAATCAAGGCTCTTCAAAATCCCTGGCCCAGATACCATATGAGCCATGGTGGGTTCCCTGTGTGTGCATGTTACCTCTTCAAAGGCTTCTCCCCACCAATGGGACAGATGGTAGGGAGGGGGGACATTTGTGCTATATGATAGCCTATTCCTGGTTTGCCTAACAACTAAATTGGGTTCTGTCAGCTCTAGCAAGTGAGCTGGTCCACCCTGTGATCTCAGTTTCCCAAATGCTGGGGTGACAAGTGTGTACCTTATACCTGTCTTCATTTTGTAAATTGCCAGTATTGTTTCAAACTCTTCCTCTAAATTTTGTTTGTTTTTGAGACAGGGTCTCTCTGTAGTCCTGGCTGCCCTGGAACTCTCTGTGTAGGCCTGGCTGTCCTTGAACTCATGGACATCCACCTGCCTCTGCCTCCCAGGTGCTGGAATTAAAGGTTTTGCCACCACACCCTTCCCTCTAAATTTTGTTAGAATGAAATAGGCCAGAGTCGGAGAACTCTACCTGGAACAGCTGCTGTCACAGTGCCTTGCTTGTCCTTAGTCTTTAAATCATTTGTCTTTGAACCCACTAATGCCCTGGTCTTCGGTAGGTTGAAGAATCAAAAGGAATAAATGATACCCCAATAAACATAACTCCTGTGCTTCACAGTTGGATGAAAACTGGCTGGAATTCCATCCCTTAAGAGGTAGCGCTAGGGTAGGTTGTGGGGTTGGGGTGGAGAGACAGCTTAATGGTTAAGAGCACTTGCAGAGAACAAGGGTTCAGTTCCCAGAATCCACAGGGGAGCTCTCAACTGTCTGGCACCCTGAGTAATTTTTGGTACGGATGTGGGCTTATAAGGCATCCAACACTGCTCCAATGCCATACCTCTATGGAGCAACCGTGTTCTTCTAGGCAGGTCATCCACAGGAGGCAGCCATGCTCTTTCAAAACAAAACCGCAGGAGCAGCAGCAAGATTGCAACCCAGTGTGGTGTTTCTGGCAGAAAGGTGTGGAATCTGCTCCCCAAAAATCACCCTGAATGTGCCTAGTGCTCAGCGTGCCTGACCTGAGTCCCCATTGTGTCTGTGCAAGCAATCCCAAAAGGCTGAAGTGACCAAGCCAGATTGCAAGAAGCCTGCAGCCTCTGCTTTGTTCTCTCCAAATGCTTGCTCCCTTGTTCTGGAGACACGTCTGCACTGATTCTGGCTGTCATACTGTGGTATACTCAGTCACAAGCAGAGGCTATCCTGGACAGCCTGAGCTCTCATAAGTGTTCCAAGCTGTGTAATGTATACTAAAGTTTGAGGACTGCTTCCAGATCAATGGCTTTCCAATTCCCCCAATACCTACTGTAGCCCACCTCAGAAGACAGAAGAGGTGTCTCACATGGGCAGCCTTTGGTTTGGTTGTCTCACTTTTCAGGGTATTAAGGATTGAACAAAGGGTCCGGTAGGTAGTGGGTGCCTGCTATTTCTGCCTGAACAAGGTTGCTTCCTTCGGTGTCTTGTCATGATTGCTCTGATCTTTGCTGTGGTAATTACTTTTGCACCCCCACAAACATAAAACCTGCATGGAACAACTTGAGGAAAAGTTTGTTTTGGCTCATAGTTTCAGAGGTTTTCAGTCTGTCATGGGATGGAGGGTGTGACAAAGTCTTCAAGTTAGAAATGCGTATCAGAGGCGGTTCATGTCTCTGTTCGCCAGGGAAGTGGAGGGCAAGGGTTGAGTATAACCTTCCAAGACCCACCCCTAGTGACTTAGTTATGCCAATTAGACCCAATCTCCTTAAGTTTCACAGCCCCCCTAAAACAGCACCACCAGCTAGGAAACAAGCATTCAAAATATGAGCCTGTCTGGGACTCTGCCCAGTCAAACCATGGTGTCCCTGATTCCACAGGGTCACGGTGGGGGTTGAACACAAATGTTCTTCCTACAGCCCTGGTAGGACGCATGAGTGAACCTGGATCTTCAAAGTACCACTTTCCTCTGAATATAGGGAGTGAGAGGCCCTGACCCAACAGAGTTAGAGTTCTATCTGGAAACTGTTAGACCAAGTTGAGAAAAAGATTCTTCACCAGGTGGTTGACCTGTTCCCTGGAGCAGGTAACAAGTTATGGATGAAGCTTTATTTATTTATTTAGGTTTTTCGAAACAAGATTTCTCTGTGTATCTTTGACTGTCCTGGACTCACTTTGTAGACCAGGCTGGCCTTGAACTCACAGGGATCTGCCTGCTTCTGCCTCCCGAGTGCTAGGATTAAAGGCATGTGCCACCACTCCCGGCATGGGTGAAGCTTTTAATTAATTGCTAGAATGTCAATGAATTCCTTTGAAATTTAAGCTTCTGGAATCTGCTTTCTGTCACTGGCCACCAGAGTCCTGGCTAGTTCGAGTAAATCTGATAGAATTGTACATACAACTGCTATAGTAATCAAGGATTGATGGATTTATATGTGACCTGAAATTCAGCTATGGTTGCAGATTTGCTATTGGAAAAGAACTAAACCTAAAGCTTCTGCTAACGCAGTGTGCATCCCTACACACTCCAGTGCTACTGGGCCACTGGAGCTGCAGCCCAAAAGGTGTAAACAAGAGTCTTTTGGGGTTAGGAACCTGAGGGAGCCTTTGTTTCCTCTTCTCCACCCTCTCTGTCTGAAATGCAGAAGCCACCCCAGTAGTGCAGCAGGCATCTTGAGAGCTTGAGGTTCAAACTCCTGCTGAACATGCAGGTGACGGTAGAAAAAGATGGAAGCGGACTACCCCTGCTGCTACTGGAAGCTGCTGTACTGACCAAAGATGACTTTCTTTTGGCTCCCTGCACAGGAGAAAAACTAACCTTGTCTGGTTCATGCAACCAGATGTGACTGAGTTAGACAATACCCTTTGCCCATTATCTCCAAAATTCTTGGATTTTTGGACCAGGTGGACAATACTTGGAGACTTGCTACCATGGACCAATCGGGTCTGGGCTGCTATGCCAGGCTGGGATCCCTGGACCCATTTCCTACCTCTGTTGTAACAGCATACATTCAGTGGCTTCAGATAACAGATTTATTATTTGGTACACATCTAGATATTAGAAGTCCCCAAACCAAAGTGTCAGCAGAGCTTCTTTCCTTGTATAGGATTTGGGGACATCCATTTTGTTCTTTTAAGCTTCCAGGGACCTCCTATTTCCTTTAGTCCATGCCCCCTTCTTATTCAAGGTTGGCACTGTAGCGCTCCTCACCCACCACTGCTGTTGCATATTTTCTCTGCTTCTGACTCACCTATTTCTTATTTTCTTTAATGATAACATTTGTGGTTATCTTGCATCCACTTGGTCAACCAGGCTAATTTCACACTAGATGTAATCCCACCAGCAAAAGTCCCCTTTTGGCATATAAACTAATGTGTTTGCAGGTTCTGAATATCACAATGTAGACATCTCAAGTGGTCACAGCCTTTCAGCATTTTCTGTCTACCTGGAGAGTGACAATGACTTGTCCAGGTCCCATACAGAGCTGGTTGAGAAGACAAAATTACACAGGTGTGCTCATCCCTGGCAGAGGTATCCTTTATCCTCCTGGGCTGAGTTTAGAGCCAGACATTCTTTCAAAGTCTACTTCAGACTGACAGTTTGTGTATAAGCCACTCCTGCCACAGTGGCCCACAGTGTCAATCCTCTTGACTGTATCACTGCACTCATTGTAACTTGGCACACATTAGCCCAATAGTCCTAAAAGTGTTGTTTTAGCTGACCATCTTGATCTCTGAAGGCAAAGACCAGATCTTAGGCCACTTTGGACCACAAGAGTTCACTATAGGGGCAGAAGCTTCTGGCAGATTCTTCAGTGTGACCTAGCTCCTACCCAGCAGTCTGGAAAGACCCAGATTCTCTCCCAGGTTAGACTGGGTGCTGTCCAGCTGGATGTTGAAAGTGAAGTGGGAGGCACAGGAAGGCAGCACTGAAATTATTTGGGGCTTCTGCTTCATCTGAGGCAGAGGCTGTTCTACTAGTTTCCTAACATCTTACAAACAGAAAATGGAGTACAACTACCAAAGAAGCAGAGCATGTAGCCATTTCTCACAGACATATAACTCCTTATGCAGGACTCCAGCCTGATTCTTCAGCCTCTCTTCCCTAACCCCCAAATCTGTAAGCTTCTCCTTGCCTGGTGCAAGCAAAGCTTCTCTAGCTGCAGTGGCTTCTCTGGTTTCTCTGTATAAGTATAATAGTCTCTGGCATAGTAAACCCATGCAAGGTAAACATTACACCTTTTAATTCTCTTGCAAACAGCTCCTCCAGTAAGCTCCATAAGAATAATGCACACTTTGTTGAAATGGGTTAAAAGTTCTAACATTCTGGGGACTGGAGAGATGGCTCAGTGTTTAAGGGTACTGGCTTTTAGAGGACCAGGGTTCAATTCTCAGCACCCCTATTGCTTCTCTCCATGGTCTATAACTCAGTAACTCTTGTTCCCGGAGATCTGGCCTCTGAAGGTACATTGTCTGCATACAACTTTTGAATTTATGCTTTCCATATAATATTAGAACAGAAGAGTTTTCCAAGGTTGTTACCTGATCTTTTTCTTTTCTTTTTTCTTTCTTACTTACTTTCTCTTTCCTCCTCCTCTTCCTTTGTGGTTTTTTGAGACAGGATTTCTCTGTGTAGTCCAGGCTGTTCTGGAATTCAATCGGTAGACCAGGCTGGCCTCAAACTCAGAAAGATCCTCCTGTGTACTGGGATTAAAGGCCTGTGCCCCTACTCCCTGGCTGGTCTTTCTTTCAAGGACACATTTCTTTCAGCTTCCCTGATATGCGATCTGTATCCTCTACATTAATTTTCTTCCAGCTTGTCTTGGAATTATCATTTACACTGCAGTCAGTCTGTTTGCACACGTTCATTTAGTTTACAAGAAGTAGGACTGGACCAACTATTCAGCTGCTTCCAAGATCTCTCCCTCTCTCTTTTCCTTTTGAGACAGAACCTCACTATTGCAGCCAGGCTGGTCTCTAACACTTACAATTCCATTTATTTAATTAGTATGTGTTTATGTACTTATGGAGCTCTGGGAATAATGTGCAGGAATTGGTTTTCTCCTTCTATCAAATGGGTCCTGGGAATCGAATTCAAGTTGTTAGGCTTTGTAGCAAGCATCTTGACCCTAGCCTCACACCTTCAATCCTGCCACCCCTCCCGGACTGTTTTACTTTTCCTTTCAAGTTGCCTCGCCCCGGCTCTTAGGAAGTTGAACTCTTTCCGAGGGACGTGTTCTCTGCCTTTCCTGCTATAACTTGAAGATTTCAGCCTCCTAGAAGAAAAGCAGTCAAGCATCAGGCTGGTACACGTGGTTCCAAGTTTGCGCCCGGCCCGCCGGCCTCGGACTACATTTCCCAGGCCGCCCCGCGCAGGAGGCGTGGCTGCGGGGTAAGGGTAGCAGCGACGCCGGGTTCAGGTGTACAGCCGGACGCGATGGCCGGGTGGACCCAGCGGCTAGCGGGTGTGCGGGGGGTGCTGCTTGACATCTCCGGCGTACTGTATGACAGCGGCGAAGGTGGCGGAGCCGCCATTGCGGGCTCTGTGGAAGCGGTGGCGAGGTTAGTGAGTTCAACGTAGGGGGTGTCCGGCTGTGCCGCTGCCAGGGGCGGGGCGTGCGCTCTGGTCACCCCTCCTCGCGCGCTGGCTCCGCCCCTCAGGCTGGCTAGGAAGGGGGAAGGTTGGGTTGGCGCCAGGCCTCCGTGAGTTGGAGCTGTGCTTTGGAAGCAGGTGAGCAGTTGAACCTGGTTAACCTGCAAGTAAAATACAGACTTAAAAAAGTTTATTAATAATGCAGTATGTTAGGCCTGTGAGATGGCTCCGTGGGTAAAGGCATTCACTGCCAATTGTGACAATCTGAGTTCAATCCTTGGAACCCACATGGTAGAAGGGAAGAAGCTACTGTAGGTTGCCTTCAATCTGCCCTCCCTGTACATTCTCCATCCTAAACATAAATAAATGGAAAAATTATTTTAAAATATTTAATTATGTTGCTTACATGTTTAAATGACCTACTATACTAGGGTAAGTAAACTATTAAATGTTCCTCTTGTTTCTTTTAACTTTGAAAACTTTATTTTATTTATTATTATTGTTGTTGTTTTGTTTTGGCTTTTTTTCCAGATAGGGTTTCTCTGTGTAGCCCTGGCTATCTTGGAACTCACTCTGTAGGCCAGGCTGGCCTTGAGCTCACAGAGATCTGCCTGCCTCTGCCTCCTGAGTGCTGGGCTTAATTAATTAAGTGCTGGATTAGTATGTGCCACCAAGCCTGGCCTACTTAGAAAACTTTAAATCACATATGTGGATAGCCATCTAATTCTCTTGGATTTTTTTTTTTTGTTTTTGTTTTTTAGAGACAGGGTTTCTCTGTGTAACAACCCTGACTGTCCTGGAACTCACTCTATAGACCAGGCTGGCCTTGCCGCCACTGCCCAGCTTGGATTGGTTTTGATCTGAGGAGGAGAAGAGGTCTGGCTCTTCAAGCCTTGCCCATGTAGGGCCCTGCCAGGGACTGCCGTTGGCATTAATCCTGTGCTGTTTGCTTTTGGCTCTAAGACAGCGCTGTGTACTGCTGATGAGCAGTTGGAAGGGGCTCATTGTCCAGCACTCAACCTCCCAGAATCACTGGCTGGGGTACCCTGACCTAACTAAGACTGCTTGCTTATCTGGAGTTAAGTGCATCCTTTGATCCTGAGAGTCCCTTTCCTACTTATTTCTGTGTGTGTGTGTGTGTGTGTGTGTGTGTGTGTGTGTGTGTGTGTGT
>CAJQZJ010004755.1:6649207-6662007 GCA_907164525.1 Lophiomys imhausi | reverse complement strand
TGTGTGTGTGTGTGTGTGTGTGTGTGTGTGTGTGTGTGTGTGTGTGTAGAAAGAGAGAGAGAAAACACTTGAGCAAGAGATGGTACTGATGAGGTAACAAGGACACAAACTGTTTTGTAGCAAAGTGAAAGACAGCTAGGAAACACCTGTACCCTCTCTGTGGGTAGAAGTCCAGATTTGCCTGTCTTTCTGGTCTTTATATATTCCCTGCTACCTCCAGAACTCAGGACTGGCTGTGTTACAGTGAGCCTTATGTGTCGGGCATTATGTGGAGGCTCTCTTAGAATGTAGTCAGGGCACTGCGTGATGTTTTGAAGTGAAGTTGGCTCATGTAGGCAGCCAGGACCTTATGAGGATCTCATCTGAAGGGAAGGTAGACCTTATGTTGTGCTCCAGTGAATAAACAGAGTCTGCATAACCCAGTGTAAGTGAAGACAGCTCCAGGGCATACAAGCCAGGGAATGGCACCAACCACAGTAGGTGAATCTTCCCAGTTTAACAAATGAAGAGACTCCACCCACAGACATCCAAATGCATGTCTCCTAGATGATTCCAGGTCTTATCAAGTTGACAATTGAGATTACCTGTGTCATTCAGGCATATCCACATATGTGTGTGCACACACATGAACATGTATACATGTACAAATAAGTACAATGAAAATGAGATTTCATTTGGCGTGTTGGCAAGAGAGCCTTTACATCTATGCCTCAGAATATGTAAGTCAAAAAAGTCAGCAACCGCCGGGCGGTGGTGGCGCACGCCTTTAATCCCAGCACTTGGGAGACAGAGGCAGGCGGATCTTTGTGAGTTCGAGGCCAGCCTGGTCTACAAAGCGAGTCCAGGACAGCCAGAGATATTCAGAGAAACCCTGTCTCGAAAAACCAAAAAAAAAAAAAAAAAAAGTCAGCAACCGAATGGGAATAAGGACAAATGACATAATCGGTCACCAGGAAAGAAATGCCAGTGACTCCCTAAGCATATGAAAGATGTCCCACCTGGCTGCATTAGAAATGCAAATTAAAGAGCTGGATGGTGGTCTTGCACACTTTTAATCCCAGCACTTGGGAGGCAGAGGGAGTCAGATCTCTGTGAGTTCAAGGCCAGCCTGATCTACAAATCGAGTCTAGGACAGCCAAGGCTACACACAGAGAAACCCTGCTTTAAAAAACAAACAAACAAAAAAATAAAGAAGTAATCGAAATATAAGGTGGCTGTGTCTTTTGAAATCATAAAAGACCAAGAGCGACCACTCTCCATGTCAGGGATGAGTTACTGTCACTCTGTCCACAGTGAACAGTGTGAGTGAGTACTTTTCTCTTTAGATATGTTTTTAGTGAGGGTGGCAGTCACATGTCTCCTCTTTGGGGTAGAAAAGGCAGAAATGCACATTTTCCAGCTGTCCTGTTTCCTGGGAAGATACATGCTACAATTTTGGAGTCTTAGTGAAGAGATGGGGTTCAAGCAGAGAGAAGGGGCGAGGGAAGAGTGGAAGAAAGCCCCCTCATTGTCCAGCTTTGTATGTCAACATTTTTAAAGCTTTTGAACCATTCAAAAATAAAGTTATAATATGTGGCTTTCTTCAGCTTCAGGGTGGGGAATGGTGTTATAAGGTACATGGGGTTGGGGGGTGAGGGAGGAGCCATGGTGCCAGGTGCCTAGTTTGGACACCTACAGTGGCTAAAGGAGAGGGCAATTGAGTTCAGAAAAAAAAGAATTAAATAGGTATTTTAGAAGTAGGTCTAGTGAGACTTGTGCTAGTGTGGATATTGTGGGACCAGAGAAACATGAAGTGCAGGGGGGGTCAGGGGTTTAAGGAGGCAGCTAGTCATGTTGCTTCTTTAGTCAAGGAACAGAGTGATGAACGCTGTGCTTGCCTTGCTTCCTGCTTTTTATAAAGCAGGGGGTCCCAAGCCTAGGAGATGGTGCTGCCCACTTAGGGTGGGACTTCCTACCTCCATTAACCTAATCAAGAGGATCCTTCACAGGCGTGCTCAGAGGCTTGTCACCTATGTGATCCCATCAAGCTGAAATCAGTATTAAGTACCATAGCACACTTTTAATACTCTTCTAAAGTCACAGCCACTTGAAAGCAACTTATTGCTGTAAAAAAAAAAAAAAAAATATATATATATATATATATATATATATATATATATCTGTAGCCTAGGCTGACCTCAAACTCAAGATCCTCCTTCCTCAGCTTTCTTTTTTTTTTTTTTTTTTTTTTTTTTTTTTTTTTTTGAGAAAGGGTTTCTTTTTTTTTAGCTCTGGCTGTCCTGGACTCGCTTTGTAGACCAGGCTGGCCTCGAACTCGCAAAGATCCGCCTGCCTCTGCCTCCCAAGTGCTGGGATTAAAGGCGTGCGCCACCACCGCCCGGCTCATTCCTCAGCTTTCTAAGTGCTGGGATTACACTGAGTGCCAACATGTCTGGTTACAACATGATTAAATTTGATTTAATAATTTAAAACATTATTAAACTGCATCTAGGAAACATTGTGCATGCAACATCCAGTTCATTTCACTCTCTTGTGTAAGCAGCATCTCAGAAAACCCCCTCCATACACCCCGACCCAGGGCTTTGCCCTCTAGTCTCGTAGTTTTGAAAGAACATGAAGTGAGGAGAAGTCAGGGCAGCAGGACCTTGACGAGGCTGCTGGTCACGTGGCTTCTGCAGTCACGAAATCACAAAGTATGTCCCCTTTTACAGTTGCCCCTTTGACGTGCTGTTACTTTTGAGAGATTTGTTGTGTCTGTGGCAAGTGATTTGTAGATGACTTGATTGTGTTACTAAGCATAGTTCCATATAGGAACGTGGTAGTTACTCTTCTACTGCCATGAAGAGACAACATGACCAAGGCAACTGATAAAAGAAAGCATTTATATGAGTCCATGACTGTCATCATGGGGAACATGGCATCAGGCAGGCAGGCATGGCTGTATAGCAGTAGCTGAGAGCTTACATCTAATCTTCAAGTGTGAGGCAGAGAGAGCTACTTGGAAAGAAGTGAGGGCTTTTGAAACCTCATAGCCCACCCGCAGGGACACACCTCCAACAAAGCCACACCTCCTAATCCTTCCTAAACAGTTCCACTAAGTGGGGACCAAGCATTCAAATATATGAGTTTGTGCAGGCCATTCTTGTTGAAACCTCCACAAATGATGATACAATTTGTGCATCCCTCTATTTCCCATTTGGATTATTGCAACTGATGCTGCTGCAAACATTCTAGAACAGGTTTTGGTGAGCATGTGCATGTGTTTCTACAGAAACACAGGAGTGTCAGAGTGGAGTGGCTGACTTACAAGGCAAGAGTGTGTCTGACTTTGATAACTGCTGCCTGGTCGTGTCATTTGTATCTCAAGCCAACAGTGTACAAGAGTCCTAGCTGTTCGTTGTCCTCCTCCACACTCAGCTTGTCAGTCCTTTCCCTGAAGGGAGGGAGGCAGGATAGAAGACAAGGAAAATCCTGGGCACACGAGAAGTGAGAGGAGCCCTCATCCTGGAGGTGAAGGTATCTGGTTGAAGCCTCTTACCCACAGAATAATTACAACATAATTAACAGCTCTTTAAGGCCTACATCCCTTCCCAGCTATACGCCTGCAATTTTTGATTTTGTTTTTAGGTTTTCGAGACAGGGTTTCTCTGTATAACAGCTCTAGCTGTCCTGGGCTTGCTTTGTAGACCAGGCTGGCCTCGAACTCACAGAGATCCGCCTGCCTCTGCCTCCCACGTGCTGGGATTAAAGGCGTGCGCCACCACCACCCAGCTCCCCTGCAATTTTCTAGGGATCTCACCAGATACCTCTTTTACAGAGACAGGATATATATGAAATCCCTCCCCTATGTAACCTGAGTGGCTCCTGGTTTCACTTTATCAGACTATAATTCCATCCAAGGCACCTCCAAAACCTGTCATCTCTCTTCTCAAAAGGAGAAAGTGAAGGAATAATAATAAAATAAGATTTCTTAACAACCATTTAAGATGTAACTTGAGGCTACCTAAGTGGTTATGGTTAATGCTAAGACAGTTAATTGTGCCTCCCTGTGGAGAAGCCCATCCTTGCACTCGGGTATGTCTTACTTCCAGTGACTTTGGAGAAGCCCATCCTTGCACTCGGGTATGTCTTCCTTCCTTCTGAGCACCTCTCTTTCTGACTAAGCCTGTACTTAAGCCTATATTAAAGTATGTTCAATAAAACCTCCAATTCTGCTTCATAAACTGACCAGTCCTGAAAGTCTGGTGAGAATTGAAGCCATGAATCCTGTTTTGGCCTGAAATGAGGTCTCTGAAAGTCTAGGGGAGTCCCTCTGGCTGCTGAGGGTGGCTTCGCAGAGCTATATCTTTGTCCCCTTCATCACTGACAATAGCAGGGTCGTTTCTGCTTTCAAACCCTGTGAGAAGCACTGTGAAGATATGGAACCTCAGTCCCTCCCCTCCATATCCATCTTTCTTTCTTCTCCTTTCAGGAGCACAGATGTTGTTGGCAGGGAATGGCAGGGGGAAGTGCCCCTTGTCTGTGCCTTTGATTTCTAGACAGTAGTGTGGTTCTGGGATAATGCACCTCCCAGGCAGGTGATGGCTCCAAGTGTCTCCCAGTAACAACAGCAAGGTAGCCGGCCTTTGAGGGCGAGTGATGGCTACCCACAGGCATTTCATTAGTGATTTCTTTTGCAGCCCTCTGATATCCAAGGTGGGTGCTGTTACCTTTCTTGTTTGTTTTTCGAGACAAGGCTTATCTTTGTAGCCTTTGGTATCCTGGAACTAGCTTTGTAGATCAGGCTGGTCTCAAACTTAGAGATCCACCTGTCTACGCCTCCTGAGTGCTGGGATTAAAGGTGTGCACTACCACCGCCAGGCTTGCTGTTACTTTTTTTTTTTTTTTTTTCAAGACAGGGTTTCTCTGTGTAGCCCTGGCTGTCCTGGACTCACTTTGTAGACCAGGCTGGCCTTGAACTCACAGAGATCCACCTGGCTCTGCCTCCCAAGTGCTGGGATTAAAGGCGCGTGCCACCACATGCTTGGGCTTTTGAGGGGGAAGAGCTCTGGGAGAAGGCAAGGCTTCCCTCTAAATCAGCGGTTCTCAACTTCCTAATACTGTGACCTTTTAATACAGTTCCTCATATTGTGGTGACCCCCAACCATGAAATTATTCTCGTTGCTACTTCATTACTGTAATGTTCCTACTATCAAGAACAATAATATCAATAGTTTTGGAGGTAGAGGTTGGCCAAAGGGTTTGCAGCCCCTGGGTTGAGAACCTCTGCTCTAAATGGTTGCTTCTGAGCTGACTGACACAGCGCTGTCCAAGAAAAAATGCAAGGAATTGTGGTGTGGAGATGGACCTTGTGAGACCCTGTGGGTTCTAAGCTGGTGTTTTCTTTTTTTTTTTTTTTTTTTTTAAAGATTTATTTATGAGCCGGGCGGTGGTGGCGCACGCCTTTAATCCCAGCACTTGGGAGGCAGAGGCAGGTGGATCTTTGTGAGTTCGAGGCCAGCCTGGTCTACAAAGCGAGTCCAGGACAGCCAGAGATATTCAGAGAAACCCTGTCTCGAAAAACCAAAAAAATAAAAAAATAAAGATTTATTTATTATGTATACAGTGTTCTGTCTGCAGGTATATCTGCAGGCCAGAAGAGGGCACCAGGTTTCATTATGGATGGTTGTGAGCCACCATGTGGTTGCTGGGAATTGAACTCATGACCTCTGGAAGAGCAGCCAGTGCTCTTAACCGCTGAGCCATCTCTCCAGCCCAGCTGGTGTTTTCTGACTGGTCCCAGGAATACTTTTTTTTAAGATGTGCTTTGAGAGCCGGGTGGTGGAGGCGCACGCCTTTAATCCCAGCACTTGGGAGGCAGAGGCAGGCGGATCTCTGTGAGTTCGAGGCCAGCCTGGTCTACAAAGTGAGTCCAGGACAGCCAGAGCTGTTATACAAAGAAACCCTGTCTCGAAAAACCAAAAAAAAAAAAAAAAAAAGATGTACTTTGAGCCCTGTGGAGATGCCTCAGTGGTTAAAAGCACTCACTGCTCTTGCAGAGGACCAGGGTTCAGTTCCCAGCATCTGCACTGTGGCTGAGTTCCCAACACCCACCTAGTGGCTCACCAGTTCCAGTGGATCTGATGTCCTCCTCTGAGCTCTGCAGGTACCAGGCTCACATGTGGTACACAGACACACATGCCAGCAAAACACTCATATACATAAAATAAAATTTAAAAAAATTAAAAACATTTGTTTTGACCCCTGCAGGCCTCCATAGCTTGGGCGTGTCTGGTGATGCTGTGAAATGTAGCAGCCTGTGACAGCAGTCCTAAAACACACCAAAGGCAGCTGTGGAGCCTGTAGAGAGAGAAAGCTCCCTTTTTCTATGCCTGTAGGATTATTCCTGTTGAGAAGTCAAGAAACCCAGAGGACTGACACTAGTCTCTCTGAATTCCCTGGCTCCTTTGCTACTGGATCAAGTTCCTAAATCTGTACCTGGTCCACTGGAGCATCTCAAATGACCTTTCACTCTGACATTCCTTTTCTTACCTCATTTCTTCTGTGACTTTTGCTGAGAAGGGTTCCAAGCAGCCCTGGCCTCTCTATAGGGCCAACCCTTTCTGCTCAGACCTATGGCAGCCCACAGGCCCTCCCTCCCCAGCGACAGGTGCCAGAGGCTTGGGCTGAGAGATTTGGCCTCTGTTAAAACACACCTGCTTTTGGAGTTTTCCGGAGATTTTTCCTCTCTGGGTGGCTGAGCCAACACCGGCCCTCCCAGAATCCTTCACAGATGGGTCTAGCTTGCTTGCCAGGGTACACAGCTGGACATCCAGCTGGTTTGTGTGGCCTTGGCCTTCTTTCCACCTTTCCCTCTGTGACCCCTTGAAGTGCAGTGTTCCCTTTGAAGTTCTGCTGGAGCTCAAAGGAAATTCCTGGGGTAAGACCCTCTGCTGCAGAGGGACAAGTGTGATGGGGGAGGGATGGGACCCTAGGAGAACATGCAACCCAGCAGCTCCCCAGCACTGCTGCCCCCAGGCAGCATCTTCCCTTTTTAAGCCTCAGATGGGATGGCGCATTGTCTTCCATTATTCTCTCTGGATATTCTGTGTTAACAGATGTTCTTTTATTTTTACACTTTCTAGAAAGTTCCCACTTATTGGGGAACAGAAAGCACAGGAAGAGGGTAAAGTTAGCCTTTGAAAATGAGATCAACCATAATAACAGAGATTACCTGAAGGAGGCCTGTCATGAGCCAGGCAGGTGCTCACTCACTACCTGGCTTTCACATCTGCCCAATGAGTCCTTTCCAAAATGAGGGCTGAGCTCTTGAAAAGCAGAAAAAGAGACTGAGTTTTTATTGAAGTCACATGAAAGCATGCGTCCACCCACACACCAGCAAACATTTGTTGGACACCTGCAGTACCAGGAACCCTGCTCTAGACCTGGAGAATTTATGGTAGTGAGCCAGGTGGCTAGAAACCAATGCCCTTGTAGACCAGCAGTGAACAGCTTGTGCTGCGCTGGCTAATGTGACAAGTAGAGAGAGTATGAACTGTGTGGATGAAATTCCAGGGCTGTAGGCGCTCACAGGTCCGGTGAACACTGAGTTAAGGTCAAGAGAGGTGAACCTAAGAGAGCATCCTAGATGGAAGACCGGCAGCTTCACCCTTCCCATATCTTGTCATTCTTACCCCCCCACACACCCCCACTCACTTGGTCCTGGAAGCTGCTGGGTGGGGCCCATTGGCTGCTGAGGGACCTGTGGGCAGGTGTGGACTTCTGTAACCCGCCTGGGTCCCCCCAACAGGCCTTTATTGTAGCCCATTTGTGGGCGGATTGGGCTTCCTGAGGGGAGCCATTCAGAATCAGGCTGGGCACAGCAGGGGCTGCAGCACAAAGACCCTGGTGGCTGGGCAGGCCCTGGTGATGGCCCCGGGGCATCTGCATGTGAAAGGAGTTGAGCATTTACTGCATCCTGTCGAAGGCCACTAAAGCACATCTGGACCAGCCTAGCCCAGACTGGCCTTTTTTGGGGCAATCGGAAGGAAACAGGCTTAGCTTCAGTCCAGGGTAGTCTCATAAAGCAATCCCCACCCAGGATGGTGAGCCAGGCCCACAGCCCAGCCTTCCAGGTGGCCCCTCTTGGGGTGGACAGAAGTCTTGTGAACCCTGTGGAAACCCAGATGCCATATAGACTGTCTTGGTGCAGCAGCAAGTCATCAGGCGAGGGCAACCTTGAAATCTGGCTTGTCCTCACCTCTTGGGCCACCTCAGTGTTCTGCTGCCTAGCCATGAGAACACTGTTCCCAGGACTAGCCATAATAATGCAGACTGTAGCCCAGGCCTAGCTGCTTCCCACCTGTGGGCCAGGCTAGCCAGGGAGTCAGCTGGGGACAGCACTTGCTTGAGTTTGCTTACCCCACCTGGGGCTCTTGGGGCTCCACTCAGGCCTTGGACAAGGGGTCTCTACCCTGACCCCCATTGGGCAAGAGTTGTTGGTAATAATTGAACTCTCCTGTCCACAGGTGAGCCATGATGGAGGAAGGCATGGACTAGAGCAGCATGGGTTCTGGGTTTTCTGTTTTGCAATGTCAACACTTGGAGTTTCATAACACAAGTGACTTCCTTTTGTAAATGTTCGTGCCAGCATTTGATTCAGAGAAAAGTCCAAGGCCTTCATCATCAGCCCTGTCCCAGTATCTGCCTCAGACTGACCCTGTGGATCTTCCAGCCCTTTTCTTTTGTGTTCCCCCAAAGCACAGAGGATTTGCAACACAGCTAGCTACAACTTTCTCCCTCTCCTGATCTTTGCAGTCCCCAGGACAGCTGCCCATCACACAGCACTGTCCTTGCCCTGTCCCAGCAACTCTGTTCAATGAAAGAGTGAGGTTTTAACTCTTTACCCTCAGAGCAATTTTTAAAAACCACATGTAGTTATTTGTGCATGTGCACACATGGGAAGGTCAGAGAACAACCTGAAGCAGTTGGTTCTCTCTTCCCACCATGTGGGTCTTGGGATGAACTCAGGTCATCTGGGGCCCATGCGTGCTGAGCCATTTCACCCGGCTGTGGCCTCACACGGCATTTGCTTTTCTACATTTCATTTGGGGAAAGAAAACCCAAATTAAAGAGGAAATCAGGATTTTTGGTGAGGTCAGTCAGGGAAAGGCTTGAGGGTGTTTTGAGGCATGATGGTGGTAAGGCCCAGGGGCTCGACTGCACACAACTGATTTGCACATCAGAGACTTCCCAAGTGTCTTAGGAGACAGAGTGGCCGAACAGGGCGTTGAACAGACTGCAGAACCAGGCTGTAGACTCTGTGTAGCTGGGAAGGAGTGGGAAATAGCTTGTTTGATGAGAAAGCTGTAGGATAATGTATGTATATAGAATACCTTTTTTTTTTTGACTTTTCGAGACAGAGTTTCTTTGTATAACCGCTCTGGCTGTCCTGGACTCACTTTGTAGACCAGGCTAGCCTCGAATTCACAGAGATCCGCCTGCCTCTGCCTCCCAAGTGCTGGGATTAAAGGCGTGTGCCACCCCCGCTCGGCTTTTTTTTTGTTTTGTTTTGTTTTTCTCTGTGTAACTGTACTGGCTGTCCAGGACTCACCCTGTAGACCAGGCTGGCCTTGAACTCACAGAGATCCACCTGCTTCTGCCTCTCGAGTGCTGGGATTAAAGGCGTGCGCCACCACACCCAGCTAGAATACCTTTTAAAAATGATTTCATGGCTTTATTTAGTTTACATTGTGTGTGTGTGTGTGTATGTGTGCGAAGTTACATGATAATTTGCAGGAGTCAGTTGTTTCTTTCCACTATGGGGGTCCTAGGGATTAAACTCAGGTGACCAGGAACAACAAGCTTCTTTCCTGGCTGAGCCAGCCCACCATTTTGTTATTATTTGTTTATTTTTTTGAGATGGAGATTTCACTATGTTGCCCAGAGCATAGGGAGCCCTGAAGTGCTGGGCTCAAGAAGAATATTGCCCTGCCCTGTCTCCCTAGAGCAGCGGTTCTCAACCTTCCTAATGCTGTGACCTTTTAATACAGTTCCTCATGTTGTGGTGACCTCCAACCATAAAATTATTTTGTGTCCTCTCCTGTTTCAGCAGTTCAAGAACCAACGGACACCAAGGGCCATAGTGTCAACTGGGGATCTTTTTTTTTTTTGGTTTTTCGAGACAGGGTTTCTCTGTGTAGCCCTGGCTGTCCTGGACTCAATTTGTAGACCAGGCTGGCCTTGAACTCGCAAAGATCCGCCTGCCTCTGCCTCCCAAGTGCTGGGATTAAAGGCGTGCGCCACCACTGCCCGGCTAACTGGGGATCTTTTAAAGGGCCAGGCACATGAAATAAGTCACATTACTTCATAACTGTAATTTTGCTACTGTTATGAATCGTAATGCAAATATCCGATATGCGACCCCCAAAGGGGTTGTGACCCATAGGTTGTGAACTGCTGCCCTAGAGGTTGGGATTCCAGGTGTTCACCTCTGTGCCAGGTTATTATGCCATCTTTTAAAAGACAAATAAAACAACCTGCATCTGTCTGGGCTGGTGTCATAATTGATTGGTGAATTTGAACTTGGTGGAAGGAGGCAGAGAGTCTTAGGTGAATATGGGAGGCTGTAGCCAGTAGCCACAGCTCTGGAGTAAGATTTGTTGTCTGTGTTGTGAGGTCTCAGGCATGGTATGCCTACCATGGAAGTCAGGGCAGCCAGCATGGGTATTCTGGACCAGAGTTATTGATTTAACTTCAGTGTGGCATAAGGAACCATGAAGCTCACTTATGATGCCATGACTCCCAGGACTGATGGGGACACTGATTGGCAAAGCATTACTCAGGCACTGCTCAGGGTTATGAGAGGGGGTATGGTGATTTCTCTCTATCCTGCTGCCTCCAGGACTCTTAGCAAGTCTTGACACTTCTTCTCCCCCCTTTCTTTCAGTAGAACTCCCTTTCTTCCTACAAGTGCCCTGGGCAGTGCACTCTGGGCTCCTCCCTCCGGTCCTGCACCATGGAAACCCTGACTTCCGATTGGACAGAACCTTCCTGGAAGGCTGAGATGCCCAATACCAGCACAGGTCACCAGATAGTCATCGCTGTCACTTACTATTGAGTTTTTGCAATTTGCCACGTACTTCCCATGTGTCTCTTTAAATACCAAATCAACAACCCTATCTGGTAGCTGCTGTGAATGCCCTATCACATAAATGAGGAGCCCAGCTGGGGTTTGAGAGGCCTAGGCAACAAAGCTGCAGGACACACAGACCTGCATGTCTACTTTATGAGCCCAGTTTCTACCTTCCCCTTGGGATACTTGGCACTGAACAGTCTAGCCTGTTCAAGGCCACTGGTGCTTAGGGATGACTGCCTGCCATCTGAGTTTTCAGGACTGGAGAGTGAGACTTGTCCCCATGGCTATCCCCAGCATGTTTTGTACTCCTCAGTTTTCTCTCCGCATGACCCACTTAGGTCGTAGGGTCACCAGGATCTCTGTGATTACCAAGTCTCATGCACTTGATTCAAGTGTTTGTCAGTTGCTGTGAAATCAATGTTCTGGCCTTGGCATGTCCCTGTGATCTGAGCTCAAGCACGTCATAGAGAACATAGTGGTTGGGTGTTCTGAGGGCAGGTAATGTGGACATGAGCACAGAGAAGGCACACTATGTGTTTTGTAAGGGGCCTGGCTGGGGTCCTGCCTAAGTCACATGGCCTCCCTGAATGTACTTGGCCTACTGGCCTTCACTGAGAAGAGCCACGGCCTGACCACTGTGCACTGCTGCTCTGTTCTCCTAGGGTTTGGACTCTGACCACACGTCATGTGCTACTACTGCCAACAGTGTCCCCTGGATCTTGAAGAGGTCTGGATGGGCCAGCAGATAGCCATCTGCTAAGTGGGAAGACTGGACAGGGAAGGTGTAGTTCTGGTCAGGTCAGTGGCAGGGCAGAGTTTGGCGCCTTCTACCATTCAGGCTCTTCTGATGTCTGTGAGTAAGGAGCTCATGGAGTTCACAGTGGAGTATCTCTTCTGTGCTAGTCTTGGTAGTGTTTCCAGCTTGTGGCCCCAGAGAGCTTTCCAAGTGACAGCCCTAAAATGGGGACGACTTTTAATCTCAGTTTAGGAGGAAACTGGAGAATCAGGAGTTCAAAGTCATCGTTGGCTACATATTGACTTTAAAACCCACTTGGGCTCCTTGGCTACATATTGACTTTGAAACCCACTTGGGCTCCTTGGTACCCTGTTTATAAGCAAACAAGAATGAGAAGCATTTCAGGAGTCAAGCATGTGTGTCTGTCAGACTTGGCAGTGCATGTCTGCAGTTCCAGCTGAGGCAAGAGGATTTTTTTTTTTTTTTTTAGTGAGGGCCATCTTGGGCTACTCTGTCTCAGGAAACCAAATCAAACCAAACCACACACCATAACCATTCTGGTACTCTCTGGCTGCTAAGGACCTTGGGGAGCTTCCTGTATTTCATTTTCAAATAACCTCAGTGGTACTATTAACATCTTTTCCCCTTGTAATGGTTTGTATAGCATGATAGTTGGACAGGAGCTAGAATTACTTTGGAGACAAATCTCTGGCCATGTCTTGGAGGGATTTTCTAAATTGGGTAATGGAGATAGGATGACCTGCCCTATATGCAGCTAACACCATTCTGTGAGCTGGGGTCCCAGACTAGATGAAAAGGAAAACAGTAGCTGAGCACTAGCCTTCATCTCTCTCTGCTTCCCAGCTGTGGACACAATTGGGACCAGCTGCCTCAAGCCCCTGCCACCGTGCCTTCCCCAGTGTGATAGACCACAGCACCCTGCCCCCG
>CAJQZJ010004755.1:6628458-6649197 GCA_907164525.1 Lophiomys imhausi | reverse complement strand
CGTGCCTTCCCCAGTGTGATAGACCACAGCACCCTGCCCCCGCCACCCTGCCTTCCCCAGTGTGATAGACCACAGCACCCTTGAACTGTGAGCCTAAGTAAACCCTTCCTTTCTCAAGTTGCTTTACACAGGTATTTTGCCACAGCCACGGAAAAGTAGCTGACTGATACATCCCTCTGGGAAATTGCATCTCGCTGCCAGACTTCCCCTTTTCAGTGGTATGTGGGACTCTCTGTCCCACCCTAGGTGAGGTCTGAGTAGGACTACTGGTTAGAGCGGTGTGGAAGACAGATGAGAGAAAGGCCTTCCCATTCTCTGCCATGTGATCATCTCTGGGACCAGGTGGGCCTTGGATACAATTTGGAATTTGAGTTACTTAGGTCATGGCCAGTAAAGCATCTGCAGTGCTAGATTTGGGTACCACATCAGACTCATTTGGGCAGGAACCTAGAAGGCTTCCAAACAACCTCTATGCAGGAATGTGCTAGTCACTTCCTGTCCATCTTGGACCCCAATGAGCCTTTGAACTGCCATTTCCCAAGTTTGAGATTACATCATGGACATTTAGCCTGTAAACACACACTTTTAAACCCTTTGATGGCTTTGTCCCTTAGGGTCCCCATGACCCTGCTTAATAGTTTCTCATAGTCTTGTGGTGTCCATGACCTCTTTTGGTTTCGGGGAGCCTGTCCCCTCCTACAGCCCCATATTCCTACCCAGTTGCCCAAGGCTCTAGCCACAGGTTGTCCCCAGGGCTCCTGCCCTGTCTATTCCTGTGACATCCACTGGAAATGATGAGCCCAAGTCACGGCTCTGGTCTCCAGGAGCCAGAGCTGGCAGCGTGGCAGGAGGAAGGGGGTCTTGGTGACACACAGAGCATAGCTGAAGGACACTGGCCTCTGTGCAAACAGGGTAAGATGGAATTTTTGGAGGGAGGAACATGTGGACCTGGCCTTAAGGGAGGGTAGGATTCCCCTCCAGGGGATGATGAAGGCAAAGACACTGATAATGAGAGGATATCCAGGCAGATAAAGCCAACAAAAGCCACAGCTTGAGGGAGAAGAGGGCCCTAGGGAGGGACCCAGTCTATTCTTTCCCTGGCAAGCTCCTGGCCTTGCCCAACCTCCCTTTCTGGTCCCCCAAGGGGAGCTCTTGACTCTCCAGCTTCTCAGCCCTTGGCAAGCTGGAGAGGGCAGACTTTGAGCTGTCCCAAGGTCACTCAGGATGTCCAATAATTGTCCTAACACTTTACCTGCCACTGAACAGTAATGAGAGGGTTTTCATTATTTTCGGGTGAGCGCTCCTGGCAGATGCCCGACAGCCAGCAGATGTGTAAAGTCCGAGGTGATTTGTAAGGGACCTGCTCATCTGATGCAAGGTAATTGCACAGGGTGATGTTGTCACTCAGAGGAGCATCCTGGCAAGCTGGGATGAGGTTAAGGTCAGTTCAAAGATCCATTTGGGTCACAGGAAGTGGGACTCCATCGGGGATTGACCCTGCCCTGGCGGCAGTATTAGTAGGGCCTTCAGGCCAGTGAGGGGCATTCTCCTCTAAGGCTTTTGGGTGTCAGGGTGGACCTGCAGCTATACTCCTTCATTGGGGTCTCTTATGCAGTTCTCTGGAAGCTGTGCAGTTTGGGGCTTTCCTTATGATCTGGACTCTGTAGCATGTGGCACCGAACACTATCAGAGAGATGTAGTTGTGGTCCCTCAGCTCCCTCTGCCTTGGGAGCTGTAACAGAAACCACCAAGTTGCAGCTTACACTGCATGCATTTCTTTCTCCCAGTGCTGGAAGCACTGAATGACCATGACCAGGGTGCTGGCTAGCATGGTTGGCTTCTGGTGATGTTTCTTCCTGACTGATAGATGGCAGCCATTTTACTGTGTGTTCACATGAACTCTTTGCTGTGTGTCTACTGAGAGATATGAGGGAGTAAGGAAGAGAAAGGAAGGAGATAGCTCCACTAGGCCTCTCAGGGGTCATGTTGTTTGTCTTTGGAATGGGGTCTCCTTATGTATCTCTGGCAGGCCTGAAACTTGCCATGAAAACCAGGCTGGTCTCAAACTTGGAGCAATCCTCCTGCTTCTGCCTTCAGTGTTAGAGTTATAAGGATATGTCACTATACCCAGCCCGTTGGGTCTCTGAGGATACCAATCCTGTCATATGAAGGCCCTTGTTTTATGACTCTACTTAATCATAATTTGTTGCTCATGGGCCTTGTCTCCAAGTACAGACATATGGCCTCTGTGTGTGTGTGTGTGTGTGTGTGTGTGCGTGTGTGTGTTAGGGTTTCAGTGTAGGAATTTAGTGAGGCACAGTTCAGTCCATACCACAGGCCATCCAGGTTACATTGGTGTGTAGCTTCTTGCCCATCTCAGTTTCACTCCAGGTGCATACACAAGTTAGACCCACACATGGTCTCACCCCTCCCAAGAGTAGGATGCACCAGAACAGAGAGCTGGGACTGCTGGACCCTGGCCAAAGCATAGTGTTACATTTGAAGGTCCTTGGGATTTTTCTCTCTGTGCAAGGGCCTGCACACACCTTCATAGATAGCTGAGGGTCCCATAGGCTTTGTGCTCTCAGGCCAGGTGACCTAGGTCAAGGCCTCTTCTAGAAGACTTCACTTCTTGCCTCCTGAGTGGGGGATAAATTTACTCAGCTAGCTGGTACATAGTGAGGGCCACCAGTAAGGAAGACCTGCCCTAGGGTGTGACAACAAGATCAGGCCATGGACACTCCTCAAAATGACAGTGCTTCCCAGAGCCAAGACTCCATGAAAACCTGTATTGCTGCTTTATCAATTTAAATTTTTAAATTAATTTTTAATTTTATGTGGAAAAATGTCTATGTACCTTGTGTGCACAGTGCCCACAGAGGCCTGGAGAGACTGTGTGATTCCCCGGAACGGAAGTTACATACAGTTGTGAGCTGCCATGTTGGTGGTGTTGGGAACCAAACCTGGGTCCTCTGCAAGAGCAGAAAGTGTTCTTAGCCAGTGAGCCTTCTCTTCAGCCCACACTTTACTGTCATAATACTAATAGCAACCACTGTAATTATTTTCAGTGATTCTAAAAGAGACCTCATGGGCTGGCTCCTGGTGATGACACATCAAAAAGGGGCATGGTCAGTGATACAAAGGGACAGGACCCAGAGGGTCCTCTGCACACACAGTTCCAATCACATTGTCCCCAGACCGATAAACTAGCAAATAGAAAGCACTGATTTCCAAGAGGCTCATGTTGGTATCTCAAAGAGACAATGAGCTACTCCCTCCCACCCTCATCAGAAGTTGTGTTGGGAGTGACAGATGTGAGGCTCTGCCATCTCGCTGTCACACAGATTGCTCACTGTTCTGAGAAGGTCACATCATCATTCATTAGCAGTAATTAGTCCCCTGAGACCCCTGCACTTCTTCACTCAAGTGCTCCATTAACTTGGGTGTGAATCACACATTCTAGGCACCAATCAATGAAGACCCATCCATAATACACAAGGTGATGCTATTAGTTACAATTTTATTAACTGCCTAATTTAAAAATAAAAAAGCCATCTTTATGAAGGGCAATTAACCACTGAGTGTAATTGGCCATTCATAAACCTCTGTTAGGAAAGACAAATAATAAGAAAGGGATGAATCACCTAGGCTCTGGAAGATGTGGTCTGTGCACTTAGGACTGACTGTAAATCTGCAGAGTTCTTCATAAATGACACCTGGTAGCCCCAGGGCTGGCTGGTCCTGAAACTCATCTGTTTCTGTGGAAGCCTAGGGGTCCCACAGGACAGCCTAAGGGAGGTGGCAGCTAAGATATTTTAGGCTTTTCCAAGGACCCCCTGTGTGTCCAGCATGGGGAGACCATACAGAATCCAATAGACCACATTGCTGAGCTTCCAGAGTATGTGGGTTGGGGAGAAGGACAATAAACATAAAAATTAGAAGACTAAAGACATTTGATGTCACAGAGAAATAGAAGCAATATTAGAGACAGACTGGAGCCATTATCACAGGAATGGCAGAAAGGGGACCTGCTTTTCCCACTCACTGTCCCATAGCGGGCAGATGCCTTGCTCATCCTGTCTTCTCCGTGGCCCACCACCCAGGCTCATCTTCCATACTCACCTTCCGTTTACTCAGTGGAAGTTGCCAGCCACCTGTCTACCTGGGAGGGTGGGGCTCCACACCTGGAAGGGCCACCCTTCCTCAATTCACTTAGCCTACAAGATCCCACTGGACCTGGGTATTCCAGGAATCTTCTACAACACTTGACTATGGGTTTTGTAAGAGCTCGGGGAACATCAATCTGTCCTTGTCCCCAGACTATATCAGCCACAGGTGGAGGGACAGAAAGCCTTGGGCCTTTCTGGGACTCAGCTTTATCACCTGTGGAATGAGATAATCCATGTCCTAACCGGGGTTGTGTTTGGGTGGGATCTCACTGCCCATCAGTGGATGTTGACTGGGTCTGTCGTGTGGCACCTCTTTGCTTGGGGCCATATCTGTAAAGAGAATACTGAAGTGTCATATGTGTGTTCATTCTGAAGCCACAAATTATGCATTTAACACTGTATTGCATAGATTGTAAAGACAGAGCTCAGAGGATGTTACAGATCAAGAATAGTCCCCAATATCTTGCAGACCAGTGAGATGAATGTGTTTAGGGACATGTCTGAGAGCAAGGCCCAGTGACCATCAGCACGGTTGCTTGTCTTTGCTAGAGCTTCTCTGTTTTCATTTTTAAAATTACATTTATTTAGTTTGTGTGGTGCACATGTGCAATGAATGGTATGTGTGTGGGATTCAGAAGATAACTTAAAGGAGTTGATTCTATCCTTCCACCATGTGGTTCCCAGGGATTGAACTCAGGTTGTCAGGTTTAGCCGCCAACCCTATTTTTGTTTTTTGAAATGGAGTCTTAATTCTAGCACAGACTGGTCTGGAACTCATGGCAGTCCCTCTGCCTCAGCCTTCTACTTGCTGGGATTGCAGACATGGGATTTTTGTTATTGTTGTTGTTGAGATAGACTCTTATCTATGTAGCCCTGTCTGGCCTGGCACTTGAGACTCTCTTGCCTCTTCCTAGGGTTTTTAAAAACTGTCTCCCTGATCTGAAGATGTGTAGCCCAGGCTCTGTGTAGGTGCCAGATAGGATCAGTTCCACACCTGTCAGGCTTGGTGAGGGCCATGGGATCTGAGCTTGGGAACCAGCAAGACAACTTCCATCAGTCACTGCTCCACCACCCACCCCAGACTTGAGCCTGGACTTCCCATCTGAGCAGCGTCCTCCTGCATGCTGCTCCCTGGTGAGCATCAGACTCACAGCCCCTTGGCAGACAGTCTGTGTGCTGGCCACCTCCTACCATCCACACCTCCAGCTGCTCAATGGCCTTTCTTTTGCTTCCTTGTACAGCTGGCTGGTGTTTTCTTCTTGAGATCTTGGCTCCAGGTTGCTTCCCAGTGAGGACCTCCCCAACCTTCCTGTCTAGCTAGCCATTGTCTCTTCACCCCATTTGTGTCATTTCATGGCCCCTCTCTTCCCATGATCCTTCTTTTTTTTTTTTTTTTTTTTTGGTTTTTCGAGACAAGGTTTCTCTGTGTAGCCCTGACTGTCCTGGACTCACTTTATAGAACAGGCTGGCCTCGAACTCACAAAGATCCGCCTGCCTCTGCCTCCCAAGTGCTGGGATTAAAGGCGTGCGCCACCACCGCCCGGCTCCATGATCCTTCTTGTTCACTGCCAGCCAGCCTCCATGCTACCTGAGAACTGTAGCCAGGGAAGGCCCTTCCTGCAGTCACAGCACCTGTCCATGCCCAGCACTCAGTATGTAGCAAGTGTACAGCACTTATCTGTAGATAGGTTGAATGTCATCTTGAGGTATTCTTTTTGTGGCTCTGTGTTCACACTCACCTAAGTGCCACCAGAATGCTCTGAAGGAAGGATTATGATGCTGTTGGCTTTCAGTGCATCTCAAAGTTATGGAACCTCAATTCTGGGTTTATGCAGAGTGGGGTTCCTACTTCCACATCCCAGAACCACCATGTTCCTGATGCCTATCTCTGATAGACCCTGTTTATTGACATTAATGAGGAGACAAACCTCAGTGTGGTACCTCTGCCTTACCCTGTTGGACAAGTATGGATCTAGAGTTAGTAACTCATGGACTTGGGGAAATGCAAGTGCCAGAGAATGATGTGGAAAAACAGCTGTGGGCATTCTGAGACTGTTTGCAGCTAGGCCATATGGATGGTAGTGGAGAATTGATGTGTTGAGTCTGGAGTAGGGGGACAAAAGTGGCACAGGTGGAAAGGTGACATGTCGCCAGTGGGGATGGGGTAAAGTGTTCCAAGCAGAGCCCTGGGGAGTCTCCGCTGACTCAGATTATGCGAGGGTAGACAGGATGTTTAGGGTGTGATATGCCAGCATGCTCCTTGTCAAGAAGTGGTCTGTTCCAGCTGTGAAATCCTAGCCTGAACACATCTGTGTCTGTCTGGGCCACCTCAGGGACTCACAGGGACTTGGCCTGTACTGCTACTTAACCAGTTGCCTTTGCAAAAATCCCTCTCTGGGTCTCTTCTCTGGAGACCACATGGTCCTGTGCTGAGCATATCCTCATTTGGTTTTTCATGCCCCAGACTGAAGCGGTCTCCGCTGAAGGTGAGATTCTGTACCAATGAGTCCCAGAAGTCCCGGAGAGAGCTGGTGAGACTGCTTCAGCGGCTGGGATTTGACATCTCAGAAGGAGAGGTGACTGCCCCTGCACCAGCCACCTGCCAGATCCTGAAGGAACGAGGCCTGCGGCCACACCTGCTCATCCATGATGGTAGGCCTGCCTTGTATTTGCTTTTTTTGAGGTGAAAACTGGAGAGAAGGCCTCCACTCCCACTTGGGCCAAACCGTGAGAAACACATGGAGGTCAAGCCTGACTTCTTCCCTGACACTTGTGAGTCTTCAGGATACAAAACTCATGAGACTTCCTGCTGGGGATGGGGGAGAGGTATGACCAGACTGTACTCCTTCAATCCCCAGCCTGAAGGCCAGCTTTAAATATTCCTGGCAATAAAGACTATACTTTCAGGGATCATTTCTATAGTTTGTTACTAGAATATTCCTGGCAATAAAGTCTGATGTGGTTTTCCTTGATCTAGGCAAGGGGTCAGGGATGTACATAAAGAATTACTGACAGAGAGGAAAGGAGGGAGGGAGGGCCGGAGGATGAATATGAGAATATGAAAATCAAGATTGCAGTCCATAGCTTTCCAATATCTGCCACCCATAGCCTCAAACTGCCTCAGTGATACCAAGTCCTGTTCTTTGGTACAGTTTGCAAATGGCTGTTGGAGCAAGGTTTGAATCCAGATGATTTGGGTCTGAATACAAGACCTAAGATCCTTGAGCCCTCAGTGGGGAGCTTTTGTGGAGCAAAGCAAAAGGGAACAGTATTCTCTGGTGGCTATTTAAAAACAGGATTCATGTACTTCAGAATACTTTTCTTGTCCATCTGTCCGTCCTTCCTTTTCCCCTCCTTCCTTCCCTCCTCCACACTGTTCTCATTTTGATAAATCTCTGGGCAGAGGCAGGGTTCTCTTCTGAGGTGAAGAGTGTTCTCTTCCAGAGAAGAGCCTGGAGGCTGGAATTCATTGCCCTGGCACCAATTAAGGGAATCATGCCCAGCCTTTAAAAATCCTCTTTCTAACATCCTTTTTCTATAGTTAGGAACCCAGCCAGTGTCTTTAGAAATTCTATCTCCTGTTCCCTGAGAAAAGGGTTGCTAGGCATGGAAGAGAGGGTAGAGGAGCTGGGCAAGGGGAGTGGTGAACACAGCATTAGCTCAAAGGCGGTGTTAAGCAAGGAATCTAGCTGACATTACAGAACCTGAGTGGGCAGGAGAGGAAACAGCTCTCCTTCCTCAGGTCTCTCTCTCTCTCTCTCTCTCTCTCTCTCTCTCTCTCTCTCTCTCTCACACACACACACACACACACACACACACACTGTTTACTTGGAATATTTTTTGCAGCCTCCTGGACATTGAGAATGATATTTTATAGTCTTATAGACATATAGTTATATGTCCATCCATGCCTCCATCTATCTATCTGCTAGTTCTACTTTTGAATCATTCCACAATGGGTGTAGGTGCAGTTCTCCTCAGCATTTCATAGAGCTGAATATGTGGTCAGCATTTTTTTTCTGTCGATGTAAGATTGACATACAGTGAGGAGCTCAAACCTCTATTTCACGTTAGCTGGCTTTAATTTTTGTGCCCCTGGAACCCCACACCCCTGGAGGTCTCCATTGTTATCACACTGAAGGTTTCTGCATACCCTTCCAGTGAGTCCCCACCCCACCCCCTTAGTGACGGTCATTAGTGATAGTGTAAGTAAATGCACCTGTTTAGAATTTCATATCAATAGAATTATACCATGTGTAATTGATCCAGGGACCCCCAAAGACCACCTTGGGTCTGAGTGATTCCCTGGAAGGGCTCCCAGAACCCGGAGAGACATTGCATTTGGGATTAAAGCTGGGTGCAGAGAAAGACCATAGGTCAATTCAATAAGGGAGGAGCTGCAGGGGAAACCAGGCATGAATCCCAGTTGCCCCTGCATTGGATGTACTTGGTTGTCTCAGCGGTGATGTGTGACATGGCAGGTTGGCAACAGGGAAGCTCACTGGTACTTCTGCACCTACACTTTTTTGAGAAGGGCTGGTCATCTAGGTACACAGATGTACTCCCGTGACTGACCTTAGGGACTTCACCTCCATACACACGCTTCACTTAAGATCAGACTGACCCAGTATGACCCAGTTCCTCAAGAGTGTGAACCCCTCCTGTCAGACACGATTTTGTAGGGACCCAGGGACTCTCCCTAGAGCTGTTAGAGGGCCTGTCTTAAAAATGGGCCTTTCTCTGGAGTGTGCAGGATTCAAGTAAGCCAGGCCTACTGAGGAAGCCCTCTCTTTCACAGAAAATGAAGTGTTTGTGTGGTGTGTGTGTGTGTGTGTGTGTGTGTGTGTAAAGTGTCTCTCACCAACCAAGAGGCTCATTGTGTGGCTATGTGGACTACCATGTTCTTGCTCTTATAAATAAATAAATGAAACCACAGTATATTTATGCCTGGATGTTTCCCAACTCCAGGTTTGTCTTAGTTATGGTTTCTGTTGCTATGAAGAGACAGCATGACCTTGGCAGTTATTACTCCCCTCAGGGTTTCTCTGTGTAACAGCCCTGGCTGTCCTGGAACTCACTCTGTAGACCAGGCTGGCCTTGAACAGAGATCTGTTATAAAGGAAAACACTTAATTGGGGCTGAATTATAGTTTAGAGGTTTCGTCCATTATGGTCATGGTGGGAAACATGGTCGCACAGAGATAGACATGGTGCTGGAGAGGTAGCTGAGAGTTTACATCTCCACAGGCAACAGGAAGAGATAATGACACAGGGCCTGGCTTGAGCATTTGAAACCTCACAGCCCACCCCCCGGTGACACCCTTCCTGCAATAAGGCCACACCTACTCCAGCAAGGCCACACCTCCTGATAGTACCACTCCCTATGAGCCTGCGGGGGTGGGGGGGGGGGGGGGGGGGGGGGGCATTTTCATTTAAACCACCACAAGGCTGTTCTGAAATACACATTCTGTCAGGTAGCCCTGGCAGAGAGGTGTTAGGAGCTGGGAGTAGGCCACGTTCTGGACTTGAGGGCGGGCTGTCTCTCTTGTCTTTCCAGGAGTCCACTCAGAATTTGATGAAATTGACATGTCCAACCCAAACTGTGTGGTGATTGCGGATGCTGGGGAAGGCTTTTCCTATCAGAACATGAACAGAGCCTTCCAAGTGCTAATGGACATGGAAAACCCTGTGCTCATATCACTGGGAAAAGGGTGAGTTGGTGGCAAGGGGGTTGCGCTGGGCAGCTCTGTCTGGTGCTTTGTGGTTCTCGGCTATGGGATCAAGTAGAGATGGATGCAGACATGTGGTGTGAGAGTGAACACAGGGGCCTTTCCTCCTTCAATTGCTTTTTCTCTTCATTCCTTTTTCCCCCTTTAATAATCTTTCCAGAACTGTTTGACCAAGTTTCTGTGTGAATCGTGGGCCAGGAGAGGGTTGGGGACTTCAGTGCAGGTCAAGGCCCTGAGGAGATCTCAAAGGCCAGGTGTCACCTGTCCAGAGTTGATGATAAAGGAGGGAAAGGTCCCTTAGCACAGGACATAGCACAAGATGATCAGGAATGGTTTCCAGGGCTACTTAGTGTAGTAATAGGTAGACTTGGGGTCTGGGAGGATGCTCTGGGCTGGTTTCTGGATGTCATCTCTATAGAGTTGAGATTTGGTCCCCAGGCTTTGTCTGTGCTTCTGGCATATACCTCAACACCATGCTAGTCAGCTTCCATTGCTCCAACAGATACTTGAGGTAAACAACCAAAAGGGAGCCCCACAGTTTCAGAGGCTTCATGGCCCCTTGCTTTGGGCCTGTGGTGAGGGTGGACATTGTGGTAGGGTGTCCAGCTTATCTCCCCAGAGGCTGAGAAGCAGAAAGAGAAAGAGGAGGAGTTCCTGAATCCTTTCAAAGGGCCCTCCTTTAGAGACCTCACTTCTATTTATCAGACCCAACCTCCTTAAGGATGTGCCATGTCTCTCAACACTGCCATCAACTGTGGACCAAGCTCATGGGCCTCTGGGGTACATTCAGGATGCAAACTCTAGCACCATCTTTTTCTTTAAAGAAAGCATGCTTACTTAACATCTTTCTTTCCCTCTTTTCTCCCTTACTTACTTTGTTTTGTGTTTTAAATATGTGTGTGTTTGTTTGTTTGTTTTCGAGAAAGGATTTCTCTATGTAACCCTGGCTGTCCTGAAACTTGCTCTGTAGATCAGACTGGCCTTGAACTCAGAGATCCACCTGCCTCTGCCTCCTGAGTGCTGGAGTTAAAGGTGTGCGCCACCACCACTTTAAAAATGTTTTATGGGCCGGGCAGTGATGGCTCACTCCTTTAATCCCAGCACTTGGGAGGCAAAGGCAGGTGGATCTTTGGGAGTTTGAGGTCAGCCTGGTCTACAAAGTGAGTCCGGGACAGCCAGGGCTACACAGAGAAACCCGGTCTCGAAAAACAAAAAAAAAAAAAAGTTTTATGTATATATTGTTTTACCTAATATATGTATGTGTACTATGTATGTGCCTGCTACCCACAGAGGTCAGAAAAGACATCTGAGTCCCTAGAAAAAGAAAAAAATACCCCACAGCTGATAGAACAAGGTCAAGCCCAACTCCTACAGTAGTTTCTTTTCTTGTTGCTGTGACCAGATAACAATTTAAGGAAGGAAGGAAATGTGAACTCACAGGGTCTGGGTACAGAACACCATGGCAGGGAAGGCCTGGTGGCAAAAGCATGAAGCAGCTGGGTCATATTGCACCCACAATTAGGAAGCAGAGAGCTGTGAACGCGGGTGCCAAGTCAGCATCCTTCTTTGCCCTTTTTCGTTTACTCTAGGACACTAGTACATGGGCACTCCCCATGTTTAGGGTGGGTCTTCTCTCTTCAGCAAACCTCTCCACAAACACCTTAAAGGATGCATCCGGAAGTGTATGTCCTAGGCCATTCTAAATCCAGTCATGTTCTTCCACCTTATTCAGTGAGGCAGCATCTCTCAGTCAAACACAGATCAAAAGTATGGCCTGTTCTTGTTAGCCAGCTTGTCCTGGGGGTCCTCTGTCTCTGCCTTCCAAGGCTTGAATTACAGGTGGGCCACTGTGATAGTGATTGGATTTCTATTGAATCAGCCTGGCACCTGGCAGCGCACATGGTCCTGGGCAACCAGTGAGAAGGCACCCTGTTTGCATAATTAGTGAAAGCCGGGAAACAGAAAAAGGACATTATTGTTGTTGTTGTTATCATTATTATTATTATAGGTTTTTCAAGACAGGGTTTCTCTGTGTAACTGCCCTGGCTGTCCTGGACTCACTCTGTAGACCAGGCTAGCCTTGAACTCAAAGAGATCTGCCTGCCTCTGCCTCCCAAGTGCTGGGATTGAAGGTATGAGCCACCATGCCCTACTGAAAAGGGGCTTTTGACTTGGCATTGCTTTCAGCTGCTGGACACTGCCTCATTTTGGCTGAAGATAGGTGGAGCCCAGATTGGGCTGAAGTCAGGTGAAGCCTCGTTTTGGAGCCCTAAAAGCTGGAACCCATGAGAGACTCACAGACAGGGCCCTGCCGAGGGGCATGGCTGCAGGGACTGCAATATAGTGCCTAGCTGAAGGGTGTGGCTACAAAGCCCCAGATCCTTGAGATATGCCAGGGAACTGAAAATTACCTGGAGAGTAGCACCCTACTTAAGGGGGTGGCGGCAGAGCCTAGAGAGGGGCTTGAGAGATGGACCTGCCAAGTGGACGTGCACCAACTTCTGGTCCTGAGGCTGTGCTGATAGAGGAAGCTGGACTTCAAATAGAGATGCACTAACCAGCTCCTAGTCCTCACCAGCCCTGAGGTGGTAAGAATCAGGTGGTCAGGCGCCTTGGCTCATAAACTGAGGCCAAAACCGAGGAGACAGAAGGCAGAGGCCAAAAAAAAAAAAAGGCCACAGAAAGGGGCTCCTGCCACGAGCCAGCCCAAGAAGGCTGAGAAAAGGCCTCAGAAGGCTGCAGCTGCCACAAGTAAGCTTGGACTGGCACAAGAGGCGTGGCATAGGACCTTCTCTGAGAGAATTCATAAGAACCAGATGCTGAGGAGAACCGTGGCAGAAGCAGAGCAGCCTGAGGCTACTCCATCAATAAACCCTCAGTCGCAGAGCAAGTGAGTGAGGTGTGAGGTGCGAATGCTCTTAGGCCGAGGCAAAAGGACAGTGAAGAGACCGCAGCCTCAAGCAAAAGGCACCAACAGCCAGCTCCTAGGCTGCGTGAATACAGCCCTGCCCCTGAGGCGGCAAGCTCAGCGCCTGGGCTGTCGGCCGAGTGGGGAAGCCTCAGCACCAAGGCCAAAGCTGCAAGGTCAGACCTTCCAAGAGGAGGTTCAGAAAAACCGGACAGACTTAAGAAGACAAGTGGCATTGTGGCCCCTGCACTGTGTAAGTTTGGCAGTCTCGGGCAGATGGAAGAGGCAGACCCCAAGTGGAAGCGAGACTACCATAGCAACACCAGAACCAAGTGACCACTGAACGACTGCTACTGCAGTGTTCCTGCAGACAGAAGGTGACCAGTTGCCCTCAAAGGACCTGCTCTTGAGGATTGGTATCCTTCTAAAGTTCCTAGGTTTGGTGGGGTGGTAGGTGTTTGTAGGTATTAATAAATAGATATTAAAAGTTACACTTACAGGCAGGCCATGTCCATCAGGTATTTATGTGAGCTGGGGACCTGAACTCCAGTCCTCACACTTGTTCAGCGAAGATTGTAAGCACTGAGCTATCTGCCCAGCCCCCTGGGCCTGTTTCTTACATGGTCAGCAAACAACAGCTTGTAAATGGCTTTGTACACAGTGACCGAATATCTCTGTGACACAGTTATCCATCTTGTGAGTGTCCTGGGTTGTATTCAGTGATCCCTGGTGATGAACAGTGAGGTTGTTTCTAATTGTCTGTGACATTAAGCTATGGTTGATTGTTTTTATCATATTAGATGTTGTCCTTAGAGTTACTAAAGGAATTTTTATTTATTTATTTATTTATTTATTTATTTATTTATTTATTTATTTTGGTTTTTCGAGGCAGGGTTTCTCTGTGTAACAGCCCTGGCTGTCCTGGACTTGCTTTGTAGACCAGGCTGGCCTCGAACTCACAGAGATCCGCCTGCCTCTGCCTCCCAAATGCTGGGATTAAAGGCGTGCGCCACAACGCCCGGCTTTAAAGGAATTTTTAAAAGTTTTCTTTTCTTTCTTATTTGTTTGTTTGTTTATACAGGGTCTCACTCTGTAGCCCAGGCTGATCCATACTCTCAGCAATCCTCCTGCTTCAGCCTCCCAAAGTGCTAGGATTACAAGTATGAGCCAGCAGGTCTGGCTTGTTTTGAGCTTTAGGATACATGCTGCCAGCTGATTTCCAGAAGGCTGCATATCTAGCCTGGTCAGCAGAAACAGCACCCAGAGGTCAGACTCCCACCCTCTTGAGGTTACCTGGTGCTTTAGAGTTCCTGCCCAGCTTGGTAGGCAGCAGGGCTTCCTGCTGGAAGTATTTCCATCTAGTGCTTTGGTGATGGGGCCCTCATGTCCGTCGATGTAGGCACACTTGATCTGTTTAACCCACTGGCCTGGGCCCTGGCCTTCGGTATTGGAGTTGGCAAACCTGCACCAGAAAATGTGCATCTTGAAAAAGCAATAGTGTAGGTCATTATGTCAACATATTCTTCAGCGCAGTCTCATTGCTAGAGATTATTCCAGATTACGAGTAATGGCTTGGAAAAGTACACTGGTTAAAAAAGATGAAAACAGGCCGGGCAGTGGTGGCGCACGCCTTTAATCCCAGCACTTGGGAGGCAGAGGCAGGCGGATCTCTGTGAGTTCGAGGCCAGCCTGGTCTACAAAAGCGAGTCCAGGACAGCCAGAGCTGTTATACAGAGAAACCCTGTCTCAAAAAACCAAAAAAAAAAAAAAAGATGAAAACAGGACTTGCTTGCTCTTGGCTGGGTGAGAACTTTGGCACTCAGCAGTAGGTGAGGCCGATTTGATAAGAGTGGGGCCTCCAGCCCTCTAGATTCTGACTTGGGCAAAGGGTGGGGTGTTTCAAACCCAGAGAAAGGGCTCACCAGCTCCCAGAGGGTGGCCACTTCTCCAGCCAGCCCAAGGACCTTGGAAGAGCTCCTGTCAGTACAGTTGAGGCTGGGGTGGCTTCCCAGAGGGTGCAGGGAGGCAGGATGTCCCTCTCCTCGAAATAGAGTGATTTACATTTGGCATCTGTGTGGATGGAGAGAGGGAATTGGCTTTGTAATTTCTCCTGTCATGCCGCCATCAGAAAATTAAGCTGTTTACTCCACAGACTATGGAGGTTAATGGCTCTTCTGGGAGAGGTCAAGTGGTCATTTTGCAGGGAGGCCGCACCGAGGAATCAGAAGCGGCAGCAGAACAAAGCATAAAATCAGATCTGACTGCCAAACTAGCCCCCTTCTCCCAGCAGCCACTGTGGCCCTCAGTGGCTGGAGGGCCCAAAGACCTCCCAGGCCCACACCAGCCACACTGTGCCAGAAAGGAAGGGAAACTATATCCGGTTGCTAGTGAAGGGACATAAATTAAGATGCCTGTTTGCTGTTCCTCTTAAAGGGAACAGTTTACCACCAGCAGTTGGCTTCAGGTGGCTTTTTGTTTTCCTGAATGAGTAAGAAATACAGAAAATGTGTGACTGTAAAAAGTAGCCTAGATTCAGTTTAAGAAAGAAAATTGGGAGCAAGTGAGTGGGAATGTAGCTCAGTTGGTAGCCCAGCACCACATAAACTGAGGTGGTGGGGCATGGCTGTAATCGCAGCGCTTGGGGTGTGGAGGTAGAAGGAACTCTATGAGTTAAGGTCTACATAAAGAATGCCAGGCCAGCCTGGCTATAGTGAGAGTCTATGTCAAAAACAAGCCTCTGTTTGGAGAGAGAGAAGAGGATTAAAATTTTTCATTTTGATTCCTGAGAATCCATTTTCTCTTCTCAGAAGGCTTTGCCTGTGTATTTCAAGGCACCTGGTGAATCTAAATACCCTCAAGTTCTTTTTACTTTAGAATAAACCTCTAGATCAGAGGCCAGCAGAGTTGTGTTTCCAGGACTCCTTAGGGGTGAGATTTCCAAATGAGTGGGGTGATTCCCATCCACCCAGTTTTCTGTGCCCTCCAGCTGTCCCTGAGGCAACCTGGAAGCCCCCAGAATCCTCAACTGCAAACAGCTGCCCCTGTTACAATTTTGTTTTGGCAAAGCTTCCTGGCAAGCACCTTCTTTTTTTTTTTTTGAGACAAGGTTTCTCTGTGTATCTCTGACTATCCTGGACTCACTATGTAGCCCAGACTGGCTACGAACTCACAGAGATCCACCTGCCTCTGCCTCCCAAGTGCTGGGATTAAAGGAGTGCACCACCACGCCCGGCCCTGGTGAGCACATTTTGAGCCCAGTTAAGTCTGTACCCACTCCCTTCTCTCCCAACCCACTTCTACTCACCCCTCCTTTGAGAGGCCCCTGAAAATCCTTTCCTGGGGCCTTCCTCTGGCCACTCATTGGAACAAGGGTTGTAGCCTCTGGGAGCCTCTTGAGGGCCCTTGTCCAAGGAGGAGGGCCCGCCTGTGGGTTTGGAGGTGGTTCACCGTGCTCTTGTGCTCTGGTGATCTCAAAGTGGGTCTTCACACTCCTTCCCTTCACTCATTGAGCGACCTGCTTCCCATCAGGACACAGTTTAATTGTCTCTTCTGAGGGAAGCCTCTGTCATTTATTCATGCAGCTGACCATGTTTGGTCTTACAGTTTCTCTGTGGGTCTATTTACATCTCCTCTCCACTGGGAGTCCAGGGGTCCATGCCAGGTCTGGGCATGTCCCTGAGCCCTGCATAGAGTCCTGGACTGAGAAGGATAACCCACCCACCTGCCACCCAGATGGCACAGCCCCAGCGCAGTGTCTCCCTCTGCTGGCCAAGTTCTGTGTATTATTCTCCAGTTCTTTGAAACTCTGTACCTGGCTAGGGAAAATTAGAGTTTCTTGTAAAAATAGAAAAAAAAATAAAGCAAATATAGTAAGTAAGAGAGAGAGAGAGAGAAAGTGTGTGTGTGTGTGTGTGTGTCTGTCTGTCTGAGTGTTTGTAAGTGTACGTTTGCTCATGCCGGGGTGTGCAAGTGGAGCCACAAGACAATCTCAGGTGTTGCTCTTCACCTTCCACCTTGTCTGAAACATGTCCCTTTGTGGTTTGCCTCTGTGTTTGCTAGGCTAGCTCCTGGGGCTTTTCCTGTCTCCACCTCCCATCTGGCACAGGCGTGGTGGGATTGCAGACACATGGCACCGCCCCTGCCTTCCTGTGGGTTCTGGGGATCTGAAGGTCCTCATGCTCCCACGGCAAGTGTTCTCCTCACGGAGCCATCATGCACGCACACCACACCATCAGCCCCAGGGAATTTTTAAAGAAAATTTCTTTAGGGCTTTAGAGATGGCTTAGTAGTTAAACCTGTTGGCCTGCAAGCAGAAGAGCCGGAATTTGGATCCCCAGAACCTAAATGTCAGCTGGGTGAGGCAAACTACCTGAACTTCTAGCCTTGTAGAGACAGGGGATTCCAAGAGCAAGCAGTCTTGCAAGGCCAGCTGTATCAGCAAGCCCTGGATTTGATTAAGAAATCATTTCCCATACAAAATAAGGCGAAGGAGTGGTCCAGGGAGTTCCTGATGCTGGCCTCAGGCCGCTGTGTGCACGTGCGCACACACCACACACACATACGTGTCACCACTCTAGTGGCCGTGAGACCAGGAGAATGGAGCTGATAAATGAGGCAGACTAACGTCTCATGCCATAGCCAACTTTGAGTCTCAGGGTCTCAGACGATTTATACTCTGAGGGTTAAGAGAAATGACATGAGTAAGGTTCTCGTGAGTTCAAGCTGTACACAATCACAAGGACAAGGTGCATGTGGCAAAACCACGTTTTCCCATAGAGGCGTATAAAGGATAACGTAAACATTTAATTGAATGACAGCAACAAGTGATGATGAGTAAATATGAGATAAACTCACTCTTGTCCGCTGTACCTGGAAGGAGCTAAAAACACATTCCAAGGACAGTTCTTGGAGTTTTCTTACAAGCACTCAGAATTCTCCTCACACAACTCCATTCTTTTTTTTTTTTAAAGATTTATTTATTATGTATACAGTGTTCTGTCTGCAGGTATATCTACAGGCCAGAAGAGGGCACCAGATTTCATTATGGATGGTTGTGAGCCACCATGTGGTTGCTGGGAATTGAACTCATGACCTCTGGAAGAGCAGCCAGTGCTCTTAACCGCTGAGCCATCTCTCCAGCCCCCATTCTTGAACCATGAAAAGAAGAAAAAGAAAAAAAGTTCTTGAGCTGGGATCTACTATGGATCCCGGATATGAATTCATGTATTGGATATGGACCCTAGAATTCACAGTCCTCCTGCCTCGGCCTCCTGAGTGCTGGATTACAGGAGTGCCACTGCCAGGGCTGCGGCTTGTGTTCATTTTTCCACTGAGCCCCTGTCTTAGGGGCTATGTCTCAGTCCCAGGGAACAGCTGTTTACAGCTGTATTCTCCAGTCTTTTGTTGAGTGGTGTTTGTGTTCTGGGGTTCACAACAACCCTAGATATGGGTGGTTCATTTGTTTTGACCATTTTACAGATGAGGAAGCTGAGGTCTAAAGGCTTACGTGGATCAAAGTCACTGTTAGAAAGCAGAGAAAGAATTTTAATGTTGAAGCCAGCCTACACCTCTCTTTTGTGTGGTCCTCTGCACACCTGCTTAGTTAATGTTCCCTGCTGGACACAGAAGGAAGGGAACACTGATGGGGATGGTCAGTCCCCTTATAATTCTAAACTTAGGTTCCCTGTTTAGAATCATTCCTGGTTTCAGTGACCCTCATCTCTAGAGCATTGTGGATAAGCCACCTTCTTGTCTCCTTATGGTCACATGGCTTTGCTCAGAGAGCCCCAGATGTGGACGAGTTTGCAGTCAGGACTCCGTGTACCTCGAGGTCTGTATCTGCTGCACAATGGAAGAGCAGTGAGACTAAACTGAGGACCGCTCCCAGGAGCTGAGCCTGCATTGTCTTTTTGGGGTTGGGGAGACATTCTTGCCTCATGGAAGCATCTGGTACCCGTGAAACCTGGCACCTTGCCTGACCCCAGCTAACAGGAGATGTGGCAAGCTGCTGTGGAACTAATGGGGTTCTCTCCTCAGGCGGCAGTTAGGGGTTAATTATTAGCAATTAGGGGAGTCAGCACATGCTCTGGGGGCTGCCATCCCTTCCCAGGACACAGGTCACTTGTCTTCCTCTATCAGTAACTGGATCCCATCTGTCCCCCTTGGGTCCCTGGTTAATCATTGTGGTAGGGTCCCTACAGGGCCAGCAGCAGGGGGCTGCTGGATGAATGACTCATGGTGTCCTAGTGCTGATGGCCTTCTGGTTCTGCCATGTGGTCTCCATTGGTCACTCTCAGCATGACGTTGGTGGTGACCTGCACCTGTGGCTCTCTGTTCATCTCTTCCCTTCTGCTGTCTTGCAGACGCTACTACAAGGAGACCTCTGGCCTGATGCTGGATGTTGGAGGCTACATGAAGGCGCTGGAGGTACCTGCCCTGACTGTGTCCCATGCCCTCTTCAGGCTTTCTGGAGGAGAGAGAGTGTACTTCATATACAAGTAGCCTTTCATGTTTCTGAGTGGGGCCTCCTGTGTGTGGCTTCCAGTCACACATCCCCTTCCTCTCTGGGTCCATTTCCTGGGTCACCACACAGTTGTTATGCATGTCATTCTCCCACCCCACCCCACCTCACCCCTGGCCAACCTCCTGGTGCACTCTCTCAGCATGCTCTTTACCACGTTTCTCTGGCTTATGGCAGGTGATGGTCTGCACGTCACCTGCCTTCCTCCTGGCCCTGTAATACCTCAGGCTTGATGTGTCCTCCCTGGCCTCCTTCCTGAGATGACCTTGTAGGTTACAAAGCCATCTGTGGCCTGACCCCTTGAGTCCACTGTGACTGTGGCCTATCAGTTACCCTTGCCTAGACTCCTGCTCTACCATGTCCCGTCCCCACAGTGGTAGCAACCCCTGCTCACCTGTACCCAGGTGGGCAAGGTGAGCAGGTGGGTGGAAGGAATCCTGGACCCCCTTAGGAGGGCCTATGATCTACCTGGAGGTGGCAGCAGGGAGGGGTAACAGATTGGATTGTAGCTGAACAGACAAATGAGAGCCTTAGTCTCCTGTCCCTTTGGAGGCTTGTGGCTTTGCTGGGTATGGTATGCCACTTGCTGCGGGCAGCCTTGGAGTGAGTGGCAGAACTGGAGGTAGTTGTCCTAAGCCTTTTGGGCAGCAACCTATTGTTGCAACACTCTTGCCTGTGGCACGGTTTTGAGGCACCCTGCTTTGTGAGGGGCCCTTACCATCATGAGACAGTCTTTTCATGTGTGGTCACACTCCTGTTCCTGATCTCAAACCCATGCTGTGTCCTCTCTTTGCTAGTACGCCTGTGGTATCGAGGCGGAGGTGGTGGGGAAGCCCTCCCCTGAGTTCTTCAAGTCTGCCCTACAAGCCATAGGGGTGGAAGCCCACCAGGTAGGCATAGCAGAATTACCTTTCTTCTTTACATTTTTAACATGATATTTACTTATTTGGGGCATAGGCTTGTGTGAGTTCGTTCTCTCCTTCCACTGTATGGGTTCTAGAAATTGATCATAGATTGTCAGGATAAGCAGCAATGCCATTACCTACTGAGCCATCTTGCTGGCCCAGAGCTTTTCTCACTGTGAGGAATGACACAGTTTCTTGCCCCAACAACTGGATCCCGTATTCCCCTCTTGTAATGTTTTTTTTTTCCTCTTAAAAAACAAATGCTTCCCTTTCTTGCTTTCTGTGTATGTGCACAACAAGCTCTTGTCCAACTAAGCCATCTCATCTTTCTAGCCCCAGAACTAATTTTTTACTATCATGTTTTCTATGGAGTTTTTTGGTTGGCTGGTTTTTGTTTGTTTATTTTGAGACAGGGTTTCTCTGTGTAGCCCTGGCTGTTCTGGAACTCACTCTGTAGACCAAGCTGGCTGTTCTGGACTCACTCTGTAGAGCAGGCTGGCTGTTCTGGA
>CAJQZJ010004755.1:6435283-6615154 GCA_907164525.1 Lophiomys imhausi | reverse complement strand
CACACACACACACACACACACACACACACACACACACACACACACACACACAACATGCTGTTCCAGAGACAGATCTTGTTCTGGTCTCACTAGTGACTCCCAGAACTCTGGAGAGAACCGTGAAGTCCCATGGTGGCCTCCAGGCTTCTTCATGCCCAGGCTCCACCCTGTGCCCTGCCCTGGCTCTGTCCGGATCAGCAGTTATGAAGCCCACAGGCAGTGGTTTCATGTGCTTTTTCTCGTAACACCCAGTCCACTCTGTGGGGCCGGCAGACGAGAGACAGTACTCCCAGATTCTTCCAGATGACCAGTGATGCCCGGCACTGACGAGGGTCGTGTTGATTGCTTGGTTAGGATGGGACCACCATTGCTGGTAGGAGCTCAGGCAGTCATCTGCTATGTAGGGAGTTTGGAGTCTGTGAGGCCCTGCCTCAAGCATGAGCAGGCTTAGGTATCAGCTACCCTCCATTTCTATTTTCTCTTTATATCTGTGGGAGACACTAGTAGCTTGCTGCTCACCGGCTCTCACACACTACTCTCAATTTCTGGTTTAAACTGGGGTCATGCTTTTCTTTTTTTAGATTTATTTTTTATTTTTTAAAATGATATGCATATGGTGGGACTGGGCAGGAGGGATGTGTACGTGAGTGCAGGTGGCCACCGAGCCCAGAAGAGTTACAGGTAGTTATGAGCCACTTGATAAAGGTGCTGGGGGCTAAATTAAGGTCTTCTGCACAAACAGGGCATACTCTTAACCATAGAATCCTCTCCCCAGCCCGAGTCTGTCGGCTCTGTGATAGTTGTGGAATAATTTCATCATTTACCCTTAGATTTAGTATTGCCATTCATCTCTAAAAGCAAGTGTTTTGTTCCCTCTGGTCTGTTTGTGCCACCGTGAGTTCACAGCTTCCTATTTGACGCAGCCCCTCCAGCTGGCCCCACATCCTTTGGATGCGTCCCACCATTCTCTGTGCCCTTCCTGGATTTCCAGTAGAAAGCCCCTTCAGGTTCATCTTCTGTCTTTGCCACAGCTCCAGAACCAACCATTTTTCCAGGGAGCCCTGGTTCTTTCCATGATAACTGCCCTGTAGACTCTAAGGCTGGGGTGAGAGGTGCCCTTCAGGTGTCACTGTCCTCAGCCCTCCAGTTACCAGAGGAGGAAAAATGCCCATGTGTGCCACAGCTCTCAGGCTCACCTCTGTGTCCACGTGCATTTGTGGACAGTGTAAGGCACCTACCAGTGACACCTGGCCACAGCCCTCCTCTAATTTTACTTCCCTCCTCCAACAGGGACAACTTGACTCCCGCTGTCTCTCCCCGCCCACTTACCTGCTCTGTCCCCATTGGCCTTCTTTGGCCTTGCCTGAGGAGCATGAGCTATAATCGGCACACTCAGCCACAGAGGCCTTGCAGCTGCCCATTCATGATTCTCACTGAGGGTCAGGATGGGCTGAAGTCCACTTTGCTGAGAAGGAGCTGGCTTGCCTGGGGTTGGTCCGGCTGGTGAAGGTTTGGCAAGGAAGTTGTCAGTATGTGTGTCCTGTGTCCCTAGTGAAGGCTTAGCTATGAGGATTCAGTGTCCCAGAGAAGGGGTGTGTGTGGTTGGTGATAGTGTGCTTCTCTGGCAGGGTGTGAGCTCTGATGTTGAGGAGTCTCAGGTTCAGGATTTGGACACTAGTGATGATGAAGAAGAAGGCTCCAGTGACGAGGTTCGCAGGGGGCACCAGGGAACTTGGAGCCCTCAGCTACAGAGGAAGCTCCTGGGCACCCTCCTAGCCTGAGGAGGGGTGGGTGAGCAGGGGAGTCCACGGCCAGGGGTACCCACCTTTAGAAGCTGTTGTGGTGACAGTCCTGTAGTGTGCTTCAATTCTACATAAGGCCACAGCAGAATGCCTGGCTTCTCTCTCACTTAATTTTTTTAGTTTGGTTGGTTTTTTCTTTTTTTTTTTTTTTTTTTTTTTTTTTTTAGTTTCCTGTGTCTAAATTATACACAAAGCCATAGCAGGAAGGGGGTAGTGCTTGTTCGTCAAAAGTGTCAGGTGACCCTGTCTCGAAAAAAAAAAAAAAAGTGTCAGGTGGCTGGATAGGAGGCTGGGGTACTATCAGCCTGGAGGTGCTGTGGGGCTCCAGCTTACTGTTGGCAGTGAGGTTTGGACACTGTCCCATTGCACTGCATCAAAAGGGTTCAGATTACAGAACCAAGATGGGCCATTTCAGGGTTTCTCAGGCTGTGAATGCCAAACTCCAGTTCTGCTCAGAACCTGGGGACCATGGTAAAACTTACAAGCCCCTCCCTATAGTCTATCCTAAGTAGTTCTTTTGACTCTTTCTTATTCCTTGGCTCTTCTGGACCAGGGAAGATGGTCATTCTGTCTTAGAAACAGAGCAAGATTGGTGACCTCTGACCTGGCGTGTTAAAGAGGGAGGCTGAGCTTGGGGAGTCTGTGGAGAGCAGGCTGCTCTGGCCCCAGTCTTCCTACACCTTTCTGTCAGCCTCCCTACCTCACAGTTGGGTGGACTTATTCTGGAGTGCTCCCTCCCTCCACCAGGGGCCTCTGCTCCCAAGGATACAGATATTCATAGGGAATAGGATCTCCAGCAGTGTGTCCTTGTTTGTTTGTTTGTTTTCTGGGGAGCTGGGCCAGGCAGGAGTTAGGCAAACCGGAGAGGAAGGGGTTAACCTTCTTGGAACCCGCCAGTAAAGAGGAAGCTTAGTTTTTTCCACATGAAATAGTTTAAAATAAACTTTGAGGCGAACTCAGACAGGGGTGCAGCAGCCAGATGGGAAGAAACTCACTGAAGTGCTGGGTGGGTAGGTGTCCAGCTGCTGTGCTGGTGTCTCAGCCTGGTGTCCTGCAGCCTGACTGATCCAGTGGGCTGTGGCTAGGAGGTAGGTTAGCCAAGGCTTCAGGTTGGCCCCTGGAATGTAGTCCTGGCTGTGCTGGAGACCACCAGGTACCTCAGACTCCCTGGCTAGCTAACAAAAGCAATGGCCATCTCCTTAAAAGAATTCGAGGCTCATGACATGCCAGGAGACAAGCCCCTGCACTGCTTCCTGTAACAACCTTGGAGAGTAAATAGAGTAAATTATTTAAACCCAGTGGCCTCTGGCTTTAAATAATTCAAATTCAGGAGCAGTAACAACCTAGTAGGCCCTAGGGTCCACGTGATTGTAAACTCCCCACTTTCCCTGTCTTCCCACTGCTTTCCAGCTGCCGAGAAACAGTCCAGGGCACATGGTGCTACATGGTACTCCAGGGAGATGTTGGACATCAGCCCATTGTCCACGTGGTGGGGTCCAGAAACAGACTCTGGGATGGAGGCTCCAGTGGCGTCATGAATCAAGGCCCAGAGTGGGCCTGAAGCGAGCTGTGCAATTGGGAGGTAGTAGGTAGCTTGTGCAAGGCCCTAGGTGGCATTGGTACCACCTCTCATTCGATGCCCAGCAATGGGCCTGCAGCAAACTTGCACTGCTCCAAAGCTCTCTGATGCCTGGCTGTAGCCCTGGCAAGATGCCATCCCTCCCTTGTTTCTCTGGGTTCAGGTGGCAGTAAGTCTCACCAGCTAGTAGAACATCATGCCATGCCAGGTGGGGGTGCTCAGTGCAGTCGAGAGCTCTTCATCTCTGGCCTCTCTCGGGCTGCTGCCCCTGTGTTCTGAGGGCAGTTGTTGCGGTGACCAGCTCTTTCCCAGGCACTACACCCTGTCAGTGTGCTCAGCTTGGCACCCCAGCCCAGTGCGGCCATGCTTCTCATTTGCCTTGGTGGTCCCTGGGAGTTTTCTGCCTGGGGTGTGGGGCGCCGTGGGCTGGGCTTGCCATAGTTTAGGAACTCATGAAGATATTTTCATTTCTTTTGAAGCCAGAAGGAAAAAGTGTGTGTAGTCATTGCAGCTCAAGAAAATGCCCGGGCCCAAGTCTGGGGCTCTCGCTACCCTGCTGGCTCTGCCTTGAACCTGTCAATCCCACGTTCTGCCCACCCACCTCCCTCATCTTCCTTGGGGGTTTCAGAGGGCATACCTACCTGCCCTCACAGTTGCTATCCAGCTGTGTCCTGCACATCTGAACCTCATCACATTGATCCTTCTTGCCCTCCTATCCTGTAGTTCTTACTGAAGCTATGATCTAGCCACTCTGTGGCCAGTGTCTTTTGCCCCCACTGTACTGCATTTGTCCTAGGGACAGGGTCTACCTAGGTCACTCTCACTGCCACCCAGTATTCATTTCAGGGTATAGTGCACACCAGATCCTCTGTGGAGACCTGTTGGAGGGTTAGATGCCCAGGTTCTCATCTGAGAGGTGAAAAGGAAGGAGGGTTTCCCCATTCCAGCCATACTCTGCAACTCTGGGGCCAAGGCCATATGTAGGGTGGACAAGACATATACCCAGAGAGGCAGGAATCCTTGACTTGGAGGGTCCTGTTCTCCCACAGGCTATATGGTTCTAGCTGGTCCAGGGGACCCCAGACCCTATCATCCTCCCCTCAGACATATTTCATTCTAGGGTTGACATTCCTGTGGGCACATAACAGGTACCCGTGAGATTCCAAGGAAGAGGAGTTCTGAAGCTCTCCCAAGGCTGAGACTGGAGGAGCCTGGGAGCAGGGAGCCCTTCCTGGGTTCAGTACCCAGCTGGAGAAGGGAGATGTGTGTAGCCAGGGCCTCTGCCACGGTGATGCCAGGCTGTGCTCTGTCCCCATGTCTCGTCAGGTGGAGGAATCTGTGGGGCTTGCCTAGGCCCAAACCAGCAGTCTGTAGAAAAGCCATTTCCTACCCTCAAGATTCCATTCGTCCTTCCTGTTTTTACATGTTTAATAGAGGATGCATTTTCTTTTTAAAATTAAAGTGATTTTTTTTCCTAATTCTGCAAGAAATGCCTGCCTTTTGGAAAGTATGGAAAGCACAGAGGAACTAATCCACTATCCCATCTCTCTGAGGGAACCCCAGTTAGCATTTTGTTCTACCCGTTTCTTTAAGAAGCAATAACAAAAAGACATGAAATGCAATTATTTATACAATACAGTCTTGTACTTAAAAAATCATATGGGGAGTATTTGAGCCTTACCGTATTTCGGTCTTGGGGGCATGAATGTATCCTAGCAGGTGAACTAACACTGGGGCAGTGACCCTTTGGGCTGCCCAGGGCTTGTGTACCCAGGAAGCTGAAAGCCAGCAGAATGAAGGGGAGGTAGGGTACTTTTTCTGGCCTGAGAGCAACATAGGCCAGAGCTAAGCACATGCCTCTCGCTGCCTTGTATGGAGGCCTCCCGCCCCTGTGCATTGCAAAGCTGGGATTTCCCATCTGTGGTTTCTGGAAAGGAGTAGAAATCCTTCCCTTCTTGAAAGTCAGGGGTGGGGATGCTGCTTCCTGTTGTGAGCCTTCATCTGAGGACAGCTCTGTGCATATTTGTCATGTACCAGCCCTGACTGGAGATACAACCAGCCCTAGACTTAACCCTCTTTGTGGTGTGGCCTGTGTCTAGCATCCCTGAGGCCCCAACAGCAGAGATGGCTGCCACTCAGTTACAGTGTTAGGTTGATCTGAGGAAGTGTTCCCAACATCTGTCCAGCTGTTAATGGCACCTGGGCTGGGGGTTTAGGTCAATAGGCAGGCATCAAAAACATTCTGTTTGCTGTGGTCAGGGTTCTTATGGTTAAAATTATAAAACTCATTATTAATGCATACCCTAAATATGCACAACTCTGTAAGCTAATGAACACGCTGGCCCTTCCAGCGTCTCCTGCCCTCCACCCCTCAGATGCCTCTTCCTGATAGCTAAGAGCAGAAAGTTTTGCCTGTCCTGGGACTTGCTATAAATGGAAACAAACCATGTGTGCTGTTCTTTCTCATGGTCAGACTTATAAAGTGACTTCGTCTGGCTAGCAATCAGGCTGTGTGACACCATCCTGCTGTGTGTGGTGGGGAAGTCCCCCTACCTGTAGAAACTAGGAAAGAGTCACGTGTAAGCAAGAGCTTCTTCTGGGAAGGATGGCATGGAGTTGGGGAGGGGGGGGTTTGTAGCCACAGGACACATGACCAGCCCAGCATGGCCTCTCCCTGAGATGGATTCTGAAGGGTAAAAGGGTCAGGAGAAAGGCAAATGAGGAAGAACAAAGCCCTGGCCATATTTCTGCCCTGTCCTTTTGATGTAAAGGGCTCAGGAAGCCTCTATTCCAGGGCAGAGGCCAGAGTGATACCCATTACCTATCCCACCCCTGAGGGGAACCCATTCATCAACACTGTATGCTCTGTTCCCTGGTCTAAGCCAGAGAGACATGTAGATTCTGGTAGCTCCAGGAAGCAGCTACTTCTCCAGACCATCTCCATGTTCTTCCAGGGTGTGGAACTCTTTCTTTACCTGGATCCCTAGGGCTTTAAGGAGGAAGAGAGACAACCATGTAGGATGGAACAGGGGACCAGATGCTGTGACTCAGCTATGACGTGGCTAGGCCTGCCTCTCAGTGAGTCTCAAGCTTTTCTCCCAGAAGACACAGAGTTGGCTGGTGGGGCTCCAGGGTCTGCTGGCTCCAATCACCCTAACTAAGGGTCTGGCATCTTAGGGATCACTTGAAATACCAGGCAGTGTCCCCAGTCTCAGGGCTTGGTGCCTTCCTATAGCAGATCTGGAGGAACAGGAACAAGGACAGAGCTGGTGGTGGAGCTCCCAGTTGTGGCTGGGCTTTGGTTCTGCAGAAATGGGTACATTGTGGAGCGTTGTGCAAGATAGAGCTCTGAGCGACTGTTGTTGAGTTCACTGTGGACCTGGATCACAGTGGAGACCCTGGATGGATCTTCATTGCGGCAAAGGCCAGGAAATAGCCACACAGTGCCACGGAGTCAACCCCAATTCAGAATTGATTTTTGTCCCCTTGCAAGTGCAGAGCCCTCCCAACCCACCTCTCCTGGCCCATCTGTGCTGCTGTAACAGAACCAGAGACAGGAATCAGCAGAGAGCAGAAGCTTGCCCAAGGCTCCGCCACTGGTAAGGACTTTCAAGGTGAGAGAACAGAAAAGTGACCAAGAGAGGGAATGGTTTGAAGCTCCTTTGAAGCCTCTTCATAAGTAGCTCAATGTCATTCACCATCGGTAAGGCCTCAGGCCTAAAGGCCCCAGCTCTTGAAAGCAGCACATGGCCATGCCTAGGAGGGGACACACTGACACACTGAAACCTGGCCCATCTGCAGAGCCCACCTCCTCTGAGGATCCATTAGGACGACAACATCCAGCTTGTCTGGGCTCTGAAGTTCATGGCCCACAACCCTCCCTGTAGGAGCCTGGTAGCTGTTTATAGCTCACCCCATGTGGTCTTGTACAGTTCAACCAAGAGATGTTGCACAGAGTGCTACATCCTTGCTGTGCTGGCAGAGTGGCTTGTTCCTCGGTATCTCACCTCACAGGACATCCCGGGGTTAAATCCAGCAGCAGGCCCGTGGTCAGGCTGTGCCTGTTCTTGGAACATCATGGAAGGAAACCTCAGCGGTGTATACTGATCCATGTGGGTATGACCCATGTGAGCCACACTGTGGCTAAGCCCTGGGGGACCCTCAGAGCAGAGAGGGGGCTAAACTCTCAGCCACTGCTGGCCCCTCAGTGAGGAAGGCACCCAAGTCCTCGGGAGAGCTGCATCTTTGGGGCAACAAGAGCCAGTTTTGTGTGCTGGGGCCTTAGTCCTCCCTGTCCTGAAGCATCCTTCTCTCCTGTGGTAGACAGGATGTTTGATCATGCCAGCTCCTGGAAGTATTACAGACTAAATAAGAATATCCGTGTAACCTGGTTAGAATTGTCCCAGAACGTGACTAAGGCTCCACAGTGATAATGACAGTGTTCAAGCAGATGTTGTCGGTCACCTGTCGGCCTGCCCTTCGATCCTTCAGTCCCCTTGAGAATGAACATTTGAGCTGTTTCTTTTGGTGGACTGGGAGAGGGCTTTCCATTACAAACAAGATACACTTTCTTATGTCACGTTTTAGTACTGTTCCTAATTTCTCACTTAAATGTTTAGACCTAAGGTCACTAATGCTTCTTTTAATTCTGTTTATGAATGTCTGTGAACAAAAGACATGCTCTAGAAAAGTCCACAGCCTGTTGTCCCCAACATCCACAGGTGGCATTTGAACAGGCAGAAGAAGTGTGTGACTGCCTTTGACCTGCGTTGAGGTGCAAAAGCCCTGGGCCATCACTTGGCCAACAAACAGGCTTGGCTTCTGAGCATAAGAATTCAGGCTGTGTGGGCAAGGCTGGGCTAGACTTAGGAATGACTGCAGAGGTCCAGGTGGCAGGAGCTGTCAAGGGAGGCAGCACCTGGAGCGTGAAGAGCTAACTATGCCTTCATGGCCCTCTGCAGAGAGGACAGTCTAGGATCCCCGTCTCTCAGGGAGATAGGGATATACTTCAGTCCCTTAATTCACAGGCCACGGAACAAAGATGGCTTTCTCTCCTGATTTGGGATGTCTATGAATATCGTTAACCCACTTTCAAGTAGAGTGTCATGGAGGAAGGGTAGGGCACCCTGAGCACCAGGCCCCTCTGCCCACTGTGCCCTATTACGATGGGGATGGAAGGGGGATATAGACGGGAGACAAGAGGGCAGCAAGGAGGGCCAAAGCAGCCAGTCCCACAGTGCAGGGAAGGACTGGACTGCCATGGCAGGTAGAAAAGCTAGGTGGCAGCTTCTGGGAGTCCAGGGCTACAAGGCCATTAACAAGCTGGCACACAAAGCTGGCAGCCTAGCCACAAGGAACTACATGTTTCTGGAAGCCCAAGCCAGCTGGTCACTCCCAGAGCCCTGGACTCTTAACCTCTGACCCCAGGAGCTAAGGTAGAGAGGGCATGACAATGTGATTTTCTCTGTGACTTTTCTTCCCTGGAAACTAGCCCAGCCCACAGGGACACAGAGGTCACAGCTCGTCTACCCAGTCTGTCAAAGGTGTCGCTCGCTGTCCCAGGGACTGTGCTGTGTCTCAGCTTGATCTCACACACCTCTGATCTCCTCCATTATGTCCTATCACGTGACTTCTACCTGTGCATCCCACCAGCCTTGACCACACTGGCCCTGTAAAGAGAGAAGGGTAGCCAGGAGAGGACTGCATGCAACACAAGAGGACAGCCCCACAGGAGCCTGGAAGGAGGCTGTAAGAACGGAGTGGGAGCCAGGCGGTGATGGCACACGCCTTTAATCCCAGCACTTGGGAGGCAGAGGCAGGTGGATCTTTGAAAGTTCGAGGCCAGCCTGGTCTACAAAGTGAGTCCAGGACAGCCAGGGCTACACAGAGATACCCTATCTCGAAAAACCAAAAAAAAAGAACAGAGTGGGAGTGAGGCTACACTGGAGAGCCTGGGACACTGGTGTTGCAGGGTGACTGCCATATGGGTGGCAGAAGGGCTCAGTGGTAGTCTGGAGAGATGGCTCAGTGGGTAAAGAGCTTACTACAAGAACATGAGGACCTGAATACAATCCCTGGAAATCACATAAAAAGATTTGGGTATGGTGGTGTATGCTTTTAATCTCATAAGAAGATGCAGAGACAGGGGGAATCCCTGGGTTTCACTGGATTAAGCTTTCAAACCAAGGTGGGAGGACACTGAGGGTAACACCTGAGGTTGTCAAGTGTGCATTTACACACGAGGTAGGCGGGGACATGCACACACACACACAGGGCCTTCCTAGGGAGAGATATGAATCCAGGGTTCATGGCAACCAGCTGGCTTAGGCTTCCAGAGACATGTGGTCTGTTCTTCCTTCTTCCTCCCTCCCAACTTCAAAGCCCCTCAGTCTGTATAGCAGGGAGCAGCCTTAAGGATAAAGTCCTAAAGAGCCAGCATTTCAGCAGTGTGACCCCGAGGAATCAGCATGGTCCCTTGGCTAATTTATATGCTATACATTTGGGAGTTTTAGTGGAGCATAATTGTAATCCATATGCCTGTTAAGGTAATTACACTTATAAACCTAATATAATCCATAGATCAATGGGTTTGGAACTAATTAAGGCAATCGTAATTAACATTTACAAAACCCTTGCAATTACTGGATATCCTCTAAGCTGGCCTTCCAAACTGATAATGAGCTCCACTCAGCACTCTTTATTCTGCACATTGGGGCCTTCTGGGTCCCTCTATAGGGAGGGGTCAGCACCTGCTGTTACCACCCCCAGGGCTCCGAGGCTGGTCCCTACTAGGACAGTGGTAGCTGTAGGAAGCAGAATCATGTGCCTTTATTTTCTGGCCAGTTGATTCCCTCAACAAAGGACATTTTGGAGAAAGGGAAGTAGAAATGGATGGACTAAACTCTCAAACCCAAAGCAGAGTTCTCTTCTGGGAAATATGGAGCTTCCCCCCCTGCATCTGCCCACAGTACATGGCTTGTGCCTTGAGTGGGTAAGAATGGGCCTCCAGGAAACCCAGACAGCAAACAGAAGGGTGATGTGCCACTGCACCTAAAAGCTATACAGAGGTCCTCTGCCTGGGACAGCAGAAAAGCCCCAGCTATCCAGGCCCCTACTTTAAAAGGATCACCATAGCTGCACTGTTTAGGGCCTGACTTTTCCCTGGTTGGGGAGTGGTAGGACCACCTACTATCCTCCAAACATGTCCTCTGGCCCTCTGGCACTCCTCTGGCAGTATTCTGTGGCCCCTGTGTAAGCAGTTCTAGTATGGAGGGGAGGGCACTTCGGGCCTGTGTGCAGAAGGATTTGAGAAGGGTTATTATTGTCTTGGGCCACCTGGCTGCTAATGTTGTTGTGACCTCTTTTAAACTCTGTATGGGGATATGAAGACAAAAACAGTGGGCATAGCTGGTGGGTGGTGGCGCACGACTTTAATCCCAGCACTCTGAAGGCAGAGGCAGGCAGATCTCCGTGAGTTTGAGGTCAAACTGGTCTGCAGAGTGAGTTCTAGGACATCCAAGACTACACAAAGAAACCCTGTCTCAAAAAACCAAAACAAAAACCCAAAATAAAGCGCTCAGGGTAGAGCCTTGTTCACAGTAAGCAGCTAACCCTGCACGTGCTATTCTCGCCGGGGCGGGGTCAGTGGAGCAGGTAGGCAGTACCTGGGGCCACTTGGTGGGGCCTCCCTTCTCATCGTCTCTACACTTTTTCATTTCTGGGCCGCAGAGTATTTTCAGAACTTTGCACTCTGCCAGAAATCTCCAGCTGGAAGCACATTCCTTTCATGGAGGGGTAGGACAGGGTGCACAGGGGAGTATGTGTGTTTGTGAGGGGTGCACTCACATTGACGAAAAGGGCCAATCCTCACAATGGCTGTCATGGTTTTGAGTGTCCACAGGATACCATGCACTGTCACCCAACAACAGCAGTATAGCTGGCATTGCCAAGTGTGTTTTGTGGGTGAGGAAACAAGCTCAGACAGGCTGAGTTATGGTTCTGAGTTTATTCAGAAAGAGAGACTGGGCCAGGATTTGAACCCAGGCTATCGTGCCTCACTATAGCCCCTGCCTCTCCAGGGATCCCCACCCTCTTCTCCTCCTAAGTGATGGTGGGATGGGATGTGAGGCAGGCAAGGATGTAGGGTCCAGAAAAGATGGGAGAAGCTGGCTGGCTGAGGGAAAGGACCACGGTCTGGATACCCTAGCGAGGGACTCTTTGGTGGTCTGTGGACCTACCCAGCATAGCTGTTCCACAGAGAACCAGCCAAGGAAGGAAGGGCACCACAAAGAAGCCTCCTTACCAAGCCCTGCTGTGTTCCCTGCCCAGAACCCTGCTGAGTCCTGTGTATCAGTGAAAATGTGCTGTGCTCATTTTAATCCGATCACCCTGTTTCTGCCACCTGGGAATGCTGAGATTCCCCACACAGGTATGTGTGGCAGGGTCCCCTTTCCCTGCACAGGGCTGCCCTGCCGTAGAGCTAGCCTCACTGGGTTCCTGCAGTGCCTGGTGTCCAGGACCCAAATATCATTCGTGGACATATTTGATCCCCTTTTCTACTTTTTTTAAGGCAAGAGAACCTCTATCATGACCACCAGCCTCTTTATTAAAAACAACGACAGCAAAAACCAAAGGAACAAACACTGTAGCTGAGCCATGGTGGCTCACACCCTTGCACTTGGATGGCAGAGGCAGCCAGATCTCTGAGTTCAAAGCCAGCCTGATCTACAGAGATTGTTCCAGAACAGCTAGGGCGAGCTACTCAGAGAAATCCTGTCTTGAAAAAAAAACAAAAACAAAAAACCATTGTAATAATTTAGCAGTTTTTCTTTTCACTTAAAGATTTTTAAAATGTACTGTATGTGAATTTATGTATACCATGTGCAGAAACATGAAGAGGCTAGAATAGGATGTCAGATCCCCAGAACTGGAGTTTTTGTGAGCCCCTCTGTGAGTACTGAGAACTGAACCTGGGTTCTCTGCAAAAGCAGTAAGAGTGGTTCTGTCACCTGAACTTGCAGTTTTTATCATAGGTGAATCATAGGTGATAAAACTGCTGACACGCAGAGCTCTGGATGGATTTCTGGACCCAGCTCTTCTCTGTGCTATTTCCACATGTTGGTTTTCTTGATCTGTATGCTAAGTCCCGGATGTGGGCACATCACTTACCCTGTTTAGGGATGAGTGACACATTGGAGCCAGGTTGAACAGTGGTTGGCGCCCCCCCACCACCACCCTGTACCCAGCATTTTTCAGTGCTTGCAGGCAGCAACTCATTTTGTCCCTGCAGCCACCCAGAAGCCACTACTCTGCGGTGACAAGGGCCATATTGTAAACTCAGGCAGTCGGGCTCCCAAAGTTGTACTTGTATTTGCTGTTGAGAATTTAAGAAAACTCGAAGAATAAGGTATTGACCAGCCCACCAGCTCATGGGATTTCTGAAAACATCTGATGTCCACCTAAACCTGCACGCATTCGGGTCACATGGTGAGCTCTGCGCTCTGTTTGAAAATGAGGTAAGAGCATACACTTTTTTGGGGGGGTCTGGAAACATTTTCCAATGATGGGTGAAGGACATCCCTTTACATTAGTAAACCTGTCACCATGGTACCATCTCCTGCATGGCCACATCAGTGGCTACATCCAACTCCTCTGTGTGGCCACACCATCACCAGCCTTTTATTATCATTGTCTGATGATACAGTTGTTCCCAAGCCTTTTGTTTGCTTGTTTGATCTCATTGTGTAGCTCAGGCTGCCCTGGAACCCATTCTGTAGTCCAGACTGATCTTGAACTCATGGCAACTCTTCTGCCTCAGCCTTCCAAGCTCTGAGATGATGGGCATGAGCCACCATGTGTGACACTAACCCTCACTGATTGTAGTAGGCAGGGTCACCACAGTCATTCTTGTTAGCGTGGCCTCGCACTTATTTGTGATTTCTGCATTAAGATAAATTCTTACTTAGGAAATTGCTGAATCAAAGGGTGGTCAGAGTCTAAGATTTGGTGCACATTGGTCACCTTGTCTGAATGATGGACATTTTACTTCTTTGCATCTGTGATAACAGATAATGCCAAGGCACAGCACTGTCATTTTAAAAACAGGCCTTCACTGATAGGGGAGATGGAGTCATCCTTGATAGCTGATGAGAACTTTTCCCCCTTCTAAATTACATATTCATTTCCTTTCTCAACCTTTCATGTGTTTTTTTTAGATAAAGGCTTTCTCTTAATGAGAAATCTGCATTTCATCAAAGATGGAACGCAGAACCTGTGGCTTATTTAGTCTCTCTTTTTTGTTTTCGAAGCAAGTCAGATAATATGACTGAGGAGCGAGCAAATTAGTTTCAGGTATGTGAGACTGGTGGTCAGTGCACATAAGGCTCCTGGCCAAGAAACTACATTTTGGTCATCACTCAAAATGGAGAGATTGTATGGAGTCAACACAGACCAGGGTTCAATCCCCCACTTAGTTATTTTCTGTCAGGAGACCAGACACCTCAGCAACTGCCTGGTAGAGTGTGGCCAGTGTGATCACCAAAGTCCTACAAAGCCACATAGCATCCCATGAAGGCATGGGATTAATATGTCCAGTTCAGAATCAGAACCTTCTGGAAGACTTGTAGCAAATGACTGGGCAGAAGGTCACGGAGGCAGAACCAGTACGCCAGTGACATTCGCCATGTTGCCACACCCCCACAGCCTGCCCAGCATCTCACAGAATGGGCCTGATGTCCATTTTCATCATTGGGCAAGCCTTCAGTGTTTCACCTTCCATCCTAGGCCCAGATGTTGAGCATGAGGGTATTAGAGGTCTTGCTAAGGAAAGATGGATCAGCCAGAGTAGGGACTTCACAGTGACAGACAGTTGTGTTCTCTGCCGACCAGCTCCCTGGCTGGCACTCCTTAGGAGAATGTTTGGCGAGAATGTCAAGTCTCTCAGTTCTTTCTCTCAGTTCTTTTTTGGACTTGCAGGCCCTTAACACAGGAAACAAAAGAAATTATAAATAAAAACTTGGCCATCTTCCTGGGCCTGGACAGCCCAACCACAAGGCCTGACCCTTGCTAATCTCTTCAGATCATCCCGAGCACAAGCGTCTAACTGGGACCTCACCACCGAAAGGCAGTTAGCCTTGGTTTCAGAGAGCAAGATGTCCATACCATGGCCTAAAAGAAAAGAGGGAGACTTGGACAAGGGAGCTGTGGGCCCTTCAACAGGGTGGCTTCCTTGCAGCATGGTGGAGCCAACTGAAGTGGAGTACAGAGTCCTCACCAGCTCTCCTGGACTCTGGAAATGTTGGGCCTCTGTGGCCCTCTGGCCCTTGGGAAGTGCTGCCTCAGTGTTGAAGGAGGCTGCGTGGGATCCAGGCGCACCTGCTAGGATGTGTTCTAGTTGACTCCAGCTGCATTGTGTCCTCTGTTCCCTCAGCTGTGGGTCCCAGGCTTCCAGCCAGGGACCTGGCAAGCTTCCCCAGGGCCCACACCCTTCCCTCCAGGTCGTAACCCAAGCTGTGTCGATAGAAGGGCCACCCACCAAGGCAACAGTGAGGGGTGTAGGGAGGAGGTCTAGTGGAAGGGCACTAGGCTGGAACTGTTTCACATAGGGTTATGAATGGATCCTGGAGGATGCTCTCAGCAGCTCTGGAATGGGCCATGAACCTGGGAGACTCTTAGAGTGCTGGCACACATTGTCCCCTGCACTGTCCTCAAGGGCACCCGTTTGGGATGTGTAATGCCAGTTCTGGATTTTGTGGCTAGTGGGCCCCATGTGTCATCTCATCCATAAGAACCTAGCACATGAATTTGAGAAGCTGCCCAACCCTTAGGCCAGCACGAAGCCCATCTTTGCATGCCTGGATCCGGTCAGGATGAGCCCATGTGTACACATTGGTGGAGACTCTCTGTGCTGAGCACCAAGTTAACCTAGCCTGAGAAACTAGGGGAATGCGGGCCTCTGTGACACGATCAAGAGGAGAGATCTTGTAAAGTGGTTGGTTGCAGTACTGTAGTGCAACTGTGGCAGAGACTCTTGGGCTAAGAAGTCCTCAATAAGAACTTCAAATGCAAGAAAGGAACAAATAAAAAGTTTGACTGAAAAAACCAACGACATAAACAAATGAATCTGGTAATGAAGGAAGTATTTCCATTGTAGTGAGGCCGGCATGTTGACTTTGGCAGTGTGGTATAGTTTTTGCGAGATGCTACCATCAGGGGAAACTGAGTAACTATATTTTTTTACAACTCCATGTGAATCTACACATCTTCAGTTTACTGTCAAGAAGGGAAAGAACCTTTGCATGTAGCAAACGAGGGAAATGGCTTAAATAACCTGAGGGTAGATGCTCATGCCGAGCAGTGAACACATGCCACACAGGGAAGGAGTCTCAGAGTAGCAGAGGTAGAGCCTTGGGGCCGTCTGTCTGTTTGGACATGAATGTCAGCATCCTTTTTACAGACATTTATGGAGTATCTGCTAGGAGTGAATGCTGGACACAGCCCTGCTTTCCCAGTGGGAGGTGGATAAGTATGGGTGATTCTGGGCTGGGAGGTATGCCCAGCACTGTGAAATCATGGAGAGGTTTCTTCCTGTTTCTAAATTCCAACGTTTGGTATAGTTACATTATTGTTTATTAAGGAAAAGGTTAGATATTGAAAAAGGAAGCCACTTGGCAATTTGGTTAGATATTGAAAAAGGAAGCCACTTGGCTATTCTCAGAGAATTGGTCCCATGCACAGGGCCTGGAAAGCCATTTGGCTGCTGCTCTGGGCTGGAAGGCCTGACCTGCCAGGCTGTGGGAGAACTCGTGACTGGTGCATTGCTGGGCTCTGCCCTGACTTCCCCGACACGCCCTGTACGCCCATCAGGCCCATCAGACCCGAGAGTACTTGTATTAGGCTGCAACTGTCATAGGAGCCAGTGCTGGTCCAATGGAGTGCAGTCACCTGCAATATGATTTGTGCCCTACTTCATGAGTCTGTAGTGTTCTGCACTGCTCTCTGTAAGTGTCAGCAAGTGAGGCCCACCTGATGCTGTGAAGGGACTTCCTCCATGTAGCCCTCACTTTCGACGGCCTGTAGCATGCTGAGAAACAGTGTAGGTGGGGAATTTCCATCTTTGAACTACCTTTTGGTTACACTGGAAGGTTTCGTTGTTTTTTATGTGCCTGCAGAAGTGAGAGCTATCCTCCCTTGTCATCTCTTAGTGGGCACACCCAGGTTGAAGCATCCCTTTTATTGTCTCCGTATGCCAAGACCTTGTCAAAGGTTAGGAAGTAGCTAAGAAGGATATCAAACAGAGCCAGAACCACGGCTGCTAACTCCCAGCTCCATTGGACACGATCCGGTTACAAGAGTGAAGGAGAGAACTTTTCCGCCTTCAGAAGCCAAGAAAACCAAGGCAACAAATCCGAGGGCGACCCCTGCTGTCCTTGGAGGGCCTCCCTTACCAGGCTTGGGAGTCCCATCCTGTCCCTGGGTGGCCTGGAGCTCTATCCTTGGCAGCTGTGCAGTGTTTGTTGTGGGCAGTTACCATGTCACCCTCTGGTATCTCGGCGAGAGAGGCCCAGGGACAGGTGTGGCTGAGCACAGAGATTCCCAGTCTGGCCTGGCCTCCCAGACTCACCTTCTCCTCTTACCATAAGGAGACAGATCCCTGAGACGATGACGGTATTGAATACTCTAGTTCTTGGCACCTTCTCTATGCCAGCAGTCTGGTTAGAATGGCTGGGTCCCCAAAGGAACTTGCACTCAGTAGGGGTTACCCTTGCTTCCCTGGGACACGAGTCATTCTTGTGTGCCTCAGAAACTACTAAGCTGGGAGACCAGGGAGGTCATTCCTGCTTCTGCCTGCCCTCCCAGTGTCCCAAATGGTGTGTGAGTGACTGTTGTAGGCCTGAAGGTGTTGGGAGAGGTTTGGTGGTACTGTACCTCTTCTTGGATCCTCATAGTCATGATTCATTCACAACTCGGGACATACACCATCGAAACATTTATACCATGAAAATTGGATAGTGTGTCAAAGCAGGGGCCCCATGCTATTAGAGCAGTACATGCCTGCCTAGGGGCGGGGCTCTTCTGTCCAGAGTTGATAGGACCCTGCAGAACTGCTTGTGTGAGGTGGGCAGTTAGTTCCTCAGTTAGGTGAAGGAGGCAGAGCCTGGGAAGCAACTATCAAGAGCTCTGTAGAGTTTGTCTCAACTATACTGGCTCTTTCCATTGTGTTGGTCAGGAACAGAGTCCTGCTTCCCAGCTCAGGGCTGCATTTCTTCACTGTAGACACAGGCCTAGAGGAGTGTACCCCAGTAGGTAGCTAGAGCCTGCAACCACTCGGAACTCCTTCAGTTGGTGCTGGCCAGGTGCTGGAACCCCCAGTCCCAGGCAGAGCTCTCTATTGTTGTGGCCCAGGCTGCTGCCTAGAGTAGTGCAGATGAGATTGGGGCCTTTCCCTGGGACCGTGGAAGCTCAGGACTGGGGCTGTGCCTTGGTCTAAGGATGCCAGAAGATGTGGACAGATCCCTGTAGCTTCGTCTTCTGTTTACCCTTGCCTGTCCTCCCACCTCTGTTGTGGCTGATTGTATTTGTACTGATTGTCCCAAAAGAGGACTTGAAGATCCTGGGCAACTGAGTCCTTCCTTGTCTGCTCTGTAGCAACAGATGTGGGTCTAGCCCAGATAAGGATTGCTACATAAGAGAGACAACTCAATCCAGGAAATGCTTGCAGCCCTCAGACTAACCAAAGGGCTCCAGTCACCCAGTCCCGGTGCAGCCTCCCGCTGTTCCCTCCTGGCTTGAGGCTCCTCCATTTATAGATGGGCATAAGAAAGAGAACAGAAAATACAAACCTAGTCCTTGGCCTAACACCCAACATAGGACAATGCTTGAAAATAACAAGAGTCAATTAAAATAGCCTTTGTGGTCTATTGCAGATCACTGATATGCCCAGTCGACCACAAAAACAACACTCAGGCTTGACAATGGACAGAACTGTTGACAAGGGACAGTTGACAACTTACATTGCTGGCCATTCCTCTGCTAAACTGAGTTGTTACTCACCATACACACACAATCACTTGTCTACACAGGTACATGTGAATCCACATAGTACACAAGCAGACCTTTAGGCATGCACTTAGATACGTGCACATACATGCCCACACCCATGTACAAACAGCTGTTGGCTGTGACTGGCTCTGACGCACATGTTAAGTAGCTGCATCTTCTTTAAATTACCTGTACTGAAAAGCAAGTGTTACAAGGATACTGTCTGCCTTTTGCCTTCCTTCCAGATAGGATCTCACTATGTGGCCCTGACTGGCTTCTAACTCTATTCTCCAACCTCAGTCTCTCCAGTGCTGTGTGCAGCCACCACACCTAGCTCTACTTGGTGTGTCTTAACAGAGCAAAACACATCCCTGTAACCAGCCCCAGATGAAGAAACAGGACAGGATGTGTCCAGCTTCTTCAAGACTCCTGCCTCTCCCTGGGGTAACTACTTCCTGTACTTCTTCTACAGGGAGCACTGTATTATGGGTACTTTCGGGTATGGGGTTTTTGTTTTTGCTTTGCTTTTTGAAACAGGTCTCCTGTAACCTAGCTGGACTCAAACTTATTTTGTATCAGTGGATGGTCTTCAAACCTTGATCCTCCTGCCTCTACCTCCTCAGTGCTGGGATGACAGTTTGTGCAGTGCTATGGGTGGCACCCAGGGCTTACTGGGTAGGCACTCTGTCATTTGAGCTACATCCACAGAGGTCTGACTTCTTTGGCTCTGCACTGAGTTCATAGGATTCTCCCTGTTGTGGTGTGGAGACTAGGATCATTCACACGTGTCACCGTGCAGTTCTTCATTCTTTCAGTATTACACTGACACAGAGTCATGGACCTGTTTGGAATGGTGTTCTGGAATGTTCTTCTGTACATTCTTTCATGCATTAACGGGCACACTCTTTTTGCCTTCATTTCCTGAGTGCTAGGATTGTCACTATGATCATTGGGCAGCCATTTTGGGGACTGAATATGAATACACGGGAAAGGGGCTGGAGAGGTGACTTATTCTGTGAAGTACTAGTGTGACCATGAGAACCTGAGTTTGGGTCCCCAGGACCTATGCAAAGAGCTGAGTGCAGCAGCACGCACCTGTAATCCCAGCTCTGGGGAGGCAGGGACAAGAGGACCCTGGGACTTGCTAGCAAGTCCTGCCAATTGGTGAGCACCAGGTGCAGTGAGAGAATGTCTTAGAACATCAGATGGAGGAGCAGTTTATTAAGCATCAGCCTCTGGTGCGTGCATGTGCGCGCACACATACACACACACACACACACAAGAAAATATAAGGAAAATTACATTTATCCACTTCCACTCATGAGCCAGCCAAAAGCAACATGACAAATGTGAACCTTTGGCACCCTGGGACAAATGGCCCTTCTGGAGGCATTTCTTTTCATGGAGCTGTTGGAAATGTTAACAGATCAGTGGCACACAGCTCATAGAGCAGCCTTGTTATATTCTTGTGGTATGCTTAGGAACCATTCCCTCCTAGGCCGCAGTTACTGGGTGTCCATACTGTGTAAGCCTCTGCAGCCAGCTCCTAAGTGCTGGGATTACAGGTGTGCTATGGTTTATATAACTTCGTATTTTTACTATTGTTATTATGTGGGTTTTTTAAATTTTATTTTAAAGACAAGTTCTCACTATGTAGCTCTAGCTGTCCTAGAACTCCCTGATATAGATCAGGCTGGTCTCTTAACACAGAGATCCATTTGCTTCTGCCTCCCAAGTGCTAGGATTGAAGATGTGCACCGCTTTGCCCAGCAGTAACTTTGGATTTATAGAAGGTTCCCAAAATAGCCATCAATTCCATTGTGTCTTTTCCTAATTTCCTACTCACATTTCACATGTCCTGGTACATTTTGTCCCAGCCAGGGAGCTGACATCTTTTGCTTGGGCTTTCCTGCAAAATTTTTTGTATGATTTGATTATTTGTCAGAAACGAGTTCCCGGAAGTGGGCTTATCGGGCCTCTGTAGAGAGAGATGTGCTGTTCAGTTCCTCACACCCTTTTCCTTATTGCTTCCCAGAAAGGGAGGGCCGTGTGTGTCATTCGACAGAGTGAACAGGACTGTGCTGTTCACACCTTTACTGACTTCTCCGCCTTGTCACCAGGCTGAAGTAACATGCTGGGGTCCAGATCACTTGGACAGTCCTTCTCACCTTTTTTGGAGACAGGGTCTCATGTAGCCCAGACTGGCCTTAAAATTCTGATCCTCCTGCCTCCACTTCCCAACTTCTGAAATAATAGGAGTGCACCACCATTCCCAGCGTATGTGGAACTCAGAGCTTTGAGCACACCAGACATACTCTGTCAACTGAGCTACATTTGCAGCTCCCACAACCCTCTTTGTAGATTTGAGAAATGAGACTGGCATTTCCCCAAGCCATTCCTGACCCAGGAGATTCTCATCCTCAAACAGTGGCTTCCTTGACCTGAGACTCTTGACAGAGTCTGGTTAATGTGTCGTATCCGGGAAACACAGAACCACCCTCACAGCCTCTGGGTACACAGGCCCCCTGAAGCCCTGCAACTGTCACTGGTGGTCATGCCAGTCTCAGTCCGTGCACCCAGGGCAGTGGCAAACAGGTTTGGAGGATCTGCAACCCAGTGCTGGTGGCCCCATGGTGTGTGTTGTCTGTGTGCACTTGTATGAAACCAGAAAGACAAGCAGATGAGACTCGCCTGCCAAAATATCTGATGGCACACAGAGCAGAAAGTCGTGTTTGACACATGGCTCTCAGCACGCAGCCTTGGCAGACAAGCAAGAACATCGGGGAGTAAGCTAACTGGGCAGAACATGCCAGCATCAGATCCCCAGGTAAGCACAGGGCTCATCCATTGCCTGGGGTTGTGCCCCAGAGGGAGACCACTAACCCAGGGTGCTTGAATTCCCATCCTTCCTACACAGCCTAACTTTATTTCCACTGAGCATCCTGTCCTGTTTACAGTGTGCCAGGTTTGGGGACTATGGCGGATCAGACCAAGTTCACAGAAGCTTATAACCACATGTGTGTGCCAGGCTCTGAGATGGGAGTGGTCACATTCCACTGGGTATCTGGAATGGCTGTTGGGGAGGAAGTAGCAGAATGGGGCTAGGGAGGATGTGTGGCAAAGTGAGGATCACTTGATGGCTCTGGGCAGGGGGTGGAGGTGGAGGAGGGGTACCATCTTGACATGAGAGGGGCTTCATATTCTACCTGCTGTCCTCCATCACCTCATAGTGCAACTTTCAGTCTCCTGTCCCCATCTGGCCTCTCATTGCTTGGGCTCTCCCCTCACCCCCCCACAGGCTGCTTGGCCTGGGCCCACTCTCTTCCTCTGTCTCCCCCAGGGGCCTGAGGGCCTAAGCCCAGCCATGCTATGCATCCATCAGACTTCTGCCTCCAATTGCCCCCCTACCCCGAGTTCAGGAAGTGTTGCCCATCCCTTTACCCACCACAGAGCCCTTTGGAATTTAAACAGAAATGAAATATGTGTGTAACCTTTAAAAATACCTGCCCCATGACCAAATATCTAGCCATTACAAGTAAAGGGAAACAGGAGGTTTGTAGTGAAAAATTGCTAGAAGGTACACCTGGGCCAAGTGATGACAGCGTCCCATACTCAAGATGAGTTGAAGAGGGGAGACTTCACCTCGTGTCAGCCTCCCTCCTGTAATGCACAGTTTTGGTCTAAGAGAACATATCTAGAAGATGTACCCAAATACACTGGGCCTGGCCTTCAGCATGAATATGGGGAAATGGTTGAGATTAGCATGCCCTCTATGTAGGCGTATGCTTATCTTCCATCAGCACCCGACCTTCTAGACCAGCAGCTCTCAACCTGTGGGTTGCAACCCTTCTGGGGGTCGAATAAACCCTGTCACAAGGGTAGCCTAAGACCATCAGAGATATTTACATTATGATTCATAACAGTAGCAAAATTACAGCTGTGAAGTAGCAAGAGTAATAATTTTATGGTTGGGAGTCACCACAATAGGAGGAACAGTATTAAAGGGTCGCAGCATTAGGAAGGTTGAGAACCACTGTTCTAGACACTTCCATCTGTCACTTGCTACTCCTCATATCGTAGCTAAGACCTCTTGGGGAACTCCTGTTGGTCCCAGGCCACACACCACAGCCCCTGGCCAGGCTCAGGGTGAGCGCTCTTACCTAATCTACTTTTGTCTGTTCTCTCATCCACAACTGTCTCATCTATTCCCTCAGCCCTTCCCCTACCCCAGCCCCCTGGAACCTGCTGCCACCCATGTCACTGGGCACCACCTGTATCCCTGCACTGTCACTCAGATGCAGGCCCTGTTCCTCTGCTCCCTGGCCCCTGCGCATGTGGATGAGTGAGGAAAATACATACATAAGAGTATTCTGAGAATGGGAAGACAGCTTAGCTGTAAAAAAAAAAAAAAAAAAAGGTAAAAACACTTGCCTCACAAGCCTGATGACCCAAAAATTCACATGGAATGGTGGCACACACCTGGGATTCACATAAAGAGGTGGCATGTCATCTGTAATCCCAGTATTCTTATGGTGAGATGGGGGACAAAGACAGGAGAATCTGCCTGAAGCTTGAGAAACAGGTAGCCTGGAGTATGCAGAGCTGAAACAAGAGAGACCTTACTTAGTTCAGAAACAAGGTGAAAGGGAAGAAAGGAGAGAAAAAAGGGTGGAAGCAAGCAAGCAAGCATGTAACCTGTGTGTGGGAGTGAGCAGAGCAAGTGAGACTATGCACAGCAGGAACTTGGGCTGAGCAAGGACAGTGGCTTTGCTATGCTGGACACTTCAGTGGCCTGCTCCCTGCCCCTTGCCCAAGCCCTCTCTGCCAGATCTTCTGGACAGTCACTGATTTGTGAGACTGAAGTGCATGCCAAAGGAAAGTGTGGGTTCTGGCAGGCCTGGTCATTTTTACCTTGTCCAGAGCATTTAGACCTAGTTTTCTTACTCACTTATTCCCTGCATGCTCAAGGGTTTATTAGTGGTTAAGAAGCATGACTTCATGTGGAGATCTTACTGCTTGATGCAGTGTATACACACACACACACACACACACACACACACACACACACACACACACATATAAAAAGAAAGAAACCAACAAAAAACACTTGGCAGAACAGGAGTGAAAACACAGCTTTCCTAGAAACACAGTTAAAGAAAAAACTGTTAGGAGCCAGAAGAGCATAAAGTGCTAGTGTGTAGTGGGAGGCAGTGAAGGGGTGGTGGATACACTGCAGAGTCAGGCCTCCTCTGCCCACCCCCAGGTACCAAACTCCACCCCTGGCCTCCCACACAGCCTGTCCCCACTTCCCAAGACTCTACCTCAGATCCCATTCAGGCCTCCTCCGTGGTCTGCTTCTACATTCTACCCCTGACCAGCATGGGTGCAGGGACCTCTGGTGTTCCATTGTCCCTGCCCACACAAGTCTTTCCTCCTTGGACAGGGGACAAGCAAAAAGGATTGGAGGTCCAGTGAAGCTGTTTCAAGGTCTGGGGATACAAGTGTGGGATCTACCCAGGAGAGGGAGGCTACCATTAACAGAGGCCTGTCTTCCCAGCTCCTTTTTTTGTCCCATCCTTCCAGGTTTCTTCCTCCACGCTGTTAGCTTGTGCCTGGGTAGACGTTGGGACACCAACCACAGCCGAGTCTCAGTGTGCTAGTGTCCCAGGGACTTGGGCAGTTGTGCTCCATTCTGTGAAGTTGATTAAACAGATCTAATCCCAGCTTTGCATCTTACAGATAAAGCAACCAAGTACGTATCTGCTGAGCACCAACTTCTGGGCATTGACTGCCTTATTTAGTACTGTCAGGTCCTGGGCAGAAGGGACCATCACCCTCCCCAGTTCGGGTCCACAGACAGGCCAGAGCTGCTGGACAGAGGGGGATCTGTGCTTGGCCAGGAGAAGAGCTGGATGGGCCAGTGGATCTCTTGCTCCCAACCATCACATTCATCGGGCAACCTCAAACTGTGTCCCCTGAATGGAGACCAGACCAGCCTGCTCGGCGTAGGCAGCACCTCCCACCCCTAGTCCACCTACCAGCCCTGTTCTTCAGCTAACCTTTATTGTATAGCAGTCCATCTCATGGAATGAGCCCACCCTGAGACTTTATTGATCTAGAGAAACTGTAATTAGCTTCATAAATGATCACCTGACACTCCCTAGATCACTAGCCACTTCTTGTGGCTTTTGAGGCACCAGCACAGCCAGACAGACCAGGTAGCCTGTCACCAGTAACCATCGCCATCACTGTGTGGTAAAAGTACTGATGTGAAGAGGGACTTGGCTTTACCTCACCCCTCATATATGTGCACACATACATGAACACAAATCCACATGTGTATGTACACACACGTATAGCTCCCTGCCTCCTTCTCAGTGTGGGCATTTCCTTGGGGCAATGACTCTCTCTTCTGATGTAGACTATCTGCTCCCACACCACCACTGTACTTATTACCCTAACTGTGTTTGGTGATTGGTGCCCAGTGCTGAGCTCTCTAAGATGGACCCCTCCAGACACATGGAGACCTCCTGGCTGCTCTGGTGAGAGATGACAGATGCCACCAGGCAGGACTCCAGGGACACACCACATAACTCCTGCTCATCTCATCTGCTTCATCAGTCCAGCAGACTTATCCTGGAGGCTGGAAGATGGCCAGTGTTCAGTGGAAGCCCAGAGGTCTCTCAGAGTGGCCTCTGCTCAGGACTTGGCCTCTAAGCCTTGAGGCAGGAGGCCAGCCCATGTCTAAGTTACTCCTCCTTCAGCCAGACGTCCAGGTTCCATTGCCCTTCCAGCCTCAGCCAGAGACCACCACCTCTACTTACCCTGGCTCCTGAGGAATATGAAAGGGAAGGAAAAAACCTCCTGTGGGCCTCCTGGAGCAGTGCTTTAAGCCCCACCTGACAGGCAAGTGGAGCTCAGAGCATCGTTTGTCAGGGTTGAGGAAAGCCTCAGGTGTCAGGCACTTTATTGGGCACCAGAACCCACTGTGGACAGGGCTTCTACATTCACAGGCCCCACACGGTTCCCAGAATTCACAATCAGGCAGCTCTGATGGAAAGGGCCCAGGGGGATCAGGGGAGCTGTAAGACAGCAGAGTGGTCAGAAAAGACAGACCCGCACTACCTGTGACCTGTAACTCATGTCCCAGGAGCCTGGTGGCACAGACCAGAGGCTCTGATTCCAAGAAAAGCTTTCGGTAGTGAGTTAGAGCAGCACAGCGGTGCTCACGGGGTGGCGTGCTTTGACTGTGAGCTTAAAGAGTTGCTAGCATTATTAGGTGCTGCCACAGCACTGGCATTGTCCACCCTCAGGGTACCAGAGGGCTGGAACATGGACCAAGAAGGCTCCCAGGACAGGAGGCACTCAGAGGATTCTATGGGTAATAAATGTGGGAACTACCGGACACTTTAGGCCTATGTGCCTCAGCATCCTTCCCCGACCTTCTATCCCGAGGGGTGTTCTAGTCACAGCCACCATCACTGTCAGCATCAGGGTCTCCACAGCAAATAATAGGCAAGGAGATGGGCAAGACTGGCTGTGCTGTCCTACCCTCCCTACCCCATCCCGTCCAGCCAAGGAACTTGTTCACTTCCCTATTTTTCAGGGGCATGCCATGGGCCCCAGTTATCATCTGTGGCCAGCTGCCCCTGCTACCCCAGCTCTGGCAAATGTGAGTCACTCCTGCAGATGGTCAACTACTACGGAGGGAAAGGCAGCGCTGCTCTGAGCACCAGCAAGTTTCCCTCAGTTGTGTTCACTCAGCATGGCGCCCACAGGGGAAGGCCACACATAGCAGCTATTCATCTCCAGGCCTGGCACACCTTGAAGTCAGAATTTCAGCACAGCCAGGAAAGAGGCCAGAGTGACACCATAGCGTTTCAACATACTGCTAACCCACAGTTTATATTCTGGGGTCTCATGGACAGACATGTGGGTGGATTCATTCATATATATAAAAACATATCACAAAGGAAAAAGAAGTCTGAAAAAATCATGCTGTAGTGAGCAGAGTTTGACATGTTGCATTGTGCACATGTATGCACACACACAATAACAGTGATAAGTCAGTTGGCTTACGTACATGGCTTTAGACTCTGGGCTCGTATGCATGAATAAGTGTAAACCCTGCACAGTCACTATTGCTTTGTAGTAAATTTCAAGGTTGGTGAGCATGAATCTTCCTGCTTTCTTTTTCTCAATTTCGTATCTGGTTTGGGCCCTTTGCAATGTTGTGTGCATTTTAGAATCAAGTGTGTAGGTATATAGTATGTGTAGGTGTGTGTGGATGGGCACACATGTGCCTGTGCGTGCAAGGCCAGAGGCCAGAGAAGGACGGCGGGCATCCTGCTGTGTCACGCTCCACTTTATTCCTCAGAGGCAAGGTCTCTGTCTCTCTCAGTGAACCCGGAGCTGTGCTGGCATCCAGCAAGTCCCACGGACACTCCCGTCTCCACCCCCACAGCACTGAGGTTACAGTTCTCTTACCGACCTGTCTCCAGCCTCTATTTCATTATTTCTGGTGCAGCTATAAATGGAATTGGATCTTCGTTTGATATGTTTCTTTTTCAAAGATGCAGAATAGCTCTTTACATTTATTTGTTGTTTTTTTGGGAGGTACATGTGTGTCACAGTGTACATACAGAGGCCCATGGGCAGTGTGCAGGGGTGGGTTTCTCTTCTTTTGCCGTGTGAGTCCCAGGGATCAAACTCCGACTTTGTGACAGGCCTTTACCCTCTGAACCATCTTGCTCATAAAGCCATGACACTGTGCAAGGTAGTGTAGCAGAAGAGGAATCCAGGTCCCTGCCCCTCCTACACTCCACGCTGCTTCCTTTCTGTGTGCGTGACATGTGGAGAAGGAGGGGACATCCGTGACATAAGTCAGTTCTTCCTAGTGGAGCCAGTGGACAGAGACCAGAAGTGATCCTAGGATCCTCTTCCCTGTCATGGGGGACAGAGTTAGGAGAGATGGCCCTTTCCCCAAGACTACATCAAATATGAGTCATGGGGGACAGAGTTAGGAGAGATGGCCCTTTCCCCAAGACTACATCAAATATGAGTCATGGTTGGTTATGAATGAGATGTGAGCCTCACTCTGAAGGGCCTCCTAGATTCATGGGGAGAAGCATTAGGATGGCCCCACCTGGCCTGTGGACAGACTGCTGCCTCAAGGATAGAGTTTGCCTGGTGACATGGGATCCAGCAGGGTAACTTTAATTTGTGTTTGTGGGGAGGATGAGATTGTAGTCCTAGAGGAAGGGCAGGCTCTCCGGCAGGCAAAAGGAAGGGTCTGCAGGAGCCTACCGGCAGGATGAATACCATATGCCTGCAGACCTCTGGCCGCCTTGCTGTTATTACATATTTTAATGGCTCAAAATTTTCCATAAATTAAAAGTTTGCAAACCAGCTGGGTGTGGTGGTATACACCTTTAATCCCAGCACTCAGGAGGCAGAAGAAGGTGGATCTCCGTGAGTTCAAGGCAAGCCAAGTCTACAAATCGAGTCCAGGACAGCCGGGGTTCTGTTACACAGAAAAACCCTGTCTCAGGAAAAAAAAAAAAAAGAATGGGGACAGTAGGTCAGATATGGTGGCACATACCTTTAATCCCAGCAGTTGAGACACAGAGGAGACAGTAGCTTGGAGTAATGGTCACTGTCCATAATCCCAGCAGTCAAGGGGATGAAACAGGAGGTCAGGAGTTCCAGGCCAACCTGTCTTCAAAACCAAAACACAAACAAAACTACATCAGCTGATTTCATCCCCAGGTGAGTGGTCCTGGCTGCGCTGCTTCCGCCCTAGGGTCAGAGGCACAGGTGCCACTCGGAGAGGCGATTCTTGCATCTGGTCTCTGCCAGACACAAGAGTTAAGCGTGAGTAAGAAAGGGAGCCTCACACGGACTGCAGGAGAGTAGAGGAGGGAGAAGAGCAGTGATGGTGACAAGGTAGCTCACACCTGCAGCCTCAGCACTTGGGAGGCTGAGGCAGAGGGATAGCCACAAGTTCAAGTAAACCAGTAAGAGCACAGCAGTCCCAGCTACACAAGAACAACAATCACGGGGCATGCTCTGGACTCCTCAGCTCTCAGGAGGGCTCTGGGGTACCCTTCACCTCCATCCCAGAGGGAAGCCAGGTCTCTGGAGACCAATCTGGGGAAGATCACAAGGGTCTGGATGTGGGGGGCTTATCCCAAGCTGGATATGTGCTCCTGACCCCTGGCCTCTCTCAGAATTACCCCTGAGCACTGGTTGTCTGCAAAACTACCAGTGACCCAGCTTCAGCCACAGCCATTGCAGTTGGCCCTCAAGAGAGCGTTGGTGCCAACTGTCACTCCTGCAGCCTATGCTAGAAGGTCCCCATCAGCACATTGGCAGTGTCTATGAAGGCCTGAAGACAATAAGCCTTCCTCTCTGGAGAACGTTCCTGTTGCTGCTTTTAAGCAGATACTTGTATCCGAGGAGGTCTCCAGCTCCCCAGGGACAGCAGCTGCTACAGCTTACGGTACAGTTCCCTCTGGCTGCCTCCTGAGAGATGAGCCCTGCCCCAGGTCACCTTGTCTGCTTCCTCACTGATCCTGAGTGGAGTGAGGGGTGAGGGGCAGTGCTGGCTGTACTCCACTGAGGGTGTGGTAGTCACGCTGCTCTGTGTCCTAGGCCGAGGAAGGAAGAGCTGAGATTAGGGAAACCTAGACGTCATTCCCTCGGCCAGCTGGGCCAGTTATTTATAAGCACAGATTGGACATAAATTGTGCTTTTCCCCAGCAGAACAACTGATGCGGGCTCTGCAGTGATCTCACGGTGCCCTCTGCAAAACAACCAGAGAACAGGTCTGTCACCCTTAAGAACCAGTGTGCTAAACAGCTTTGGCCAGACCCTCGCAAAACCCTGCAGTCTGGAGACAGACGCCCCATGCAGAAGCACATGGACTCTTCTGTGTCCAACAACTCGGAGATTATAGATGGCTGCCTGTTCAGGGAGGTCATTTACCACACAACAGAGGGGGACCTCTGTCCCTGTTTCAGCATGCACCCCAAGTGCTAGCTTCTTGTCTGTCCTATGCATGGAAGCTGTGGCTGCAAGCTGGAATCTAAACCACCTCTCAGCATAAATGCAAACTTGACTTTGACAAGGTGACATGGCTGTGACCACTGGAAGCCTATGGCAGGCCCACAGGGAAGGTAGGGCTGTGCTCACAAGGGGACCAGAGAGGAGCCATGCAGGTTTAGTAAGGTCATGGCCTTGGAGCCCCAACTGCCATGATTGATGGCCTAAATCCGTGTTCTCAGGTGTTTCCTTGATGTGTTTATGAGTGGCTCAGAGCAGAGCAAGTCTCCGTCCTGCCTGCCCTCAGCCTGGCCCATTGGCCTCTCTGCCTCTAGCGGGGGTGGGACACCCACAGCCACAGAGCTGCAGTTGGCTCTGGGTCAGACCTCTGGGGTCCCTGGTGCCATGGCCTCTCAGACTGGAAGGCCCCTGCCCAGCTGAGCTATCAATAGCCACATTGTGCCTCAGCCTGACCTGCCACTGGGCCACAGTTCTTCAGCCTGGTGGAATCTAGAGCTGTCTGCCTGCCAATTCCAGTTGTTTGACTTCATACTTCAAGGTCAAGTCCTTTCAGGAAAGTTTTCTGTACCAACCCCCTTCCCCAGCTTAGAAAAATAGATGTGCGATTGACTAGCTTTGCAGGGTTTGAATCTGTCATTCTTTCCAAAGAGTAATGTTACCAGCATTCATTCATTTACACTCTGCCTCCCAGTCTCCGTCCCTCTCTCCTTCTGTCTCCTTTAACCCATTTTCTCTCTCTTTCCCCATCCACCAGCATCAGGCAGATGTGGTGCATTTTGGGGTTGGGGTGCAGAACAAACACTGGCTTTGCCTGCAGCCTGTGGAGGAAAGCATCCTCCCCTCACATCATTTGGAAGCACGGGCTGTGGGCTTTCTTGTGGGCCGTGCCCCGGCCAGATGTCTTTATTGTCCGTGATGTAGTAGAAGCCTAGCCCTGTTACTAACACTTCCGTGCATGTATGCGCCCACGCTGTCCAGTGGTCTGGAGATAATGCCATGCTGCCTTCTGGATGTGGCCTATATCTTTGGGGATGAGTGTAGGAAGGGTGTGGTCAAGGGAGACTTTCTTCCAACCCAGACACAAGGATAGTTCCAACCCAGAATTCCCAGTCAAGGTCTAATTCTGGTGTTGGTAATGGTGATTCTCTCAACTTGCCCAGAGAGAACCACTCTGCAGCCCTATTAGGGGACTTGCTTGAAACATCCATAGCCCCCACCCCCACCCCCTACTGTTTGCTTCTATGTAGGGACTAAACTCATGTCCCCAAGGCAATAGCTTCAGGAGGCCAGTCATTCTGTTCCCCAGTCCCATAGTAGGCTGGACACATGAAAAGAAAGCAAGGAGGTGCAATGCCAAGCACTAATGCCAAGCACTGTCACTTCTGGTTCTGTATCTGAGGGAATGTATGGCTGGCCCTCCAGAACATGCCTGTTTTTCTGGTAAGGCAAAGAATAGATCACACAGCAGCTAATAGTGGGACAGGGTGCATTCCCAGCCCTAGCTGGGCTCAGCAAGGCAAGAAAAGGGACTTGGCTCTAGGTAAACAGCCTCTGGCCTCCTTATAGGAAGTAAGCTCCTTGCCCTCGTCAGGAAAGACCTGAGGTCATCAGTTTTTTTTTTTTCCACCAGTCCCAAACCCAGGAAATTTCTGTTTCCACATCTCTGTGTAGGGATCACAGACAGCGCTAGAGTAGTCTTTCCAAGTGGTGGAGGATGAGTTTGCAGAATAGTGGGTACCTACCTAAGTGCTGGTTGTGGGGTCCAGATGTGTTGATATGGGCAGCTGGAGTGCAAGAGAGAGTCGAAGTGTTGGCATGCATAGCACTCAGTCGGGGGGAACCTGTACATACATCTCAGTGTTTCATAGGAATAATAGGCAAGGCCCAGCCTGGTGCCCAGTAAGGTGTCCCGGCAGGTGCTGCAGGGCTGGGCCTGGAGGGCACTCTATTAACCAGCCCCCCCAAGGGAAGGAGACCCAGAGGGCATGGCTCCTACTCCAGCAGTCCCTCCTAACTGTGCTGCTCCAGGACTCTTCTGGAAGCTCCAGGTTCTAGGCAGTGCAAGAAGATGTCTGGTCTGCAGACTGTGGGATCCAGAGAGGGGAAGGACACACAGAAAAAACTTGTGCAGAGCAAGGCAGGCACCTTTCTGCTTCCTGCCTCTGCCCACCCTGCTGGATCTGTCTTGTTCTCTGCATTTCTCTCACTCCCTTTCTTCCTTCCTTCCTCTTTTGTGTGTGTGAGTGCGTGTGAATGTGTGTGTGAGTGTACGTGTGTGAGTGTGTGAGTAAGTGCATGTGTGTGTGAGTGCGTGTGTGTATGAGTGAGTGCGAGTGTGTGTGAGTGTGTGTATGTGTGAGTGTGTGTATGTGTGTGTGAATGCATGTGTGAGTGTGTGAGTGTGTATGAGTGTGTGTGAGTGCATGTGTGTGTGTGTGTGTGTGAGTGCGTGTGTGTGTGAGTGAGTGCGAGTGTGTGTGAGTGTGTGTATGTGTGTGAGTGTGTGTATGTGTGTGAGTGTGTGTATGTGTGTGTGTATGTGTGTGTGAATGCATGTGTGAGTGTGTATGAGTGTATGTGAGTGCATGTGTGTGAGTGTATGTGTGTATGTGTGTGTGAGTGCATGTGTGTGTGTGTGTGTGTGTATGTGTATGTGAGTGAGTGTGTGTGTGTGTGCGTGCGTGTGCGTGCCTTCCTCCATCACGTTCACCTTACTCCACTGAGACTGGGTCTCGCTGAACCTGAACTTTGCTGTTTTGGCTGAGCTGGCTAGGATTGGCCTGTCTCCACCCTCCAACAATAGGGTGCAGCCATGCCTGGCATTTTTATATGGGTCCTAGGGATTCAAACTCAGGCCCTGTGCTTGCACGGGTACTCTTACTCATTGACCCATCTCTCCAGCCTTCTACTTTCTTTTCTTTTTCTTTTTTTTTTTGTTTGTTTTGTTTTGTTTAAAATTTTGGGGAGAATTTCATACATGAGTACTGTATTTACTTCATTTTCACATTCTTCTTTCCTTTTCAAATTCATGGCCTCTTTTTCTGTAATTATTGCTTTACACACATGCACTCACACACTCAAGAGTCACATAGTGTTGTTCTGTACATGTTTAGGGCTGACCACTTAGGATTGGATAAACCCATCAGGGGGTTCATCCCTGGGTGAAAAAAACTGACCCTCCCTCTCTCAACCATTCACAAGTTTGGGGGAGCCTTGTGAAACTTGCCCCACCCATGTTGGCATGTCACCTGGCCTTGTCATTATGCAGGTCCTATCTAAGTACTGTATTGTTGAGATTTCAAGAGTTCAGCTTCCCTGTCGTGTCTAGAAGACATCATTTACAGTAGACGTTCTGGTCCTCGGGCCCTTACAATCTTTCCACCCCTTCTTCTGTGATGTTCCCCGAGTCTTAGGTATCAATTGTCGATGTATCGGTTACATCTGGATGTCCACTTATTCTCTGCATGTTGGCCGGTAGTGGGTCTCTGTAATTGTCTCCTGTGTTGCAAAAAGAAGCCTCTTTGATGAGGGCTACACTTACCTGTGGGCACAAGGATACACAGTTAGAATAAAGTTGGGGAGTATGCTGGTTTAAGAAAATGGCAGTAGTGCGTTCTCCTCTAGGGTCTATGATCTTTTTAGCAACAGGTAGTTGGCTAGGTTTACAATACTGGCTTTGTTGTTGTTGTTTGAGGCAGGGTTTCTCTGTGTACTCTTGGCTTTCCTGGAATTAACTCTGTAGACCAGGCAGGCCTTCAATTCAGAGAGTTCTGCATGCCTCTGCCTCCCAAGTGCTGGGATTAAAGGGGAGCACCACCACCCCAGGCCAATACTGGTTCCTTTAGCTGCTATCTCCTAATTGACTCGAGAACCTCCACACCTGCCCATCCAGGAGCCCAGCGCTGTCATTTCCCTCTTCATCATCTACCCTCCACTTTGATACTGCTATGCATTTTGGTCTGAACTCCACAGGGCCTCCACTCAACAGCTAAACCAGCTTTTTCCTCTCACCTCTGATCTTGGGCTGACCGCCCTTCCCAAGAGTTCCTGGCGGTGATTAGACTCCCGCCAAGGAACTTTGTTAAGGGACCATTGAAGATAACCACAGGTTCATGCTCCCCTTCCCTCCTCCTTACCAGTGACTACACCTGAGACCAGCACATTTATATGGGAGAACAAGCAAGTTAAATGAGTCAGGAAGTCAAGTGGACAGAGAGCGGAAACAAACCCTGTGGGATGTTAACCCACAGCAGAACGGCTTGAGGGCTAGTGTACTGAGAACCTGACATAGAGTGGGCCCAGAGTGACTGAGAGATGGCGTGACCATTCCTCACCCAGGAAGAGGTAGAATGGGAGATGTACCTGGGCCTGCTTCCCAGTGATCACCCCCCCCCCCACAGCACCCTAAAGAAAGTGTCCCATTCCCCTTGTCACGCAGCGCCCACAAGCCCTGTACGTCCTCAGATCTCAGCACAGCTGATCCCTAATACACCAACCTGAAGGTTAAGGAGGGGCTTCCCTTTTGTGACCCATGGAGGGAAGCTGGGGGGGAGGGATGGAGTAAGAGGAAGCCAATCACTGGGACCTTCCAAACTCAGAGAAAACCTCAACCTTGAATCTCAAGCCTTTTTCAACCCTTTTGCAACCTTCCACTTCTCCAGCACCCTTCTGAAGGTCACTGACTCCTGCTGCTATCATCCACTTAAGGCACACAGCAGGCAGTGGGAGGTCCCAGGGTGGGTTCCTTTGGACTGGCCTTTGGCTTCCAAGGCACATTGAGATGGTAGGCATGGCTTTGAGGGTCAAAGTTGCATTGAGTAAAAGCTCCTTGGAGAAGCTCAGCCTCCTGGTCAGGGATGAAAACTGGAGAAAACAAGATTCTGTCCAGGAGCCATCCAGGCAGGCAGCCAGGAGCCCAGGCAGCTTGGACAGGGTCCCCCATGGTCACAATTGGCCCAGGATGGGGCACACTGCTTTAGGCAGGCTCGCTTCCCAGCCTGAGCCGAATGGCCCCTCACCGTCCTGCTCCACTGATTTCCAAGCTGGCTTTTCTGGCCTGTGATTAAGGAGGTGATTTCATTAGCTTTTCGGGGAGCCTGTATAGGAGGCATTAAGTAAATATAGGTAGGCTGCTGGCCTTCTACCTACTCCCTCTGGGATTGCCTCAGTTTCCCCATCTATACAGAGTAATGACAGTAAACTGCACTGCTAAACCCAGCCTCCAGTACATACAGGAGAGTGACTAGGGAAGGGATAAAGGGAACCCTTCCTATTCAGGCCCTCACCTAGAGGTGGCAGGAAAGTTCATGTGCCCAAGGCCTGGCTCTGACCTCTCAGGTACAGTCTTCCTAGGAAGCCCCAGCAGTACCCTTTTTTGGTCTCAGTTTCCTCACTTAGAACCTAGGGGGCGCCGGGCGGTGGTGGCGCACACCTTTAATCCCAGCACTTGGAAGGCAGAGGCAGGCGGATCTTTGTGAGTTCGAGGCCAGCCTGGTCTACAAAGTGAGTCCAGGACAGCCAAGGATACACAGAGAAACTCTGTCTCGAAAAACCAAAAAAAAAAAAAAAAAACCCTAGGGGGCTGCACCGAAGAGACCTTATCAGGTTTGGGGCTTGATAGGTTATCAGGGCCATGCTGGGACCTATGTCCCCTCTACTGGCTCCCTGATTTGAAGCCTCTAAAGTGTTTTACCCTGCTTCTCATAGGTGTGGGACTTGAGGGCTCCTTGAGGTGCTATGACAAGCTACCCTGATGTTGGGCATGTCCCCTCCCCTGATTCTATCCAGAGAATGTTGTGTTGGGGGACTCTGTGACACCTGCTGCAGCCAGTGGCTGGGCACAGGGCCCTGTGTCCAGGTGGCCTGTGTGTTTGATAGCATATCCCCACCTCAGGGTTACCTGGTCTGACCCTGCCTGTAACAATTGGATATTGTCTGCAGAGCACATGGCATCTGCTGTGCCCAGGCAAGTATTTGCCCTCAGGCCCAGCACTAGCCAGTCTTGTTCCTCCCGTGGTTGTCAAGCCACAGGTTCAAAAGGTACTGACATGGCTCTGGGTGAGGCTAAAGAATAATCTCATTAGGTGTGGTGGCGCATGCCTTTAATCCCAGCACCCAGGAGACAGAGGCAGGCAGAGCTCTGTGAGTTCGAGGCTAGCGTGGTCTACATAGTGAGTTCTAGGCCAAGCCCATCTCAAATCATCATCATCATCATCATCATCATCACTCCTCTAGTCTGATACTGTTTATGGGGACCAGTGGCAATGTGGAAGGGAATCTCTGTTCTCATCATGTGCTCTTCCATGTCATTGTCACTGCCACCTCCAAGGAACTTACGTGTGCCTTCACAGTGGCCTCACTGGAACAGTTTAATTTCCCAATCTGTAACTGTGGTCCTGCAATATTTAACTCTTGCCAACTGGTCCTGATCCCTCTTCAGAGTCTACCTAGCAGACACACCACACTGGGCTTACTCTGCCGCAGGTGAATACCCTCTTTGCTCTGAGTGCGATGCACAGAAGTCCTGAACATCCCTGTAATTCCTTAGTGCGTTCGCCCTTTAATTGAGGAAGGATTTACCAAGAACTTTCCACAAACCAAACTCCATTTTGCTTTAGAATTAACGCTCAGCAAAGATATCCAGGCCTGAGGTAGAAGAACAGTGTTCCTTCCATGAATCCGAATACACAAGTCAGCAGCTCTCCAGGAGATGCTTAGTACATCTGAAAGGAGAGAAGGGTGAGCCCTCCTGCCCCTGGGTAGGGTGGAGTCCCAGAAGTCTCTCCTCTGTCCTGCTATTCAGTGCTGACCCAGCCTGCCTCTCATAGGCATCCTTAGTAATTCCTGCACTAATGCACTTCAGAGGGCATCAGGGTGGGGCTTGGCCCAGGCTTTGCGGCACTTGCTGTTGCCTGTATCACTTACCCTGTGGCCGGCGTCCCTCTCAGGTGCTCTGGCCATCTGGATTCCATGTTTAATGCTTCTCGGGGGAGCAGGTGTGGTAGAGGCAGAGGCTGCTCTGGCAGAAGTCCCTAGAGAACCACAAGGTTGGGAAGCTAGTTTCTAAGATCCAGTCACACTTGCATGGAGCAGGAACTCCCAGGGAGCAGCAGTGGGCACTGAAGGGAGGGGGCGCTCACTGTGAGCAGAGATCAGGGCAGAGCTTCTAAGTGTAAGCACCTCCCTGCCACTTGATATTCTGGGCAAGTTGTTTTCAGGAGTATCAGTGCGCCCTCCCAGGGTGCTAAGTCCTTGGTAGTCTCACTTTTGCCACCAACAGGATCCCTGGCTCAGTCAACTGGGCTCTGCCCCGGCAGTAAAGATAGTACCAGGTCCTCAAGTGGCAAGATTCAGTGATGCCAGCCAGCTGCAAGACCAGCAAGGGTACCCCCTCTCCATGCCTTTGTTCACCTGGCACCCCCATGAAGATTTAGAGCTTAGGGGTGTAGCCTCGGGAAGCTGGCTTGGGGAAGAGTGGGCAGAGAGGCTTTTCTGAAAGGCCCTGAGTGGGTGGACACCTGGCCCTGTGCCCTGGGTGTGTCAGGTACAGATCTCTCAGGGACTCAGCTGTTGCACTAAGCAGGGGAGGGACCATCTTGTTTAAATCAGGCAATCATACCAGGTGCTTACCATGTTTTCATCAAAACACGAACAGCTGTCAGAGGTTCCTCTATCCCACACCAGCTGCCAGCCCCCAACAAGCCTGGCCGTTGTTTATCACCTGACAGCTCAGCCCTGGGTCCCCATGGGATCTAGACCAGGCTACACGTGCTTCCAAACTAACCTCCCAACACCGGCTCTGTGACCCTGAGCAGGCCACTTACCCTTTCTGAACCTTGGTTTGTCAGTGGTAAGATGGTGGTAGTTAGCATCTCCTTCCGTAACTGCTATGAAGACACAGGCTCTGAGTGGGGCAAGTCCCCTTGCCAGGTCCCCGGAGGCAGGGGCGGCCAGGGTAGACTTTCTAGAGCAGTCACTTTCGCAAAGGACTTTGTGAACAGCACTTCTTGGCTTGGGGACCCACAAGGGATTAGTTGCTGCCCTTTCTGTCTTAGAGGAGGGATCCAGAGTTCCTTGTTACCTATCCCCCAGCACAGGTCTTTGCAGGGCCTGAGTCTCTGCCAGGGGCTTACTCAGAAACTGCATTGCAGCCTTGTGGCCCTTAAGTCCTGGTGGGACCAGCATACAACTTCATGGTTCTTTCCCCTTAGAGAAAATGCTTGCCCCTGAAATATGTGGGCCTTAAGACCTAGCTACCACCTCTCCTGCTGGTCCCATATGAGTTCCCAAAAGGCTTGGAAGCTATCCCTGCGCCCTCTGGCCAGAGCCAGCTGAGAGACCACAGGCAAAAGAGGCATATTTGATCAGCCACCCAGTCTAGCAGGCTCTTACCAGTCTTCTATCTGGGATCAAGCTCCAACTCTGGGCCTAATGTCTAGTCTCTCCATGAAGCCTGTCCACCTAGGTTGGTCACTTGCTGTGGGCACACCCTGCCCCATCCACTTCATGTCCTTACTTCTCACTGCAGCCTTAGGATGGGCTCTTTTCAGCTCAGTTTCATAGACAAAGAAAGGAGGCTCTGAACTTCGTTTGCCCAAGGACACATGGATGACAAACCCAGCCTTCTAGGAATTCCTGTGTCCCAATGTGCTGGTTGAAGACTGATGATGGGCAGGGCAAGGCCATGCTGGTACCACGAAGTTGTAGAAAAGTGGAGGATGCTCAGTTTGGGTGTCATGAGGAATAGAGTGGGTACCTAAGAAAGGAGACCAGGTCTGGGAGTAGGAAGGTGTCAAGGAAAACTGCCTGGTGGACATGTTCCTTGGGAATTGAGTCTCAGCCAAAGTTTTGCAGGGGTGGGTTGGAAATGCAACTGAATGAAGGGTGCCTAGTGTTAGGAATGAGCAGTAGATCTGAGTGGTGGTGGTGGTGCACACCTTTAATCTCAGTACTTGGGAGGCGGAGGCAGGCTGATCTCTGTGAGTTTGAGGCCAGACTGGTCTACAGAGTGAGTTCCAGGACATCCAGGGCTACATAGAGAAATCCCATCTCCAAAACAAAACAAAACAAATAAACAAAAAGAATGAGCAGTAGAGACAGGTGGAGGGGCTGAGAGATGGCTCGGTGGTTAAGAGACATGTAGGTGAAGGTGGGACAGGAGCCATTTGCCTTATTCGCTTGCATGGCTTCCTACAGCCTCAGCACACTATTGGGTCTACCAGATTGCTTATTGTAGCCTCTAGTTTTATTTTTTGTTTATTTGTTTTATTTGTTTTGGGTTTTTGAGACAAAGTCTCACTATGTAGCCTTGGCTGGCCTGGAACTTGCTATATAAATCAGGCTGGCCTCAAACTCAAAGAGATCTGCCTATTCCTGCTGGGATTACAGCAGGTTTGTGTCACCACACCGGGCTGGCTTTTAGTTTTAAAGGGCTCTGTAAATACCAACCAGAAACTCCGAGGATTCTCAGTGGGTGTGTGAATTAAGGACACCTGCTCCATACTCTAGCCACGGCCAGGGACTTCAAGGAGGACTCCTTGGACACCAATGCCACATCAGCAGCTGGTTCCTGTTCTGCCCACACTCCTCCTGCTGCCAGCTGTGGTGTGTAGGAGCCTCACAGAAGCTGCCTGCTGTGTGGAGTAGGTTCAGATGGATCCATGGGTGTGTTCTGGTTGATAGGTGTCATCAGTTGAACTAAGTCATGAACAGGCCGGGCCACAGGGTAATCCTGGACATTAAATAACAGTGTCCGTTGCAAACTCCCTGCCTGGTTTCCACTGCCAGCTGCCTGCTGGATACGACCTTGTTCAAACCTGGTTCCTGGTCCTGATGACTCTTAGCTGTTCTCAGTGGCCTTTCCAGAGGTCCCCCAGCCTCCCATCTTGTCAGCTTTCATGAGCTGTGGGGTCTTCATCCACATGGTCAAAGGTGCAAACACTTTTCAGCTCAGATTTGGTCCTGAGGTGGAAGGGGAGAGGTGCCCCAGCCACAGACATCAGGGTCTGGCCAGAGGTCACCAAGCTTGATAGCAGCTCTCAGAGAAGCCAGAGGAGCCTGTGTCTAGATGAGGTTGAAATGTTGCAAACCCACTCAGCCATTACCACCACGGTTCTGGGCTGTCCTCACCCTCTGAGCTTGCCCATTCCTTGTCCCTGGAGACACAGACAACAGTTGTATGAAATGCTGGGCAGAGCTCATGGGGACACTCTGCAAGGTTTGTGACCATGCAGGTGGAGGACCTTGTGACCTAGAATGCAGCTCACACACTGGCTGATAATTTTTTCCCCCAACCCAGTGGTGTGAGTGTCAGAGTGCATTGGGTCAGAGGTAGTGAAGCAAAGAGAATCTCTGCATATGGCGCATGGCAGGGGGATCTGAGACACCAGCAAGCTTGCCTCCCACAAAAACCAAGAGAATGGGGCTGAGAGACCTGCCTTCTCTGGCTATAAATGCAAGCTTCTTTGAGGCTCATAGGAAACACCCCTCCACTAGACACAGCAAGGCTTCCTTCTGTCTACCTGTTGGCTCAGAAATCACTCAGAAGTCCTAGGGCCCAGGGAGCCAGGCAGCAGGCCAGGGTATCACATACCTAACCAGCAGCCATCTATCTCCCTGGCCTGAGTCTGTGGCTCTTGAAAATGGGTAAGACCTCTGGTAACTCTTTCCTGCCTCAGTTTACCAATCAGAGCTCAGTGCCCTTGAAATTGGCTTGATGAACACCACCTCCTGCTAGGGGAGACCCCTGATCCCTCCCAGTTGGAGGATAGATTAGCTTGGGATGGGCTTCAGGTCCTTGAGACACTGTCTGCCTCCGGGAGTTAAGTTAGACGAGCCCTGCCCCACCATAGGTCGTCAACTATAGACGAGGCTGAGACCACCAGGGACCTCAGAGAGCCATGGGGCTAGAACAGACAACATGCCCCCTTCTGCATCTGGGCTGCACACCCAGCCTTCAACATATGCTGCCCACATGCAGGGAGGGTGTGTCTCAGTTGGGGGCACAGGTCCCCACCCCACTCTTAGCTCTGCTGACTTGCTGACAAGTTTTTGCCCTGGTGGGAGTGGAGCAAGAGTGAGAGGAGCCTGCTGGAGCCCTGGGAGGGGAGTGGAAGCTCATCTGGATAGTGTTGGGAGGCAGGGCTCCTCAGCACTGCACAGAGGGCCGGCTAGGAGCTCCACCCTCCTCCTCAGCCTCCTCACTTCCATGGAGAAGTGCAGAGGTTGGGGGTTGGGCTGGTGAGCGCTCAAAGTGTCCGAAATCTTAAACTGCACTGCACTCTTGCTGCTGGGGTGTCTGGGGAAGGGGTGCTCCTGCTGCAGAGCCCAAATGGCAGAGCATTAGGCGGGACACTGGACAGACCCTGGCCACATTCTTGCTCTGTTGGGCTGCCAAGAGATGGAACTTTTGGTCACTTGTGCTGGCTAGAACACTAACTGCAAGGGAGGTACCAGCCATAGAAGATCTCTCCATTCCCTTTAGTGGGCAGGAGAAGGTGTGCAGAAGCCACAGACCCATTGTAGTGGTTTGAATAAGAATGGTCCCCACGGGCTCATATATTGGAATGTCTGGTTCCCGGTTGGTGACTGTTTAGGAAGGATTAGGAGGTGTTGCCTTGTTGGAGGAGTTGTGTCCCTGGGGTGGGGTCTGAGGTTTTAAAAGCCAGGCCCATTCATTCTCTCTCTGCCTCCATCTTGCTGAGAAGATGCAAGCTCTCAGCTACTGCTCAGTACATGCCTGCATGCCTCCCACCATACTTCCTGCCATGATGGTCATAGGCCAACCTTCTGAAACTGTAAGGAAGCCCCCAGTTACATGCTTTCTTTTATGGACTCCGTAGTCATGGTGTCTCTCCACAGCAAGAGGACATAACTAAGACACCTCATTAGGGGCCTCATTAGGACTTTTTCAGGACTGCCATTGGCTATCTTCTTTTGTTGGAGCTTGAAGCTGGGTGATGGCCCTGATCCTTCACTTGTGGCCAACCTTCAGATTTGCTCCAGTGAAGAATCCTGAGGAAGCCTTGTCCACGGTGGTTTCAGGTGGTGTCAGGTAGGGATACACCTGGAGATACAGGCTTCAAGATGAGGGATCCAAGAGTGAGTGCAGGTGCCTGAGGTTGGAGGTACCATGAACTAAGGGCGTCAGGCAGGCCCAGCCTTCCAAGGGCTGTGACAGGAATAAATCCCTTTGTATGTCTCTCGGCCACCAGGCCTTGAGTACAGTGGCCACAAGAGAGGCCTTGGCTGAACAAGGACATGGGCCCCATGGGAAGTATGTCTACTTAAGTATCTTCAGAATCAGTATGACCCAGTATTTTCCCCAGCCACAGGCATACTTTTTCCCCACCCACCTCCAGAACCTAGGTCCAGTGCTACAACAGAAAACAAAGGGATAGGAACATTTGCCTGAGACTTGTGTTCAATGCCAACCACTCAGCTACAGTACTGGGAGATCACTGACCCTCAGGCACTTGCCAGCAACCCAGTGCAGACCAGGGGCTGGCTACTGACTGACAGGACATCAGGTGACCTGGCCTCTTTCCTGCTCCTCTGGTATCCAGGAAACTGTCTTGACCATGTGTGTTCTGAGGCAGCTGGTAGACAGCAGGAACCCTTTGTTTTGAATACATGCCCGGTGGAGGGGGTATGCCCTGTAGGCTTCCAGAACAGCTTGGATTTATAAACCAGAGGAGGCAGGTCTCTCAGCCCCATCTTCCCGGCCTTTGCGGAAGCTGTGCTCTGGTGTCCAGGCCCCCAGATCGTTCAAAGTCCCATCTCACCGACACTCAGATGTAAAAGTGCCCTTTGCATCTGGCCCCTGAAGTGATATCCTCTGTCCTCTAGCTGTATCACTGTGGCCTGAAGTTGACATCACTACCCCAATTCTGGTTCCCAGTTCACTGAACACTCTTTTGCTAGGCAGCGCCAGTACCTGGCCTCAGCTACCAGGGGCAGCCAGCCCAACTGGTCCAAAGCAGTGGACAAGAATGCATGCCTCATAGTCAGGAGAACCCTATCCTACCCCATTCTTGGGGAGCAGGCAGTGACTGGGAGAAAGCAGGAGGCCCCCCTGGCAGTGCTGCCTCCCTGGAGTCCTCTATGGGGTCCTGCCATCTGTGCCCTGGAGGTGGGGGTAGCAGGAGGCAGTCTTTTTTGGGCTTCTTTGCTTGGGTCCCTGTGTCATTTTCCTCCCCTGGGTACAAAGCCCGTTGCTGTGAAGCTGGCCCGTGGGCTGTGTGCACAGAAACGCCTTGTTTCTTCCCTCTGTTGTTCTGAGCACACAGCTCCCCGGGCATGTGGGGGAGGAATAGCTAATGACAGGCAGCACCCTGCCTCCTAAGTTCTTTGTTCATTCACTGGGTGACACTTCCTGGGTGCTGCTGAGGGCCAACCCTGCACTGGGAACACAGAGGGCAAGAAACTTGGCCCCTCCTTCTAGGAAGCATACCCAGCACCACCATTGGCAGATGGAGAAGCAGTGACACAGGGGACAAGCTCTGTATGCTCAAAGAGCACCACACTCTATAGATAGTGCAGAGTTGGAGGTAGGGACCAGTAAATGGAGTCTTTCTTGAAGGGTGTGTAGGAGTTCCCCATGGAGCAGCTTTCAAGAGCATTCTAAAGAAAGGCATAGTGGTTAACAGTCGATGCAGGAGGATTGCTGTAAGTTTGAAGGCAGCCTGAGCTACCAAGTGAGACTGTCTGAAGGAACGAAGGAAGGAGGGAGGGAGGGAGGGAAGGAGGAAGGAAGGATGGATTGATTGATTGATTCTAAAGCTCAGCATGGACAAATGGCCTCCTAAGTGTGGGAATCCGAAAATGGTAGCTGTCATGTGTGTGGAAGGCTCTAGGCAAGATGGAACTCTGCTGAGGCCTAGGCTGTGGGCATTTGGGACAGTCAGCAGTTTACACAGGGGAGAGGCCAGAGTAGGTGACCGTTTGAGGGAGGGACACACCTATGTCTGTAAGGAGAGAGGGAAGGGGACTGGAATGAAGGGGACTCTACTGGATATAGTAGAAGACCAGGAGCAAGCTGGAAGGAACCAGTCTGACAGAGCAGAAAATACCCCTTTTCCCTTGTGCAGAACCCACCAGAGGGCAGGATGGCAGCCATGCTGGTGGAGGCCAGCCTGTTCCTGCAGCTTTTGTGGGACCCACAACAGACTGTTATGCAGGGAGAGGGGAGGGGTTGGGAGGAGTGCCTCTCCCAAATAGGCCCGCAAAACCCAGACTCCAAACAGTGCCTTGATGAGCCAGAAACCTGGCAAAGCTACTTCTTCCCCACTTCCAGCTAGGAACTGAGGGCTGTGGCTGTGGCTGTCCCCGAGACAATGGTTGAAACTGGACTCGGGCCCTGGCTGTTTCCTGCCCTTCCTGCACAGGTCTCACTAGTAAACGTGGAGCTAGGCAATTTCCTGTCACCCTTCCCTATTGGGAGATGCTACCACAGTCCCTTCTAGTCCAGGGCCTTAGCAGCTATAGGGAGGGCTCTTCCCTCCAGGAGGTGACCTCCAGGCCAGCCATTCTACAGTTATCAGCATCCAGTCTCTGAAAAGGACAGCATGGATTTCAGCTGTTGCCAGGCAACGGAATCACTTCCTTCAGGCTGGATGAAGTCTTTAGGAGGCAATAATACTGCAGGTAGATACAGTTCCTAGGAAGTATGAGTCAGGCCTGGGGTAATCCCAGCAGCATGTCCCTCAGCAGTAGGAGGATTGCAGAGGCTGGCCCTTCTCCTGCCACACCCTAGCTGACTGCTTAATGTGATACCATGAAGCCTGGGGGCAATGGGAAAAGGGCTTTCTGGTGGCCAAGACCAGACTCTGGCTGATAAGCCCTAGCAAGGCTGCCCATGGCTCCTGGGATGAGGCCCTCATGTCTTCAGAGGACTGTGAGTGAAGTTGAGGCCACCCCAGCCCTTCCTGTAGCAGAGTTCCCCTGCCCAGTCTTGCTGTCTGCTTAGAACCCATTCTGAATCAGGACTTAGTCTTTCTGAGGAAGTCTCAGGCAGTGTCCTGGCTTCTGAACCGTACTCAGCATCCCAGCCAGACTGCAGGTGTGGCTAGTTAGTGAGTGAAGGCTTAGGGGAGGATTGTAGTTAGTCCTCAGCATCCCAGCCAGAGGCAGCAGTGGGCTCCAGGAACTGGGCAGCATCTGGCACCCCAGAGCATCAGGGAAGGAAGGAGTTAGTACCCTAGCCACCCCAACAAAGCACATGTACCAGGCCAGCACCCCAGTTGCCAAGCAGGGTGCTCTCCCTGGGTGACACTTCCCCTAGAGACAGATGGAACCAAGGTCAGCAGTTACTCTGCTTCAGAGTGGTATGGAGTGGCAGACAGGAGGAGTGTGTGCCCTGGTGGGACTACAGAGGAGAGGACAGTGGGAGCCACAGCCCTGACTGCCTGACAGGACAGAGGGCCCAGACGTTCCTCAGGGCAAAGCCAGGCTGCATGCTGGAAGATAGCTTCACTGTAGCCAACCGGCAGGGCTTCAGAGGCCATTGTAGGGCCACTGGCTGCTAAGGTTTGAGTGTGGTTTGTCCCTCAAGGGCTTGTGTGATGGAAGCTTGGTCCCCAGTGTGACCATGTGGGAGGTGATAGAATCTTGAAAAATTTGGGGGTCTAGGGGAAGGAACTGAGTTACTGTTTTTAGGAGGGTTAGGGGTTTGTTTGTTTGTTTTGTTTTGTTTTTCAAGATAGGGTTTCTCTGTGTAGTTCTGGCTGTCCTGAAATTTGCGTTGTAGACCAGACTGGCCTCTAACTCATAGAGATCTGCCTACCTCTGCCTCTCAAGTGCTGGTAAGGTGTGCACCACCATGCCCAGCTTGGGGGTGGCTCTTGTGGACACTGAGAGGAAGAACCTACTTAGCAGTGAGTTTTTTTTTTTTTTTTTGAGACAAAGGTTTCTCTGTGTAGCCCTGGCTGTCCTGGAACTCACTCTGTAGACCAAATTGGCCTTGAACTCACAGGGATTTGCCTGCCTGTGCCTCTGCCTCCTTAGTACTGGGATTAAAGGTGTGTGCCACCATGCCCAGCCATTACAGATAGTTTCAAACTGCCATGTGGGTGCTGGAATTTGAACCTGGATTCTTCGGAAGGGCAGCCAGTGCTCTTAACCACCGAGCCATGTCTCCAGCCCCTTAGGAACAAGTTCTTTTTTTTTTTTTTTTTAAAGATTTATTTATTATGTATACAGTGTTCTGTCTGCAGGTATATCTGCAGGCCAGAAGAGGGCACCAGATTTCATTATGGATGGTTGTGAGCCACCATGTGGTTGCTGGGAATTGAACTCATGACCTCTGGAAGAGCAGCCAGTGCTCTTAACCGCTGAGCCATCTCTACAGCCCAGGAATGAGTTTTTTTTTTTTTTTTTGGTTTTTCGAGACAGGGTTTCTCTGTATAACAGCTCTGGCTGTCCTGGACTCGCTTTGTAGACCAGGCTGGCCTCGAACTCACAGAGATCTGCCTACCTCTGCCTCCCAAGTGCTGGGATTAAAGGCGTGCGCCACCAACGCCCGGCAGGAATGAGTTCTTAAAGCTCAGGTCTGAATCACTCTCGTGTGCCACATATTGTCCTTATTATCCCCATGAGGCCTAAACAAGGGCCTAATGTAGGATTTCCAGTCTCTAAAATTGGAACTACATGAATGTCTTTGCTTTATAATGTTATCCGGTCTCTAGTCTGCAGTAATAACAAAAATGGACTGATATCCTACTAGACTAACCTATGGCCTTGTCCTTCAGGCCTAGTGATGAGCATCATCCAGAAGTGAAGGCCGATGGGTACGTGGACAACCTTGCGGAGGCCGTGGACCTGCTGCTGCAGCACATGGACAAGTGACAGGCCTTCCAAGACAGTGGACAAGTGTACCCCCTGCTCCCCACACTTCCACCACTGTGCCCTCCTCCCCAAACTTTCAGGCCCCAGGCTACCCAAAGCTTTGGTAGTCCTGCCTTCTGCCCACTGCTGTCCTGGGCAAGTGCAGGCAGTTCTGGGGTGCTTGACCCTGGGCCAGAGCCAGCCATCCTCTTCCTCAACCTCCTTCTACTGATGCCCTGTCAGCATTCCTCCCTCCCCAGCCTCTGGATAGAGGTTTGTTCCCTACCTATATGGCCTGGTCCCTTCCTCAGCCCCTGCCATGTTTCCCATAGTGACATCCAGGAGGGTGGAAGAGACCTGTCAGGCCTCCAGAAAATGAGCCCCTCAAGCATAGGCTAGAAGGTCCCTCTGAGACTGTCTGAGTTTGTGAATTCCTTTAGTCACCATTGGCAGTTGATCCTTTAATTGGCGCCATCCAGTTGGATGAGACATGTTACCTCCTCATTGAACTCTTATGTGTGTGAGAAGCCTACAGAAAACCCAGGGACCTGCCCTGCACAGCCCAGGAAGCCCAGCACTGAGCCAGCCTGCCCACCACCCACAGCCCTACCTGGCCCTATTCAGAGTGAATGATCAGCACTCTGCCCCCTACTCCTGCCCCAGGAGACGATGCCAGTCCACTGTTCTTCCTGTCCCCATGAGTCACCCAGACACAGGCTGAGGGACCTCTCAGGAAAATGAAGACTACCCTCCCACAGAGCAGAAATGTCCACCTCTACAGTCAAGGCTGCGAGCACAGAAAGTACCTTAGAGTCAGGAGGGTCAGATGTCAATGTGTTGTTCCAAGTTCACAGAAGTGAAGGGCTCAATAAACTTGGCCTCAACAGCCCACCTTTGACTCAGCCTCTGTTGAGAGTGGAGGCCCCAGACAGGGTCTTAGATTCTGACCCTGGTCCTGCCATTTGCTAGAGCCACTGAATAGTAGAGGGGCAAGGCTACAGAATATCTCACCTGCTCTGACCCCCTTTAAGAAATTGAGATATGGAGTCTGATGGTGGTCATGGAGAGTCTCTTTGTCTCCAGTGGGAGAAGATAAACCAGGACAAACAGCAGTGCAGCCTCCTATATTCATATTTTTAAAGATTTTAAGTTCTGTTTATTAGTTTGTGTGTGTGGACAAGCATGCCACAGGTACCCTTGTGGAGGTCAGGGGAACATCTTGTTAGAGTTGGCTCTCTCCCCCACCTTTCCATAGGTTCTGAGGATTAAACCTAGATGGTCAGGCTTGTACAACAAGCACCTGACTCAGCTGAGCCCTCACCAGCCCTGAGTTTTCATTACTACACCCAAACAGCAGAGACAGGCTAAGTGTGGTGGGGTTGCATGCTGGTAATTCTAGTACACAGGAGGCAGAAGGAGGATTGTCACAAATTCCAGGCCAGCTTGAGCTACTTGGCAAGACTGTCACAAAATGTTAACAAAAAGTGAAAGAAAAAAAGGGGAGAAAAGAGACAAGAACAGGGTTTGGGAGGCTGGAGGGCACATCACCAGCCTCAGCTGAAGTCTCATGAAGACCCCATAGAATCTTCCATGGTGAGACAGGAAGACAGAGGGATATTCATTTTGAGAACATTTCTCCAGCTGACCTAAGGACTTCCCACATTTTAAAGGCCCCACCAGCTCCTGACACCAATACCTAGTAGGGGATCAAGCCTCCAGCTTATGGTTCTGAGGGTAGCACAGCCATCTTCAACCATAATGTCTCACTAAGCCTGGCAATGATGAGCCGTGCTGTCCACAGTGGGACAAGACAAAGTTCAGTGGCCTTCTCCACAGGAACTCTGGGACAGTACTCCCTCCTTCCCGGTGTCAGGTTTCAACATCTGCTGAATGGATAGCTGATACTGCTGTTTCTTCCCCAATCGATCCAGAAGCCACTGGTGAATACTGGGAGACCACTTTTCATAAAGTTAGCTAAGGAATTGGCTCAGTGAGTAGAGACGTCAACTGGGAGAGAGCTGAATGAGAAGGAAGTAGCTGCAAGATGCTTCAGTCAGTTAATTGCTGGCCATTTGAGGATGAGGACCCGAACTGACCCCTAGAACTCAGGATAAAAAAGAGTGTACCTAGCACTTGGGAGGCAGAAACAAGCAGATCTCTCTGAGTTCAAGACCAGCCTGGCGTACAGAATGAGTTCCAGGACAGCCAAGGCTACACAGAGAAACCCTGTCTCAAAAAAAAAAAAAAAAACAACCAAAACAAACAAACAAACAAAGGTGTACCAGTTGTACCTGTAATCCCAGTGCCAGAGAGGTGGAGACAGGAGGATCCTGGGGGCTGGATGGCAGCCAGCCTGGTCCAACCAGTGAGCTCTAGGTTCAGTGAAAAACTCTATCTCAAAAACTAACAAGCAGGCTGGCAAGGTGATTCAGTGAGTAGGCATTTCCCACCAAGCCTGACAACTTGAGTTTGATCCCTGGGACTCATATGATGGAAGGAGAGAATCAACTCTTGCAAGTACGTTGTTTTGTGACCTCCACACCCATGCTGTGGCCCATACACTCAAACACACTTAAATAAATAAATGTAGTGAAAAATAAAACATAAGGTAAAAAGATGGAGGAAGACATCTGACATTGGCCTCTGGCTTACACATACGCGCACACGATGTCATCTGAGGACCAAAACCTGAGGCTGACACATGTGAACACACATTGGTGCAGCTGCAAACACATAAAGGAGTCAAGGGTCCTCCGTGAGAGGATTTCCCTAGACAAAGACACTCTGAAAATGGGGTCCCCCGGCACTGTGAGCACACCAGCAGGCCTTGCCGGGCAGGTTGACCTCCAGTCTATCAAAGGAAGAAACAGTGGCTGAATGTCTGCATCAGAATGAGGGGCCACCAGCCTGGTGGCCAGTGCCACTGACCTTCAAGGGAGGGCCTCTGGCCTATTAGCTGGATATGCAGAAAGCCGCAGTAGAATCCACAGCAGCTCAGAACAGAGAGGGTGTGGCCACCAGAGCCAGTGCAGTGAGCAGTGCTTGCTAGTAAGTGTACCCAGCGGGTATTAGGGTCCCACTCCCTTTTTTTTTTTTTTTTTTGCTTAGCAGTTTTCAAGTTGACTCTCCTTGGCTGGCCTCTCCAGGTAAGTTTTCTCTCTCTGTCAAGGAGTGGGCTGTAGACCCTGTATGATCTGGTCAGACAGCACTATCCTCAGCCACCATGGGCTCAGTGAAATGGTCCTTAAGGTGACTCACCCAAGGTCCAGAAGAGGCAGAGTGGAGACTCCAAGGTCCAGCCCACGTCTTTTTTTTTTTTTTTTTTTTTAAAGATTTATTTTATGCATGAGTGCTCTATCTGCATGTATACCTGCAGCCAGAAGAGGGCATCTGATCACATTGTGGATGGTTATGTGGTTGCTGGGAATTGAACTCAGGACCTCTGGAAGAGCAGGCAGTGCTCTTAACCGCTGAGCCATCTCTCCAGCCCCCCAGTCTTCTGCTCTTTCTGAAGCTGGATTTTGAGATGCTCCCTCTAGCCTTGTTTGAAATCTCCTGAAGATGGCCTGTGGTGACCTCAGGGCACACAGATGTCCTCTCCCTCCAGAGAGGATCCATTCCTGCCTCTCTGAAGGTGACGGGCCCCTTGCCTTGATGCTTCTCCGGGTGTCAGCCCTGCCCAATGGCACAGCCTCCCTTCTCTTGGTCTTTTGGTTGCCTAGCAGTCAGCCTATAGGATTATCACAAGGGGCTCCAGTGCCTAAGATTCTCTTATGTCCTCAGCAGGTCGACCACACAAGAAGAAAGCCTCCTGCAGGTCACCTTAAAATGGGGACAGAGGAAACCCAACCATATGCTGCGGCTACAGCTACAGGGTGCTCAGGGACCCACTTCACAAGCCAGTGTGATTATCATTATACAAGCTTTTCCTTGGGTGGTAGATATGTTTAGCAATTAGCACTAAGTTTTGATGTTTTGGGGTTATAGAGGCAGTACTGTTGTAGGAACTACAACCAAAAAGCTTAAAAAGAAACCAGGAGCCACTTAGAGGTCTGGTCATGGTCCAGGCTGGGCCATTTTTCCTTGGCTTTCTTTTTCTATCTACATTTTGGGAAAGGGCTGCTCTTCAGTGTGCAGAGGGCCAACATCGACTTGCCCACAGCAGCCCATTGGGTCATCACACCACGTCCAGACAAGGAGTCTGCTTAGTGATTGGAAACGTCCCTAGACGGACGCCCCCATGAGCCAGCCAGGCTTGGGGACTGCAGAAAGCTGAGGCCTGCGGCTGTGCAAAGACAGGACACAGAGTGATACTGCTGCCTGTGAGCCCAAACCTGGCTGCGAGCAGGGCCCTGTCTCAAGCAGACCTGAAAGTGCAGAAGACACAACAGTGTTGGGAAGGTGGCAGGATGGGGGGGGGGGGGCGCATAGCGGCCATGTTGGAACTTTAGCTGGAGCAGGGCTGATATGAGGTTGGTACCACCGGGAAGTATGAGATGCAGGTAGGGGGCTGTTGGGTCATTCAAGGCCATTGTGACCTGCCTTTGGGAATCTGAGGAACAGGGCTGTGCTTGGTGACTTTCCTTGCACTGTCCTGCTATTGTCACCTACCATATGTGAAAGGCAGAAGGCTGGTGTCCTGGGAAAACCAAATGATAGCCAGCCTGGGATCTCTCTGACATATTCTGATCTTAACTGCGTATGTGCTCTACGATTATGTGTATGGGTGTGTGCCAGTGTGCATGTGTGCCTTTGCCTCTTTGCCTGCCAAGTTATCTCCCTGGCCACAAAGGATGTTTTTTTGTGGGGTTTTGTTTTGTTTTGTTGTTTTAGCTCTAGGGATTGAACTTGGCACCTTGCACATGCCAGCAAGGGATCTACCACTAAGCTGTATCTTTAGCCCATGCGTTTGTTTTTTGGTTTTTTTTTTTTGAGACTGGGCCCTGATATTTAGCCCAAGCTAGCCTTGAATATACACTCCTCCTGCTTCAGCCTCCTGAGTACTGGGGTTACAGGTATGTGTCACCACTCTAGGACACCTCTTTTTTCTTACAAAATTTTTATTTTTTGTATATGGATGTTCTGCCTGCATATATGCCTGTGTACCACATACATGCCATGCCCAGGAAGACCAGAAGATGATGCCATTGCATCCCCTGGAACTAGAGTTACAGATGGCTGTTAGCTGCTGTGTGGGTGCTGAGAATTGAATCTGGGTCCTTTGGTTCTTGACGACTAAGCCATCTCTGTTCACCACCACCTCCCCCCTTTCTTAAGTTACATGTTCTCATACCATTTGTTTGACAGGGGATCTGTTGCCAAAAATGCTCTGGCCACAGCAGAGGGTCTGGGAGAACATTCCAAGGCAAGAATGCAGGACCAACATTGGATGACAGAAACTAAATGTATCTCTTCCCTAGAGTCTTCAGGACTGCGGACACAGTGCCTCGCCTAAGCTTTAGTTACCCAGGTTTCCGGTTTGGAGGGTAAGCACGGGTCTGTGTACCCATTCTGGGCTGAACTGTGTGTTCTAATATCTTCACAGCCCAAGGAGCAGAGTTCTGAATGGATCTGCCCTCCATGGGGGCAGAGGCCCTGAGCGGACAGCCCAGCTATGCAGCCTCCAGGGCTGCTAGCTGCCAAGGCCCAGCGTGATTCTTCTTGGTGACCTCTCTCTCAGCCAGGTCAGCTTCCTCAGAAATAACAGGGCAGCATGCCCCCTCCCATGCCAGTGTAGGTCTCTGGTTCCTCCCCTGAAGCCCCCTGTGATGGCAGCTGTGGCTACGGGCGGCCTTCTTTAGCAGTTGTTCCCACGGTCACCCTGTGCTGCACCCTCTCCCCGAGGCATGGGGACAGAAGTCCACCCTGTGATCCTCCCTGTCCAGAGCCAACACTCTCATGGGCAGAGTGGACAGGAGAGTTGCTGGTTCACTGCACCCAACAAAAGGCACACAGCCATGCCCAGGCAGCCGGGTGCTGAACCAGGAAGCTTTATTTACACAGTAAAAGTAACAAGCAAATTCCTGAGACTAGAGCGGCTTAGTGCAAGACAGTCGCGGCCTGTGGGGGAGGGCAGGCAGCAGTGCATGGCGCTACTGAAAAGACCGAGCATGGGCTGCCCGGCGCGGACTGCTGCCCTGGTGGGGGCCTGACCCACCACACCAGCCACCACACTGCCTGAAACAGTACCGTACCATGGCTGCTGCCTGGCTGGGGCAGCACACACGGCCCTGGCACAGCCTGCGGGGCCATCTGTCCCTGACCCCTGGGCTTCCCCCAACACTGACAATGCATTCTATGCTGGAGGTCAGGCTATCTATCCTACCTAGGCTACAGGAGCTCCATCAGTCTGCAATTTTAAAATATCTTTCTCTTCTTCCTTAAGGGGCTTGGCACCAGGGGGAGCGGTCTGACCAGCAGCATGGATGTGGCAAGGGCAGCATCATGGGCTGCATGGGCAGAGGATCCCTGAGTCCTGGCACCTGGCTTACATTTTAAGTGACTATCATTCAAGTAATTTTAACCACATCAGTGGAAATGGGGTGCAGGATCCAGTGGTGAGTTCTGCGAACTTTGAATGAGCCCATGAAAAAGTATGCCCATCAGTCTGCATAGGAGACATATCTAGAAATTGGGAGGGGGGCATTTCCTGTTTAATGTGGACCTTTCTTTTATTTAACTTTTTTTTTTTTTTTTTTTTTTTAAAGATTTATTTATTATGTATACAGTGTTCTGTCTGCAGGTGTATCTGCAGGCCAGAAGAGGGCACCAGATTTCATTATGGATGGTTGTGAGCCACCATGTGGTTGCTGGGAATTGAACTCATGACCTCTGGAAGAGCAGTCAGTGCTCTTAACCGCTGAGCCATCTCTCCAGCCCCTTTTATTTAACTTTTATTTCTGCATACAAATTTAGAAAACTTTCCTGGTACCCTCCACCAAAAATTCTTTTAATTAAGGCTTTCTGAGAATGCACATCTGCATGTGAGGGCAGACTAAGTTCCTTGGGCCTGTACATGAGGGAGCCCGTGGGTGCTGGCCAGTTCTACCATCACCATCTGTGAGTAAGGCAAGAGTGGGCAGTCATGTAAACTGTCTAGGCCGCTACCCTGAACTCCGGGCAGGTACCTGGCAGACAGCAACTCCTGTCAGTTCAGTGGCTTCTGGAATGATCTGGCTGCAATGTGCGAGAAGGCCCTCTTCCCTGTTGACACACCTTGCTCTAGACCTTCAGGCTCCCTAGGCAAATGGGTGGTCAACCATACTGTTAGCTTCTCTGGGGGAATGACACTCACAGGCAGGCTGAGGAAGTTGAGGCTTCTGCTGTTGCTCACACTGAAGCCACAGTGCTGTGGGATGAGTCAGGTCTGCCTGATGCCCATGGTGCCAAATACATGGGAGCCAAAGGGACCCTCCCATGTGAACCTTCCTCCAAGAGAACCAAAGAGGTCTTGGGGCCAGATGAATGGCTCTGTGTGGGCAGCATGACTGCTGAAAGATGAATGGGCACCTTCTAGACGAGAAAAGCATGTCAGAAAGCAAATGAAGACATGCTTTCTCTAGCAGAAAAGCTACTGCCATCTTCTCTGGCTGCTTTTGCTGGAGGCTTGGACTGAGGCCTTGGTGGGACAGGGACAGCCAAGAGGACCCTCTGAAAGCTGAGAAGAGCCAATCTCTAGCCCAGGTTTGGAACTTTTCTGCCCAGGGAACAGTGCCCTAGAGGCAGAAAGGAAGGTTGAAGCTGTCACTCGGCAAGTTCCTTTTTGTCCTTCAGCCACCAGGCTTAAGGGAGACAGTCTAAAAGGACAAGCCATTCGTACAACAAACAGCCTTAAGACACGCCTGACACCAGGAGCTGCTGGCCTCAGTGCCAGAGGAGAGGCAGCTACAAAGTGTTCCATGCTTTGGCCTTACCAGGTTGTGTGAAGCAGACCAGGGGACAAGGTCCAGCCTCAGCCTTCCTTAGGAGGGTGGCTTTAGGGACTGTGAGGCTACTCCAAATGCCAGGACCTCTCACTGGGCTTCCTGGAGAAAAGGGCACTGGTGTGTGTGTCTCCCATGCCCTCTCAAACTACCGTCCTCTATGACCGACCAGGCAGGGCTCCAGGTCATGCCTTTGCCAGCTTTCTACTTTGGCTTTCCAGTGCCCCCCAAGGCCAGCTGCCCCTGCCCCCCCAACATGTACCTACCATGCTGCCCAACCTGGGGCTATAGGAGTGAGGCTTCCTGTACCTTTGGGTCTGGTTTTAAAGAAACGTGCCTATACTTCAGAACTTGAGCTTCTGTCCTGGTGAATTGACCAGTTAAAGTTTTAGACAAAAGCTTCCCACCAAGGTCTTTCTTTAGGAGAAAGATATCAACCTTTTGGGCTCAACTAGTAATGATGGAACCACAGAGGGCAGGCACAGCAGGGTGACTGACTACAGAAGTGCCTGGATCACATGTCCGAGAACTCAAGAGAATGCACCGGTTATTTTTAGCCTTATGGGAAAACAAGCCACTTGTGTAAGCCAGCCCACTTGCTATTGTCTGCAGAAGATGCCAAGTTTGCTAAAAGCCAGAGTCCCAGAGTGCAGAGCCCTGTAGCATGTCTGCAGGGAAGGCTGGGATGGGGGGGGGCTGCCTAAACGGATGCCCTCTGGGAATTACACTGGGAGTGAGGAACTGCGAGGGGGAATGTGATTCAAGCCATGCTGTGGCTGGGCCTACAGAGAAGAGCGAGCCTTGGGGCTAGGCTCACGTCAGTGGACTGGGAGTGGGGTGTCTTGAAGATGATGGTGGTATGCTTTCATTAAAGCCAGCGGTGTCTGTGAACAAGCAACAGTGTACCAGGAATGCTGCAGAGGCTTGCAGGGCCCCTGGTGTAGGCTGCTACAGAGGGAAGTCTGCAAAGTGGCCAGCCTGCAAAGCAGCCAGCAGACACCCCTCTGCCCAGGAATGTACACAGGGCCGAGACTCCTGCACCTGCTTGTAATTCCTGAGGACTATGAAGAGGTCATCTTGTCACTGACATTTCTACACTCAGCTGAATCCACTGAGCTCAGCCCTCAGGACTGGGGACAGTAGGAAGGTTGCCAATGCCCTCCTTGCCGAGGCAGCCCTTGAGGTGGCAGAGATGTGGGTGATTCTTGGTGCCATGGGGGAGCTGATGGGCCCATCTTTCAGTCAACATAACCACCAAATGCCTACCCAGTATGGATGGCCTCTGGTCATCCCTGACCTATCCCCTGGTCCCGATAAATGGGACATGGATTATCCCAGAATCCCTGCCAGTGCCCCAAATGGATTAAGGCCACATGGTCTGGTGTCACTACAAGAGGTGTCTCCTGAACCTTCCCAAGCCTGGGACAGGGAGACCTGGGAGAGAAGGCACAGAGTAAACTAAGTAAAGGAGGCTTTGGGTAACTCCCCAGAAGAAGCCTGAGCGAGGCCACAAGGTGCTCAGGCCCCTGGCACCCTACTTGAGGGATGCAGCTGGCCCAGCCTACTGGACAGTGGCTACCCAGCATGCCACAGGAACAAAGACGAGGAGACCAAACCAAAAACCTATTCTTAGGCTATAGCAGTTCCATGGAACTGGTGGGCGGTCAGCTGTTGCCTGTGAAGTGTGGTCAGGTTGCCTTCACAAATTTGGGCACTGTAGGATGATGGCTGCTCCCTGGGAAGTGGGTGGGCTCCTTTTGGGGTGCTTTTGCCAGACCCAAGAGCCAGGATGTCCCTGGAGTGACCACCTAAGGCCTGGAGGAAGGCCTATCCACTGCAGAGCCTCCTCCCCAGAGCTCGGCCCTCAGCCCTCTCAGTTGTTTTCTATCTGCTCAATGTCTAGCTCGCCGTCCAGGTAGCAGAGGCTGTTCGTGCAGGCTCCAAGGTCCCGCCAGGCTGTGGCCGGCTCCCCCTTCCTGCAGCCGTCATCGTCCAGACTGCAGCCATCTGACTCCTCGCAGGACAAGTCCTCCTGGCAGGTGAAGTGGTCATCAAAGGAGTGGGGAACAGGCTCAGGAACTGGGGTCCCAGCAGGGGTCCTGCCCCCGGGACTGGAGGCTGAGAGCAATGCGGTCCAGGATCGGGTACTGCTGACGAGGGCAAAGGGGCTCTGGGAGCTATGCTCTTCCACCCCCATGCTCAGGCAGCTGAGGCTGCTGAAGGTTTGACAGTTCTGTGGAGGAAGAGATATGCTGGTCAGTGAAGGGGCCAGTCTCATTCTGGAACCTCGGTCCCCACACCTTACAAAGCCTAGTTGGTACTTAATCTGCCAAGCTGTAGCAAGAACACTACATGTGAGAATGATTCAGGAAGAAATATCCCTGGCCACTGAATAATGAGCTGCTAAAAGGTGTACAGCTGTAGCCAGTCACTACATAAAGGGCAAAAATGTGATGAGGCCCCACTTGTGGGCTGTTGCAGTGAGACAGGCCTATTTATGGCATTTCCAGTAGACTTCAGGCTCTTGGAAGGGTGGGCCTGGCAACAAGGTGTCTGATCCTTGTTAAGGCCATTTCATTCTTGGTGTCCCTGGTGTGGGATAGGTTCTAGAACGGCCCCCTCCCGAATTCAGTGTGCAAATCCTTATCTAAAATGGTGTGCGTAGTTCATGCCAGGTTATGGGCAATACCTGCTATGAAGTAAGTGCCCATCAGTTGCTGCTAATACTGTTATTCACACTTTTCATGCAAATACATTTTTTTCCTGAATACTTTTTATCTGAGGTTTTGACTGAGTCTGAGAAGATAGTTTATGTGTGAAAACAGAAACAAGATTTTTTTTTCTTGGTATTAGAGGTTGGACTCACTCAGAGCCTTACATGTGCTAACTGTGCCCTGTACCACTGAACTATACCTCCAATCCCGACATGAATGCCCATGGTCACACTGTACTGAAATAAAACCAGTGAGTGACCCAGATTCCACGTGTCCTTTCAGACAAGAGACACAGACTAGGTAGTGAGCTCACTGACACAATGTCACATTTCTTATGAGAAGGGGGCCGACTTAGATGGAATCATCACCAGGCCACAGCGCTGCCATAATCCTTACCCAAACCATTTCCCCTGACCATTGTGGGGTGGGGTGGGGGGAATGCTGGAGATCTTTATCTGACGTCTTAATTGGGTATTACCAGAACCATCCAGGGATCTGGTTTTATTCGAGCTCTGGGTTCTGCCTGAAGCTGAAAATACTAATATCTAGAGGGCAGTGGTTTTGACCCATACTGATCTGCAGGAGGAGGACCAGGCTTCAGCTCATCTGGAAGAGATGCTACAGTCCCTGCATGAACTGTTGGGCCTCTAATAGCCCCAGAGAGGAAGTGTGGCTGCACAAGAGCTTCTCTCTTTTTGGGCACCAGGTATAACTGAAGGTGGGATTGAAGCCAGTTCTGTTCTAAGCCACAGGACCAGAGTGTCGGGCCTGCCACCGAAGAGCAGATTCAACAACACACTTCAGATGTGGGCCTCCTAAGCAGACATGGGTAGGGTCTGTGGCAGGGAGGCGCATTCGTCACCCACGTGACTTCTCTCAAAGGCTCTGTAGCAACTGGGGAAAGAGGAGCAGGCTTTGGCTTCTCCCAGTACAAAGGAACTTAATAGCACCTGCTGCCTCTCACCTACCAATGAAAGGCACAAACCTGTCCCAAGGACCCCAATCATTTCAAAAGCCGAAGCGTTTGTGTGTCGCTTTGAAATAAAGATGTCTGTTGGCCACCAGAGCAAACAGGCATGACAAACAGAAGATGAAAGGTGCTCTCTCTGGGGGAAGGTGGCTTGTGCCGGTCACAGGCACACATACTATGTCTGAAACTCAACAAAAGGCACCCTTCTGATGAGTTCACTTCTCTTGAGATCTTTCAATTAAAAAAGAAAAGAGGGGCCAACGAGATGGCTCAATGGTTAAAAGCGCTTGCCATGAAGCCTGATGACCTGAGCTCAATCCCTAGAATCCCCATGGTGGAAGGAGAGAATGGACCCTCCCCAAATTGTTCTCTGACTTCCACAAGCTCACCACAACAAATGCCTCCTCACCATGTGCCTAACAAATAAATATCAAGAAATAAATAAGAGAGACAGGAAAAGGCTGAGGTGCTGAGGGGCTCAGTCCTGAATTTTAGAAAGGAAGGTTTGGGGCTTACCATCCTGAGATGTGGGCCAAGACAAGGAGACCCCTAGCCAGCTGTAAGACCCTGCTGATGCCTGGCACTTGATATGTGATGTAGCTCCACAATCACAGGATGCATTCCTTCGTTGCCATTGCAGTACTTGGATACACTTCAGAGGTCCTTTCTGCTTCCCAGGCTACTGGCCTGAGATGATCCAGACAGCATGGCACAAGAGAGAAAGATGGCTCAACATTGGCAGTGCCTTGCTGGGCCAGGCTGCATGGATAGAGGAGGCCTAGGGGTGAGGCTAAAACTAGTCAAGGACTTGGGGGCCCACAGAGCCCAACCCTGAGCAGGTGTGTAAGAATGAACAGCAGTGTACACTTGGCACCTGAGTCTCAGGCGCTTGCTGACTGTCTGGGTGGGTGATGCCAACAGTATTTGAGTATCATATCTATCCAGTGTGTCAGAGGCCAGAATGAACGTGCCTCATTGTTCTCTGTGAGATGTAAAGTAATCAGGGGCAGGGGCATGGTGTGGGTCCCAACGGAAATGCTCCCTGTCAGTGTTCTAGGACAGTGCTCCCCTCATCTTGCTGGGGCTGTCCTGTCTCATCTTGATCTTGCCCAGAAGATGTTCTAAGGTACAGCTATCAGGTCCCAACGTTGTGGCCAATGTAACAGCATATGTGGTCAGGCTGTGTGTCCCAAATTCATATGTCAAGTATCAAGAAGTGGGATCACTGCGGGTGCTTAGGTCATGGGAATGGAGCCCCCCATTGAGTTGAGGGTCAATACTATTAGGCCTGAGGAACCACACCTGCCCTGTATCATGTAAGAGTGATGATGAGACGATGCCATGTGTGAAGAAGAAATCCCCAGCAGCTGTGGCACCTTTAGTGCAGGGATGGAGACCTCCCTGGCCTCTAGAACCAAAGTCTTCTTTGTTCCTAAGTGACTGGTTGGTTTTAAGGGTTTGTTGTCACTATGACGATACTAGCAGTTGTGTTAAGCATGTGCCATAGCCCATAGTAAGGTGCTGAGGACCCATTTGCTGGACCTAAAAAAGTACCAAGGTCACATAGGCCATTTCAGAAGCAGTCAGCTTCATATGGCATCATGGCTTCCGGCAAGCTACCTCAACCCCTGAACATTGGTCTGTCTGTTAAATGTGGGTGGCCAAGGGCATCCTGGGGTCACCCCTCCCCCAACTGCCTGTAATAACGGAGACTTTCTTGCTTCATAGTCAAGATGGGAAGCTACAAGGTCTGAGTGGTACATTTTGTCCCAGGCAAACCACAGAGCATCACAGAAAACCCCAATATTCCTCAGAATCATCTCTCTGTTCCTGGCCTGCAAAGCCAGTCACTTGGAAAACTTTGATGACTCAAAATTCAGTCATCTGGCCACAGTGAAAAACAAGAGCCCCCAGTGAATGTTCCATCTGGTGGCATGCCCCACCTGCCAGGGAACGATGTGCCTGCCACAGTGAGGTGGTAAGCGTGCTGAGCGGAATCTCATCCCAGTGGTGGGTAAGCAGGGTCACACACGGAGTCCACCCTTGCTCAGCCTCACCACATCCTCAGCACTGCCTGCCTACCCTCTCCTAGCAGTTCTCACTGCTCCCATGGCAAGTGAGCGTTGTGTGGGCCTGTTGGTAAGCTAGGGACCTGTGTACCCCCAGAAAGGTCTGGGGGGAAAGCACAGAAAGGTGAAGTCCAAAGGGCCACGCGAACATATCACTCCAAGTTGAAACTGTGACTCTACGACATGCTTTGCCTCACCTGACAACTTCTGTTCTTGAGGACCATGGATGGGCTCCCCACTTCTTACAGACCTGCTCAGCTGGCGGGCTCAGTGGGAACTGTCCTTATGGCCCCCAGGGTAATGAGCACTCTTAAGAGTACACAGGGATTACAGAACAAAGCTGTGCCCAGGGCGCTTTTCTACCAAACCAAGCAGACATTAGCTCTAACTGGCCACAACAGAGGCTACTGACCATGCTGTTGCTCTAGCCTGGCTCTCTAGCTCAGCCCCCAGCCCCAGCTTCCCTGGGCTGGCCAACCACAAAACACTGATGTGTCTTCTCTCGGTTGCAGGGCCTTTCTGGGAACGAACTTGTTCCAGCATTTTCCTTCTGGGTAGCAGGCTCTGGGCTGGGCAGAGATAAAGGCAGCTTGCTCCCACAGCCCTTGCTTTCCTGGTATAAAAGGAAACCCAAGCCCCTGAGGGAAACATAACAGCTCTGCATACCTTCTGCCCTGCTGCCTGGACAGGGTGACTGGCCTGCCAGGGCTTTATGCTGGATCAGCTTGTTCCCTTCCCCAGGTGTTATGAGCCAACACGCCAAGTCTGACGATAGGACCCCAGAAAGATCTTCTAAGCTACTAAACCATCTGCTTCCTCAGCAGTGACATGGAAGACTAAGTAGACTAAGTAAGGCCTGAGCCGAGCAGGTGACAAGCAACTCCCCCCAACCCCGCTGCCGCCCCAGGGAATAATGCTTGGGTTCCAAGGGCCTCAAGCTTATAAGCCCTGTCCCTCATACTTAGAAGTGGTCATCTGGGGACACAGACAGGCCAGCTGGTGGAAGGGGTGTATACCTAAGTACAGATAGCACAACACCCTTCTCACCCTGTTGCAGAGGAGCAGTACAGGCAGCTTCGGTTCTACAGCCACAGGCTCCGGACTTCTCTGCTGCCCATGGCCTTGCTTCCTGGCTCCTCCCCTGGGAAATGCACTGCTGGTTTGGGTCCAACTGTTTCAGTGGGCTACATTAAGGAATGCTAAGGCAAGTAGAGGCAAACTGTGGGTGGGGGGTGGGATGCTGATGCCTCATTTAGTTCCCTTGGTCCACCATTGCTTGGCTGCTCCTCTCAGCTGGCCCTTTCAGAATGCTGGGAGCTAGGAAGCCTGGTGGACAGGTTCCTCACAGGGGCAGCCTCAGCTCAAGATGGACTGTGACAGGTGAAAGAAGTACTGTCCCGCAACCAGTGGAATGACATCCCAAGTGTTGGCCATGCTTCCTGTGTTGCCTCTCGAAACAGCCTTTCCCAGCCCTGTGGGCTTCCCTGCCCTCCACCATGGTTTCTTAAAAGCCTCTCTTCACCAACCACCTGCTTAATAATCCCCAACTCAAGCTCTGCTTCTTGGAATTGGAGCATGGTGCCTAAGACCTGGCATGTATGACCTTGGGGTCTGTCACACATTAGTAGCTCTCCAGTGCCGCTGTTCCTTCCAGAACAGGAATGTCAAGCCCTGAGCAACTGCTGCCGGGCCCTGTCAAGAGTCGAGTTATCGGCCCCAGTTGCCTTGAATCTGCCAGGAAGCCATGGCTGCTAGAGACACCACCCCTTGGGTAGTCACTGTTCTAAGCACACTACCACAGGAGGATGTCTGACAGTAATAGGCTATGTTCACCAGGTGCAAACATGCTTTCTCTTGGACAAAAGTGTCCAGTCCCTCTGTGGCCACCACTCTTTTAAGGCTGCCATGCTCGCTTCTTCTTCTAATGCCATTTCCCTCTTTTTGATGCACCCATAAAAAAACAATGTTGTGGGGCTGGGGAGATGGCTCAGTCGCTAAAATGCTTGCCACACAAGCACAAGGACCTGAGTTGGATCTCCACAAAAAGTCTTTGTTTTAAGAGCCAGGTGTGGTAATGCATGCCTGTAATCCCAGAGCTAGGGACTAAGGACATGCAGATCCTTGGGGCTTGCTGGCTAGCCAGCATGACCTAATTATTAAGGTCCAGGCCAGAGAGAGTTCCTGTCAAAAAACAAGGTGTGGAGGCTGGAGAGACGGCCCAGTTGTTAAGGGCAACTACTGCTCTTGCACAGGACTGGGTTTGATTCCAAGCACCCACATGTCAGTTTATAAAATCAAATGCAACTCCAGTTCTAGGGGATCTGATGCCCTTTTCGGGCCCCCACAGGCTGCTGCATACATGTGGTTCATACAAACTCATGGAAGCATGCATACAAACAAAAGAGTGAATCAAGTGAACAAGAAGGCAACTGAGAAACACCACCCAAGGTTAACCTCTGGCTTCCACACCTGTGTACTAACATATACACATATGCCCACATGCATGCACATCTGAACACACTCATACATGTTCATCCATGCATTACACAAACACATAAATGAAAATTAAAATACCGAAACATTTTATCCCTCTCTATGTTATAAGTCTTAGAGCCACCTCAAAGCCTTCTTGGACACCAGAACAACAAGGTCAGTCTGTGAGGCCAGGTGGGCAGCCTGGCTCCAGCTGGCCTTGCATGAGGGTGGGCCCTTGGATCTGCCTGAGGGGAGGGCACTTCTTCCCCAAGCAGACATTTGTCCAACAGAACTGGGCAAGAATTTAAAACAAAAGGCCATAAGACAAGTCCTCTATGTCTCCTTTGTGCTGGGGCTGACAAAGCATGCAGTTTCCCTGGGTTTGTTTTTGGTTTGCTTGCTTATTTATTTATTTATTTATTTATAGACAGAATCTCACTTTGTAGCTCTGGCTGGCTTCAAACTCCCAGGGATCCACCTGCTCTGCCTCCTGAGTGCTGGGATTCAAAGCCACCACACCTGGCTTTTGACACATACTCTTTAGCAAGGTTAACAACACTGTTCTCAACCCACTTCTGTGTAGTGCTCACCTTTGGACCTTTTTGAGACTGGGTAGCCTCCTTAACCTCAGGAATGTAGGAAATGCTGGCTGGAAAAGCTGGGTGGGAGCCTGGATGCCAAGGTCCCTGAGAATAGGAACTGAAATAGGAGGTGGGCCTCGGGGGCCCTGATAGCACCACTGATCTGGCACCAGAGACTCTGGGCTCTTCCCACATCACAGGTTCTACAAGCCAGACTGATGGAGGGGCAGTAACTACCTGAAAGTTACTGCCTCCATCAGAAGAGGAAGACAGGCCTGTCCCTGGGGAGGTTCCTACCTTCCTTTCTGGGCCACTGCTTCACCAGTGTCCTCTCTGCAGGAACCAGCAAATGCTCTGCAAGTATCTGTTTCATGTTGGAGACTGTGGTCCTCTCCCAGGAACTACACCAGTGGGTGACAGACTACAGCATTTATCTCTGCTCAGGCAGTCATTTGTCTCTTCTTACTAACAAGAGAACAAGGATCAGGAGGCACGATGTGCTTCAAAACTCTGGCAATTGCCTCCAGGCCAGTTGAAGCCAGGTATGCCAAATGGCTGCTAAATCATGCCATTCTCAGAGCCATCCTAGGAAAAGCACCACAAAGCTTAGAGAGCCCCCTTCAGGAAGGACCTTTCTACCCACAGCCTCTCTGGGCCTTGGCTATCTCTAATCTGGAATTCCCTTGCTGCACCTCTGGGGGCCACCTTCCTGTTACATTCTATATGATATGCTCTAGTCTTGGGTAATGCTGGAGGCCCTAGGTCCAGATGGTAGGATGGACTATAAGATGACCTAACATGGAGGGTGTCATTTTTGGAACAATCCACTTACAGGCACAGCCTCCTAAGAACCTGGGACTGTGAAGAACAGACCCAGAGCCAGCAGCCTCAGCCAGAGATGCCAGGACCAGATCCAGGGAAAACATATGAAGGATCCAACAGAGTCCCTGATGTCACCCTTCAAATAGGGGGCTGTCAGAGAGGGGCTGCTCATTGGACCAACCCTTCCAGAGAGGCCAGATCCTGGCCCTACTCCTGTCAGCTCACTGCTCCCAACATGTGCTGTGGATCATGCGGTCACGTGAACTCCCTCCTCTGCCAACTGTTCTGGCTACCCAGCTCTCTTCCTTCACTGCCATGTTCTTCTCCCTTACTAAACCCAACCTTGCATACCTCATTTGGAACAGACCTCAAATTCCTATTTGCACTGTCTTCTTGCCAACCACAGAGGGATACCCTGATCATGCCCCATAGCCTAGTTCAGGGACTGCCTCACGTCCTCTCACCCCCACCGAGCCATCACCCAGCTCAGCTCCTGCAGGTTACTTTGACCCGCTGTCAGTGGTTACTGAAGGGCACAAACCTACAGTGTTACAGGTAAGAAAAGACCTTGGAGGTCCATAACCCTGCAGATTTTCTGAATGGCAATTTGCCAGTGTCCCCGTCTCTGCTGGCAGCCAACAGTACACATGATGGTTGCTGTTCCTCCTCTAGGCTCTAGGATGGCAGATGGCATGCATGAGCACAGAGGGTGGAGGCCAAATTCAAGGGCCTCCCTGAGCCCTCACATTGGAAGACAAACATTTTGTTTCTTCAAAGAACATCCCACTTAGCCCAGACTCAGGAAGGAGTTTGTGAAACTACTTTGCTCACTTTGGTGTGAAGGGGATTCTTTGCTTAACAAAACTCAGGGGCCCTTTCCAAAGCACACAGGGACCTGGCTAGGGGCCAAAGCCAACGCTGACTGTGCCCACAGCCCTCAGGGCAGTCCTGGCCAGCAGAATGTCCAGGAGCAGCTTCCACAGCAACTCTGGAGCACAGAGGTGGGCCAAGACCCTCAGAGAGGATGATAGGCCCTGGTCGTCTTCGGCTGCTGTTATCCATGGAATGTAACTCAGAGAATAGGTATATACTGGAAAACTGAGGGAGTCTCAGCCAGTGACAACCATCTCATTTTACAGATGGCCCGGTCAAGGCTGAAGGAGGAAGAGACTTGCCCCAATTTGCATAGCTAATGTATGTGCAATCAGATCTCACAATTTCTAGAACAGGCCCATGAGTGACTCTGTGTGTGTGTGTGTGTGTATGTTGTGCCCTCAGGCAGGACACAGTGTGGTAAAGGCTGGGAAGACTTGAGCTGGAATCTCTGATGATATGCCCACTGGGACCCTGGCATATCATTCCACTTCTCAGCCTTAGTTTCTCGTTTATACCAGGTTAGGGCTTCAAACAAACTCCCAGACTTTTTGGACAATTAAATGAATGGAGACCACTTATAGAAGGAGCTAACTGCCCTTTCCCAGTCTTTATCCACCCAACGGTGTCTAGGTTCAGAGGACCCAGGCGGTCCACAGCTGGGTGCAGCTGAGCAACTGGAAGTTCATCTTTGGTTTGGAATCTGTTCCCAACTGCCCTCCTCAGTCTGCAAGAAAACAGCAAGTCAAGAACACGATGACAAGGTGTGCGCCACCACACCTGGCTTGGTGGCGCACGCCTTTAATCCCAGCACTTGGGAGGCAGAGGCAGGCGGATCTCTGCAAGTTCAAGGCCAGCCTGGTCTCCAGGACAGCCAGGCTATTATACAGAGAAACCCTGTCTCAAAAAAAAACCAAACCAAAACAAAAAAAAGAACACGATGACAGGCCAGCCACACAAAAGAGAAAATACCTAGGAAGAAATGTCTACCAATGTATAAAGTTGGTGAAAGAAAACATAGAGAACATCAACAAGGAACTGAACAGATAGGCATTGCCTCCCCATACCGGCAGGGGACAGGAGACAACAACAAGAACATTCTCTCTCTCTCTCTCTCTCTCTCTCTCTCTCTCTCTCTCTCTCTCCTTTCTTTCTCTCTTTATGCCAGAATATAAAATTCTATACCAATGAATCAAAAATAACTTAACAATTTACTTCTATATTTCTTTTTGTTTTGTTTTGTTTTTTCGAGGCAGGATTTCTCTATGTAGCTCTGGCTGTCCCGGAACTCACTCTGTAGACCAGACTGGCCTTGAACTCATATAATCTGCCTGCCTCTGCCTTCCAAGTGCTGGAACTAAAGGCATGTGCCATCAAGCCCAGCTCAGCTATTTCTTCTTCTTCTTTTTTTTTTTTTTGGATAGAAAAATAAGTGGCATAAGCCTGAAAAGTTCTGTAGCTGACAAAACAGGCTAATCCTAACAGACTACCCCATAGCAAATACTATGTTTAAGCAAAGCCTCCAGAGCTGGAAAGGCACAACAAACACATATGTCAGTGGAGGCCGAGATAGCAGAATAATTTAACAATCTGCTCCGAGCAGACGCAAGCGCAGTCTATGGTGGCAATGGAATCTCAAAGCGGAGAGCAGAAGAGGTTCCAGTTGAGACACATGAAGAGCGTACCAAAAGCAGCCGAGTGGCTTCCCAGTTGCAGCATGTACAAGATAAACTACAGACCAAAGATCACAACCTGAAGTCATAGATGACTAGAGGAAAATAAGAGAACTGCTTTGATCTTGAGGTTGATCTACCTTTCTAAGACTCAAAATCAAGAGCCATTAGTATGAAAGCTGAGTTAGATATAGAATTTTAAACTCATGGAGATAGTTAGATAGTAGAATGTTAAAGTCAGGTGCCAAATACATATGGACTGGACATTGGGAATGTATGCTAAGCCATATAACTCTCATAATTGTGGCCTATTTATTTCGGTTGTTTTGTTTTGTATTTATAGTTATAAGAGAAAGAACCGTCTGTTGGACTGAAAGGGAGAGCTGTTGGGGGGAAAAGAAATACCTTAAACTAAAAAAAAAAAAAAAAAGGGTAGAGGAGGGGGGGGTGGGGGGGGAGGGGGGTGGAAGGGTGGGACTGGAGGGGGGAGTAGGGAGGGGATTGTGATTGAGATGTAACTTGAAGAAATAAAAAATAAATTATTAAAAAAAGAAATATGACAAAAACATGTGCATTTTAAAAGATGCCAAGAGCAGGGGGCATGTACCACGATGTTGTCACTGAGGCACTGTACCAAGCAATCTTACAGTTCCTTAAAACCCTAAACTCAGGGCCTCTATGAGATCCAGCAGAGCCGCTCTGAGGGAGATATGGAAAGCGTGCCCTGTAGAAACCCATTCCTAGCACTTCTGTTGTATCACTCATTATGGTCAAAGAGGAAAAAGCGATGCAAAATCTGTCAGAAATAAGGAACTGAGACTGCTACGGGGGGAGGGGGGGGAGCTGTGTGCGGAGTGAAAAGGCAGGCACAAAAGGATGTGTGTTGTGTGCATCTGTTTATACATGATGTCCAGGATAACGATGTCTGCAGGTGCACTCAGGAGGCAGAGGCAGGCGGATCTCTATGGGTTGGAGGCCAGCCTGGTCTCCAAAGTAGTCCAGGCCAGCTAGGGAAACACGGAGAAACCCTGTTTCAAAACAAAACAAAACAAAGCCCGAGAACAACAAAAAGGAAGTCCACAGGCAGAACACAGATTAGCATTTGCCAGGAGCTGGGGAATAATAGCCGGGGCACATCTCTGCTTTCAGAAGCAGAAAAGTCTATGTAGAGACCCCGTCTCAAAAAACCAAAAAAAAAAAATTTTTTTAAAGCAATAAAGTTTTAAAATCGATGTGGTAATGGCTACAGACTCTGTGAATAAGCTACAAACCACCCATTGTACATGGCAAATGCATGAGTAGTGTGTTATATGAATTATATCCCAGTAAAGTACAAGAATTCCAAAGTCAGAAAACAAAGAACAAATTACAAATAAATATTTGTAACTCAAACCGCAACCAAAGTTAATCTCCCTAATGTTCAGTTGGGAAGAGAAAGGCCAACAGGTGTTTTTAAAAAGGGCAGTGGATCGCCGGGCGGTGGTGGCGCACGCCTTTAATCCCAGCACTTGGGAGGCAGAGGCAGGCGGATCTTTGCGAGTTCGAGGCCAGCCTGGTCTACAAAGCGAGTCCAGGACAGCCAGAGCTGTTAAACAGAGAAACCCTGTCTCGAAAAAAAAACCAAAAAAAAAAAAAAAAAGGGCAGTGGAAGGACACAGAGAAGGCCAGACAAATGATGTCTTAAATATGTGAAAAAGACACCCAACTGATCTGGAAATGCCAAGTAAAATAAGAGCAGCAAGCTGCTGTGGGTGCAGGTCTCCAGCCCAGCAGTGGTAAGCAGAGGCAGGCGAATGCATTCACATTTAAGGTGTTGGCCCGCTCTACATAGTAAGTCCAAGACCAACCAGAACTACATAGGAAAACCTTGTCCCAAATGGGGAAAGGAGAGGAGGAAGGACAAGGAGCACAGAAAAATGGTTGTTTACCTACCTATCCAGCTGGCAAAAACAATGTTTGACTAGGAAGGGGTAGAAAGCAGACCATCTAAATGTGGTCAATCACTGCTCTTGTGAGACATGGACCCTATAACATCCTGCAATGTGACAGGCACGGGCCACTTATGACCCAGCCATCTTACTGGAGGGAACATATCCTATGGCAGATAGCTGTCACTTCCCAACGGAGTCATGCATATTGCAGAACACAAATGAAGAAGACTGAAAAGAGTTAGTGAAGCCCGATAAAGTAGACTTGCCCACAGAACGAACAGCCAGCAGCTAGCTGGGAATGTGGAGGAGGCAGCTTATGCTGGCCACTAAAACACCTGTGGGGCACTGAACTAAAGACATGGATGAGCTGTTAAGAGCACTAGTTGCTCTTCCAGAGAACCGTGGTTGAATTCCCAGCACCCATACGGTGGCTCACAATGTCTGTAACTCTAGTTCTAGGGGACATAACACCCTCTTCTGGTCTCTATGGGCCCCAGGCATACACATGGTATGTGAGCATATATACCAAACACCAATACGTATAAAACATATAGGCACAGATGAGGATGTGCAGCTTGAAGCCTGCTGTGTAAGAATGGAGAATAATGATGAGCGATCTGTATCTATGTGGCCTTGAATACAGGCGCATGATGTGATTTGGATGCTGAATGCCCCTGAATGGTCCACATGTTGAAGACTCAGTCCCCAGCCTGTGTCACTATTGGGAGGGAGTGGAGCCTTGGCGATGTGTTCAATTTTTTGATATGGTATTACAACACTGTTATCTACAGCTTGAGAAATGCACAACTGAGTTACCAAAAAGCAAACAAACTACTCACAAAATGTCTCATAATGCTTTAAGTTTACGACTTTTTTGTATTGCACTGCATTCATGTCTAGAGGGGAAGAGTGGGAGAAACCTGATGAAGGGTGGTGCCTCCTGTTAGGGAGCTAGGTCCCTGGGGGCATGCCCTTGAAGGGAAAACTGGAACCCTAGTCCTCTCCCTCTCTCTCCCCAATTGCAGTGAGCCAGACAGACCACTTCTGCTATGCACTCCAACCATGATACTCTGTGCTGCCACAGACCCAAGGACCACACCCTGATAAACTTTTCCTCCCTCTAAGTTGTTTATCTCCAGTATCTTTGTCACTATGATAGAAAGCTGAGTCTTGGGAAAATATGAGAGTTTCCTTGTATAATACTCTTAATTTTCAAACTTGAATGTGTTATCCAAAAATGTGTCTGTATAGATATATTCATCTCCTCAGGAGGAGAGAACACCCTATGTTAGGGATGAAGGACTACAATCTTCAGTCAACTTGAATTTTTTTTAAATGCATTGGAGTTTTGCTCTGTATAAGGGTGTCATATCTTGGAGTTATAGACAGTTGTGAGCTACCATGTGGGTGCTGGGAACTGAACCTGGGTCCTCTGGAAGAGCAGTCAGTGCTCTTAACTGCTGAGCCAACTCTCCAGCCCCAACTTATATTTTTTAGAAAAGAAGCCTTCACTCCATCTCCATGTTAAAGCTTTTTGGTGAATCTCCTTCAAAGTTCATCTCTTTTCCTTTCCTGTTCTCTATTGGTAAGAACTTTATAAAATTATGTGAACAAAGACACATTAAACCAACCAAAAAACCAACAACAAAACCCAAACCTAAAGCTTTCTTTATCAAATATAAAATATATATCACCAATTAAATCTGAGTTGAGTGAGAAAATGAGAGAAAGGCTACAAGAATCAGGAGCCATACCTGCTGTGTGGACAGTTGCCTGTTTCTGGTAAGCCCCACAGTCTTTGTGCATGGCCAGTGGGTCCTTTTACAGAACACAGGATCGGGGCACTGTGGTGGACATTGGTGCTGTGAGGGTCCAATGTTCTTGCTGTGTCTGCTTGCCTGCCCAGGGCTAGAATGGGACTTCCTCTCCCATGGAAGAATGTTGCTTTTTAGATCTGTCTCACCCAGAAGATCTTCAGAGTAGGTAAGAAGTCTCCTGGCTTGTCACAGGGTTCTAGGGGAACACTTAAGCACAAATGTGGAAGACACACGTGGGCTGGCATCTACACTTTCAATGTGTGTAGCAATGGACCCCAGTCTCACCTGTCACATCTTTACTCCTTCAGATGAGGTGCAGGAGTTCAAAGTCTTAGGCTCAAGTGGGGAGGGAAAAATCTAACTCCCGAAGAAAAGGCCAGCAAGCATTGTGGAAACGGTTGTCTCATTCCTGTGACCTACCCACTTGAGCAGAGACAAGTTAGAAGCAGTCCTTGACCCCCAAGGGTGTCCTTTGTGGCTGGCCGTGTGTTTCCTCTCCTGCTCAGGGCCAGATCACAAGAGGGAAATGCATGCGTCCCTGGGGGCGGCAGGCACACCAAGCTTCTCTGAGTCTCTGTGTAGCCTCTAAGTAAAGATGCTTCCAAGGGCTGACCTCGCTGACCTCATAGCAACTAAACTCACTCACGCTAAGGACTCCTGGCTTCTGGCTCTAGCCTACCATATACTGGGTTCTTCCAGGAAAGCCCAGCTTGTTCTGAGTCTATCTCCACAAGAGAAACATCATGAACATGAGTCTGCATAACCTACAGGACAGGGGATTTCTACCCTGTCCTTCCTGACAGATTGTTGTATGGATACCAACTGTGACGCCACTTGAGGGCTGGCATCAAATCCAAGGCAAACTTGTAGGGATGATGGCAGAGGCTCCCAACAGCCATCTTCAGGCCAGATCTCATCTCACACCCCAGACCCAATAGGTCTATCTCTGAAGATGCCACATAGCCCTCTTAGCTCAATGTGTCTCTAGAACCTTCCTCCCTAAGCCTTCAAAAAGAAAAGCAAATGCCTCACTCCAAGGCCAAAGGTTCAGTCCACTAGGTACCGTGAGGCCTAGCAGCCTCACTTCTATCTTAGCTGTTCCCCAAGACCCCCTCAGCTTCCCTAGGCATGCAGAACTCCTCCACAGTATGCCCTCCTCAGGCAAAAAACACTCCTTCACACACACCATGTTCATAAACTTCTCTTCCCTTTGAAAATTCACCATACTTCATAGGCCAGCTAACATGTCCACCAACCCCCGCTTGGAGCCTCTCTGCGCTGCAGAGGGAACCTCATGTTCCTCCATGCTGGAGCCCCACACCTGGGCAGGCTGCCAGAATCCTAGTGGGTCCTACCGAAGTAGATGAAGACTTCAGTCAGGGAACCAGCATACATTAACTGACCCTGATGCCTGCTAGATCAAAGATGGATGGGTGGGTGGGTGGGTGCGTGGGAGAATCAGTGAGAGGTTGAAAATGGTGGACCAGGATCTGGGGTGAAGTTCAGTGGTAAGCACTTGCTTAACATGTGTGAGGCCCCGGGAGGGAAGGGAAGTACATGTGGGGCACAACCTGTCTCTAACCTTACAGTTGGTATCTCTTTACGCAAGCTGAGTTTCTCTTTGCAATCTGTAAAATGGGGAAACAAAACTGTACGTTAAAGGGCTTTTATCCAAGCTCAGATGAGATCACATACAGTGTTTGGCTCAGAAGGGTTTAAACAACATTTGATGCTGCACCAGGTGATGGAGAGCAGCTCCAAGTGAGGCAGAATAAGGACCACTCGCTCCACTCACAAGTCAACAGGAGAAGAACCTCTGGCATACCATGGAAAGGAAAGGTTGCATTGGCTCTCACTGACCACTGGAGTCCTATGAGGCACACAGGACGGCATCCAGCTGGGCTTGGCCGGCATGTCCCAGCATGCCCAGGCAGGGCAAATGGCTAGGGATATGCCTACAGGCAGTGGGTGTGGCAGGACATTCCTGGGCATATTCTGCTTCTCTGGGCTCAGCTGGTTCCACCCACAGAACCAGAGGTGGGTGGCAGGGACAAAGTATGTTGCCCCTTGATGTCCTCTGAGCGTTGGAGGATCTGTCAGAGAGAGCTACCCTTCTTGAGACTTTACCTGGAAGTAAATAAAACACTTGCTTGACTTTGGGATCCTGGAGAAAGAGACACCCTGGACTCTTGCCCTCCAGGTGCCTGCTGGGGATGGCCTGCCCTCTCACCTAAAAAAAAAAAAAATCCCATTTCTCCAACCTGATCTGATGCTGAAAGGGAGCCTCTGGTGCCACACTCCTGGGCAGTCTGGACAGGGTCTGCAGTGTGGGCATTCCATATTGTCTACTTACAGCAGGCTGGACCCTGGGCAGATCCCAGCAAGAGGTGGAGATTTTGGACAGGAGGAAAGAGAGTGGGAGACCCTCAAGAGACCGATAATAAGGAGGGCCCTGCCTCAGTGGTAAAGCCTGGCCCCTCCTGGAGCATGCTCTAGACAGACCCAGGAGTAGAAGTTGTCACAATGCCACTTGAGTGCGTCATAGAGACATGAAGGTCTGCTGACCTTGGGGACTGCCATGTGGAAGGACCAGAGCATATGGAAGCTCTGAGCTTGAGGCCTCTGTGTGCCCCCATTTGCATGTTCTACTGCTGGCCAGGGCGGGTCTGCTGCTTTGACTTTCCCAGGGACACGCCTCGATACAACTGTGTGTTTCCTGATAGGTTTATTTTTTTCCCTTTTGTTCATTTCTGTTTAAAGCTTGGCAGGATCTAAAAACACAGCACCTGCATCCCTGGGCATTTAGAAGACCCCAGAGAACCCTGCCCCATCGGGCGTGGCTGCCACAGACATCTGTCCTATAATGAGGCCACTGAGATCTTAATCAAGTACAGGAAAGCTGGGCCATGCATACGGATAAATCCATGGGGACTGTCTCACTCTCATGCCAACATCTTCTCTGGCTATTGTGGTTTAAAAAAAAAAAAGGCCAGCTTTGAGAGTAGGGTAGTGGGGGCAGAGATCCAATTTTGTCTCAACAGATGGGCAAACTGGCATGGCCCAGATGCTACCTTCACAGGGCTAAGACCTCCATCCTACTGGACAGCCCACCTGGATGGGTGCTACCTTGGTGGCCTGACAGATGGGTGTTCAGGCTAATTCACAGCTTTTGTGCTCAGTCACAACCACAGTCAATCTGGCTAACATCCTTTGGTAGCACTATTCACTCAAACTGGACCGCTGTAGGCCAGTGCCCCGTAGAGACACGAAGATAGCGATGCCAGGGAGACAAGTTGACTTCTGTGTCTTGTTTCGCACCGCACAACTAAGTTGGGGTCATAATTCTCTGGCAGGCTGGGGTGAGTTTAAAGGAACCCCTTAAAACTGACACTCATCTCTGGATTCTAGGCTATTTCTCTGTTTCCTTTTTACTTCTGTCCTTTCCTTGCTAATTTCCGCCACTGTCCCTTCTAAGTGAGACTTCAGTGTTTCACAGAAGCAAGAAAAACTGGCAGTCCTGAAGGGGCTTCTGGGCCTGTCCCTCCAGAATCGCTTACACAGTCCTATCTTCTCACTACTCGCTTGAGAGGCTGTTAGGAAGGAAGGGGGCAAAAAAGATACACAAAAGACAGAACAGCCCCTCCCTTAATGGCTGACAAGAATATCTCTTGAGAGACACTATCAACTGTGGCTGCACTCGGAGAAGCAAGGAGCCCAGTGGCCTGGCTGAAAGCAAGAAAGCAGCTTCCAATGGATCTTAGGAGAAACATTAATTGCAGTTTTACAAAACTCTTTTCTTTGCAGCAAGGCAGGACCATGGGGCCACTGAAGCCCAGGCAGCTTCAGCAACTCCCCGCTATTCACTACTTGCAGGTGGCTGACCAAATTCCCAGGGTTGCTCCAACGGTGACTGCACCCCGCTCTTTCAGAGTGCCTGCAGGAATCCATACGGGTCCACTTAAACCAGTCTCAAACTGTGAAAGGCTCCATCTCTTGCCGCCCAGGCCCGGCTGCTCAAACAGAGCCCTAAGAGGGCTGGAGGGCCAGTGGGAGAATGGTGCCAATTAAAAACCCAGAGCTTGTGGGCCTTTCTCTTTCTTGTTTTTATTCCTACAGCTACATTGTGTCCACTGGCAGCAGGTTCCAAAGGCGAGGCTTCTATTCACCTCCCAGAGCTTTGGAGCCTCCATCACTGAACTAAGCCAATTAAAAGCATGGTTCCCTCGGTGGCAGCTTGAAAGATGGGATGCAGCGGTGCACACAGGAAGGGTGGGTCCCTTCAACCTGCACCCACTCCACAGAGGCACAGGACACATGGAGAGAGAGGGGGCAAGGCACCACCTGGACATCCAACTCTAGGAAAATCTGGTCTCTTGAATACCTGCAATGTTCTGCATGTACCAGAAGCTAAGACAAGAATGGGAGAAGGAATGGGTTGGTCTGTGGCTCATACTACTCCAGGAAGGACATGACTCCCTCTATCTACTGTCTGCTCCCAGTGCTCCTGGCAGACAGTCAGCTGGCCTGTCAATGATGGTTACTACAGAGAATCATAGCTCGGTATGATAATCATAACCTGGGCCTGGATATTTTCCAGCTGCCTATCCATACCCTGGTCACTAAATGCCTTGAGCCTATTTCTACAACTGGACACTGGTAAGAAAAGCTGGCTTGCCAGTTGGCTGGATCAGCATGTTACAACTTCCTCCAGCGATAGCTAAGACCATGGCCACTAACCTAGCAACACTGGAAACACAGCCCTGCAGGTGCTCTGTCAGCAAACCCAGGACCTTTGAGTTTTTGAAGGACAATGAAAGCCCCCAGGGAATGGAGCTAGTGGGGGAGGGGGTGTTCATTGCCCTTTCCTCTTCTCCCTTTAGAATTCCAGGACAGCTCCTAGCCCAGACATGGATGGAGATGTGGGTGGCAACTCTGTTCTTTCAGCAAAGCACACGTTAATTCCAGCTGACCTGCCTGGCATTCAGCAGCCTTCTGCAAATTAGCAGGGTATCCGAGTTGCTGAATGCACAGTCCTCCCACCAGGAATGGCTCCAAAACACTCTGCTCCAAGGTTTCGGCCACAGGGGAGGCCCAGGAGGGACCTCCCTGGTGTGCCGGAGGCTCAGAGTTGTGATTCCCAGAGGCTTGTAGGTGGGCTCTGGAGAAATCAGGAAAGACCCAGAGCTTGACCTAGAGATAGGGGTAAGGCCAGACAGCAGTGTGGTGGAAAGGTGCCAGGGGGAGACAGGCAAGCCATGTGCGTCGGCTTCCCAGTCAGAGCCTCCTTCCTCCTCTCCTCCCACCGAGAGTGGACCCAGCTTTCCAGAACACCTATCCATTCCCAAGTGGGTAAGCAGCACTGTGCATTCACCAGTGCCTGCCTCACTTGACCTGGAATACAAAGAAATGGAGTCCCATGGGTACCAGCTGCAGAGCAGAGACCCATGGGCAACAGTACCAACAGTGGTCATCTGCTATGGAGGCAGCTACGGGCAGTAAACAGGCTTAGCCTTCAAGGGGGCGTCCCAGGGTACTGTGGCCTGTGTGAGGAGCTGGCTTAAGGCTTCAGTGTGGAAAGGGACAGCTGGGGCAGCTCAGGACTTTCCTTGGAGGCCTCAGGTGCATGGCTAGCACATCGCCTCCACCCTGTGGCCTGTGCTCCCATTCATCCTCACGGTTTCTTTCTCAAGGAACAAAGGGACTTACTGACCCAGATTCATCTTATCTTTGAAAAAAAAATTTTTTAATGGAAAATGAAAGCAATAATGAAAATAATTAATTCTGATGCTTCCTCGGTTCTTGCTGAGACCTGTCAAGTCTTAGCCCCTTAAACAGGCTCCAAAGGTTTTGAAGTGGCCCTGCTCTCTAGAATTCTTCCCAGTATGGGGATGGGGGCAGTGGATAACAGCCAGTGCTGCAGACCAAGAAGTAACGGCTCTAGCCAGGGAGTTGCTCAGATTGCTTTGAGAATTCTGAAGTCCTGATTAATGGACAAGATGGCGCTGTGCTTTGGCAGTGGGGCTAGGGTGCCTTTTCTTATGAAAAGCAGGGCCGCACACTGCTGGCGGCTGTCTGGCAGAACGCCTGTTTGCCTGGCCTCATTGCAAGGGCTCAGGGGAGATCCTGGCATCATCCAGGAGCCAAGAGAAGTGGGCTGAGAGGCCACTGGACAATGTCACTATCTTTCTTGGACCTTAGGGACATGGACTCAGAGATGAAAACAGCAGGAAATGTGAGACCAACAATGAGAGGGATAAAACGTCCCAGGGACAGAAACCTTCAGCAAGCCCATCTTTCCAGAAAACAGGATGGTCTACTGCCCAGCTCTACCCTACCCTGTCTGGCATTTGGGCTGAGTGGGCACCAAGCAGGTGCCTCTCCTCTGCCATTGTCTGATTCAGAAGGATCTGCTTTCCTGAGACCAGGGAGGGAACAGCCCCTTAATGGCCACAGCTTCCAGAGGAGGTCAAAGTCTTTCAGTTGTTAATGGTTCTCAACCTGGACAACACTGCTTCCAAATAAACATTACCTGTCACAGATGGGAAGTGAGGCACTTCTAAGCATCTAGTAGGTCAGATCAGAAAAGCTCCCTTCCATACCAAAAAGCACAGGCCCCTCTGCCATTTGCACGAATGCTGGGGACATTCCACTCTGTTTTTTTTTTTTGTTTTTTTTTTTTGTTTTTTTTTGGTTTTTCGAGACAGGGTTTCTCTGTTTAACAGTTCTGGCTGTCCTGGACTCGCTTTGTAGACCAGGCTGGCCTCGAACTCGCAAAGATCCACCTGCCTCTGCCTCCCAAGTGCTGGGATTAAAGGCGTGCGCCACCACCACCCGGCTCCACTCTGGTTTTAATGTCAGTTTGTCTCCCAACACACTGGGAAGGGCCAGTGTCTTTCTTCTTAGTACTTAAGTGCCTTACAGAACGTTCCCTTTATGGCTCCAAAGCTATATTTGTTCTGGCCCCACCTTGGGCTCACACATCTTCCCCAGGTGCCTCTTCCAATGGAGAAAGAGAAGAGAAGCAGACAATCCTAAGCATGTATGCAAGGAATGAGAGACAATGAAACTGCTTTCTGAAAGCCATCTGTCCCTGACTGGGCCTCTCCATGGCCATGCCAGCACCTTGTGTCTCCATACTGTTCTGTGCTTCCAGCCCTGGGCTGTGAGGCCAATGGCTACAGACAGAAGGCACAATAAATTAGGCACACAATGGCATAAGCCTCTCTATGCACTGGTGCCCTTGAGTCTGACATGGAAGTCAAAGATGCTCTCTGCTGCTCCTTGCCATTTCTGCCAGCTCTCTCTGAGTCTTAAGCCTGTGGCTGTGGCTTGACTGACTGGATTACTTTGGGGGAGGCTGGAGATACTGGAATGGGTGTTCATATCCTAGCCACCTGCTGGTATTTCTTCCCCACTGTGACAAGCCGAATGAGAGGTCAGACACCCAAATTAGGCATTCTCTCCAGGTCTAAAATGAGGCTCCACTCACCAGATCCCAGTGCCCAGGCACCCTTGGAATCAGCCCCGGGTCAAGCACGACAGAGGGCCATCACCAGTCACAGAGCCTACTTTGGCTGACTCAGCACCTAACACTGAGGGACCAGAGCAGGCTGTATGTCACTGCTTTCGGAACTTCTAGTCAGGGTGAGGGATGTTGACATGTACAACTGGAAGCTCCACATTAAGTGGCCTGGCAAGGATGAAGGAAGGACAGAAAGACAACCTGCTGAGTAACTGTGTGTGCCAGACCTTCTTCCACAGGGGTACAATTTGGTCCTCCTGACAGCCTGGAGAAATGAAGTCACCAACATGTGAATGTGGTGCTGAGGCTCTGAGAGGAAGGACCTGTCCCCATTACCACAGTGAAGAAGAAGATAGCAGGGAAGGCCGAGGTCACCCACAGGGGTCCTGTTCATCTTAAGGTCACCCCAGCACCTGCCTAGAACAATGAGCATGGACCCCACCCCCCAGAGAGAGCTGCCTAAAATAAGCAGATAACATCACTGGAGGTCACCCAAGAGACACTCACTAGGAGCTTTACCAGCAGGGAAGGCACCATATAGGGTCAATCCTGCCTGAGAGAAGCAGACTAGAGCAGCAAGACGGCATACTCCACTATCAGCCAGCAGGGGGCCAGGGTTAGAGACAAGGAGGGGAAAGGAAGTGGTTGCCGGCAAGGACAGCGTCAACAGGAAATGCCCTTGGAACATGCCCTGTGGCAGCCTGAAGCCTGGCTGCCACCACCCCCACAGTCCTCTGGTCTCAGTTCTCCCTGAGATGTTGAAAACCTGTTTGCCTCTGCAGGACAAAATGGCACACCCCTCCACCTGAGAGCACTCTTTCTTGTAGCACTGGGACACCCCAGCTCCCTGAGGAAACAAACACTTGAGTCTCAAAAGCTCTGGGAACATCTGTCTGAAAACTCTGAGTTTGAGACCACAGGCAGGGGCATAGCCAAAAGGCAAGCTGGAGCAGGGTACCTCTTAGACAGAGAGGGACGGATGGGCAATGGCTGCCTCCATCCTCAAATGCCCAGCACTCAGGAGTGCAAGACTTCCTTAGAGAGCACAAGCCTGAGGGTAGGGGTGGGTCTGGGAAATTCAGCTTCAGCCTGCTGTGTCCTGGCCTGGATCTCCCACCATCTGCTATACAGCCATCTCCTTCCCCTCAGAGCTGGACCTCCCTCATCTGTAACAGAAATAAGGGCCTCTGCTCAGTCCTCCTGTAGGACTGCAGGGAGGATCGGGAAGGGAGGTCTGTTGGAAGGACATTAGTGGTGCCTGAGGCTGCACCCTCACAGTACCATGAGCCTGAGGGGCCTCTGCTTGCTCTGTTGACTGGCACTCAGGTTCAGAGAGGTTCAGGAATGTGCCAAAGGCCCTAAGACTTAAAGGTCTCAAGTGAGAACCAGGCCCAGCTCGCTTGCCCTGTCTGTTCGGGCTCCTTTGCCACTTACAGCCTGGATGGGATTAGTGAGTGTGGGAAGCTGCCTGGGAAGAGAAGGCACCACCCCAGCCCTGAGGAATGTGTCTTCTCACTGGAGGCCAGGGGAAAGCTGTGACAAGTCACTCAGGGAGAGGAGACAGGATGGAACCAGTGGGAGAGAGGAGTATGAGTGTGTTCTCAATTTGCAGAGATGGCGGAGGACCAGCGGGGCAGTGCCAAGAAAAGGGTAGACCGTGGTACTGCCCAGGCTCTACCATTTAGCTCACAATGATCTTGGGCAAAGAGCCTCATCTCTCTGGGCCTCGGTTTCCTCAGGTACACAATGACAAATGGCATGCCCCTCTGAGCCATGGGGCTGAAGGGCTCCAGCCAGGCCCTCCTGTACTTTCTTCCAACCTCAAACCTGGGCCTAAGAAAACCAACCCTGATCACTCAGAACTTTCACTTTCCTACAGGCTCATGGAGGCCTCCATGTTATGCTGGAGCCTGCTTGTCCCTCTCCACCCTGATGTCAATCAGCAGGATGGGGGTGGGTGGAGAGATTCCTGTGAGGCTAGGGGTCAGGCACGGGCCCAGTGGTAGGGAGGACACAGTGCAGTCCTGACCCACCTGCCACCACACTGGTTAGCAGCTGCTTCAGCTGGCAGACTTCTCCCCAGGGCCTTCATACAACTGCAGGATGCCTGCTGTGGACAATACCCACATGGAGGATGGCAGGATTTGTGAGCTGAGAGTGTCCTCTCCAGAACGTGAAGGGATGCCATCCTGGTCTTTGGGGGTACAATGGGAAGTATGGTTTTTATTCCTTTAGCTGATATTTTCCAAATACATGTAGATCTCAGGAGCTGTGCCATGTACTCCTCTAGAAGGCAGGTCCTAGCATTCCCATTTTGTAGGTAAGAAAACTGAGGCCTAGATTAATAACCTGCTTGGAGTCCTACAGCTAACGAACAACAGAGCCACGAGTGAGCACTTGCTCTCTCAGTCCCAGGCTAGCTCCCCTCTCTGTGCTATCCGATCTCCAGTAACCTAAGATATTTATAGCATTAGGAGTTAAAGTTATAACAAGATGATTGGGCGGCACGCACAGAAGACATAATTGCCTACCAGACAATTTTTCTCCCTAATGGAACCAGAATATTGTGTTCTTAGTAATATAATTTAAGCATTGGTTAACTGTATCATACTGTAGGCTCTGCTCCACTCTCAGGGTAAGTGCTAAGGAGACAGGCCTTTCCTTACAAGGAAGGACTTTTTACCAGTTGGAAGAGGTCAGAGATGAAGAAGCCTTTGTGAGCAGCCAGCCCAGGTCACTAGGGCACCTGAGAAGACGGGTATCTGTCACCCTGAGTCCTGCCCAAGCCTGAGCCTTCAGAGGCTTCAAGGTCTCTCAGTGTTAAAGGAAGACAGTGGAGGCATCATGGGGCAGAGATTACGATGGTGACAAAAGCATCTTATTGCTGTCACCTTGTCCACTGGCCAGATGTAGAAGGTGATTTGCACCGTCTGGCTTGTGAGGTCTTCATACCAACCTCATGAGGCAGGTTATTATTGTCCCCACTTTGAGGAGAGGAAAAAACAAAACAAAAGTCACACATAGTTACACACGCCTGTAGAAGCGGAAGAACCAGAAGCTCAAGGCCAGACGTGGCTACATAGTGAATCCACAGCCATGAGCTACGCAACGCTTCATGAGATTTCCTCTCAAAATAAAAACAACACAAATGAGGCCACTGAGTGTATACCTGACTAAAGGGGTGAGGTTTAGATCTGAGCCTTGGCCCACTGGGCTCCCATTCTCTGCTTCCTTGTGATGCCCAAGTGACCCATGCTGGAGGGAAAGGTGCCTCTGTGTGTGACACCACTTGCCCTACTCACTCACATAAGGAGCTCAGTGGGGTGAGTTCACACAAGGCCACCAGCAAGACTAGCAGGAACGGTGTGATGATTACGCTGTGCCAACACCTGAGGCTAACCTGGACCACAGTCCCTAAAGTGGCACCTGGACTATGGGAGCCACAGGTCACACAGGCCTTGAGCTTTTGGGATTTTTTATATCAGTTGATAGGAACTCAGCTTGGAGCTACGGGGCCCAGAACTACCTCCCCAGCTCCAGTCTAGAAATGATTTGTACGTTGGCACCACACTGGATACTTCTGTTGCATTTAGGTGACATGGCTAGACTCTAGGCAGTCACCTTATCTCTCCAGTCAAACCCTGGGGCTACTCCCACAATGATACCATATCACAGCACACAGATGGCTAGAAGGCCTAGTGGGTCTATGTAAATTCAGGGCTGGCAACGAGACCCACTGGGGTGAATGACTGGCCTGGAGAAAAACACCATCTTGAACGTCAGTCAAAGAACCACAGGCTCCTGAAATTGACACTTCATCATTGACCTCACTTTTTCAAGCCAACCAGATATTGCTGAGGAAGAGAAAGGGCCACGCTGTTGGGATCCTGGAAAACATCTCACAAGTGGGCTCTGCCACTCTAGGAGATGAGCTATCAGCATCCGGGACACCACTTGCTGTCATCAGGGGCTGGATCAGGTAGGAGCCTCCCAGTTCTGGAGGGAGTCCAAATAACACAAGTGGACAACCAGCTCCTCTGGTTAGTTACTGATAACTACTAGTTAGCTACTTCCCGCCTTTGGAGGTTCCCCATGCCACCCTTTATGGAAAGGCCTTCTGTTTCTACGCCCATCAACTCTATCCTGTTACCCATGTTTCTTGTCTTCACAACAAGACTTTCTCATATGATCATCTTTGTTGTTTATTGTCTATCCACACCAGACTGAAGCTTCCAAAGAACAGGATCCTCAGCCAACCAGCTGCACACTGGACCCTGAATGTCCGCACCTGTATGATCTGCATCAAACAGAACTTCCCCCGGATGCAACCACTGAGAGGGAAAGACAGGTTATGCTTTCCCATCGCAAAGAAATATATAAATGGATGGAGAGAACTGGAAAAGGTCCCTCCTGAATATAACGGAATCCAAGAGTGTACCTAGATTCTGCCTGCTGGAGCATATCCCAAGACCCCGGGAGACAGACATGAAATGCAGGTATGACTGAGCCGACTCATAAAACACAAGTCCAGCTATGTGTGGCAGTGTGGAGGCACGTCAGGCAATATTGACCTATAAGCCCTGAATGCCTGTGGGTCAGTAGTCTCAGGGAGCTCTGCAATGGAAGGGACAGAGTGGTTCCCAGGCAGCACAGTTGTAACAGAAGAGCTAGCTCCAAGAAAATGATTCACTGCAGACTGTGCAGAGAAACCATGGCAACCACAGACACTGTCTAGTCGGTTTTGCAGAGCCCTGGTGTAGAAACGACTGTGGATGAGCTGCAAACATCTGGGGAAGCCATTCTCAACGCAGCCAGCAAATGTACCCCTGCGGAATGAATAATGGAGCTGATTAAAGAACACATGAAGTGTGACCTGTCCTGATGGAGTTGTCCAGTTTGGAGTTAAAGGGGAAGGAGAAATGCTGCAAACAAGGGTATAAATCATCAACAAGCTCACAGAACTTGACCTGAACAGCCTAAAGAAATTCAACTCTTTTTTTGCACAGGCACAACACACACACACACACACACACACACACCACTGTGTGCCTTTGGGGCTGGAGGGATGGTGGCTTAGTGATTAGGAACACTTACTGTTTTTGCAGAGGACCCAAGTTTGGCTCCCAGCATTCATATCAAATGGCTCACAACCAGGGGATCTGGCACCCTCTTCTGGCTTCTTCAGGCACCTGCACACATGTGGCATACACTTACACACACACACACACACACACACACACACACACACACACACGTATGTATCATTGATAAATCTTTGAAAATATATTTTAAAAAAATGGACAGGAAACACAGTGCCTTAACTGCAGAACAAGCAAAGGGCACTAAACACCACACCTTGTTTAATAGGTTGTTCTTTCATTTTCCCCTTTTGAGGAATAAACTTATTTCTCATTATTGTTCCATATAGACAATTTAAAACCGGGTCTTGAATCTGTGGAATCAATGGACTCCTGGAGCTAAAGGAAGCATCTAGAATCTCCATTCAATATTATAGTTCTTTAGGAAAATATGGCAGGGGTCTACCTTAAACCCTGAAGCATGGCCGTTCTTGTGGCTTTGGAGGAATTTCACATGCTGTGCTTTAGATTTCACAATGTCCTTTTAAAACCTTTTGAAATTTAAGCTTCTTACACGAATGCTTTGTACCTAAGAACAACAATAAATAACAAATCAAAAAATTACTATTTCTTTTGTCTCTTGAGACCAGGGTCTGATTTATTGGCTAGGCCTGAACTCCTTACTTAAGTCTTGTGAGGTACAGGACTATATGCACACACTAACATATCCGGATTGGAAATCGCTCAAGCTGATGTACCAGATTGTTAGCATCTACAGTGAATGGGCCACTTGTGTCTATGTATGTTTTACAGCCGAGGAGGCAGAGACCCAGGGAAACTCAGTGTCTTGCCAAAGCCTGACAGCCACATACACACCAGCTCTACCTGTTCTGACGACCTTGCTCCCAGCCTATTCTCAACCTCTTGGCAGCCACAGGCTCCTTCCAGCCTGCCCTTTTCCTCTTTGGCCACCAAAAGCAGCTATGATGATATGTAGGTCAGGCTAACCACAAATGTTAATTCTGCAGAACCAAGTGGGCACACTGGCAGAGTCTGAGTCATAACAGGTGATGTCCTTTTCAGTGGGAACCTGGTCTGTTTCCAGCCTCACCCAGTAGACAGGCCTGTTCAAGGAAAAGATGGCCAGGAGGCCTGGGGTAGGGGTGGGGGTATGCTTTACTAGATAGACATCAAGCTGAAGAAAACACTGCCGTGATAAGGCTAGGGATATTGTTGGCCGATATTCTGCACATTGTACCACCAGGTGGCTGTGGGTCATCTCAGCAGGGATCCCAGGCCATAAGGCACCTCCTGCAAACTGCCATGTGTCCATCTCTGATAACCTACTAACTGAAGACTGCATTCCTGAGAAAAGGCAGGTGCCTTGGCAAACTACCTGTCCTTCATCCCAGCAACCTGGGAAGGAGGTGCCCTACTTTGACTAATGGGCTTGACTCCTCAGTTCCACACACACTCGCCCACTCTGCCCACTACTACTCTCCAGCCATTGGCTCCTCAACTCAGTGGCTGCACTACCCAGTCTCAGCAGAGATTCTCAGCCACATGCCCTGAGCTCAAACTCCACACCAGCTGGGACCAGCAGCTGGCTTCTAGTAAGCCATTTCATAGAGGCTCTGCACTTTCATCCTTGGCAGTAACCTGGTGTGCCAACAGCAGCCCCTGCATTAGGGCTAACACGGAGATTAGCAGGCCAGTTTGCATATGGTGTTCAGAGCAGTACTGCTCATGAGTGCTACCATGGGGCTTACGGCTCCAATGCTACCACCTCGGCCTTTCTCAGGAACCCCTAGGATGGTTTTGGTACCTTAGTTTAGTATGTGCTTCATCTTGGCTAAGTGCTTACCTACCTCTTTCCCAGGAAGAAAAGGAGTAATCATGCCCTAGCCTCAGTGTCTGCTATACTGTGGGGGCTTAAAGGATGCATGGAACATTCTAGCCTTGGAAGCCAATTCCCTTTGGAAAATACAATCCCTGCCACTCTCATCTTTAAAGTCTGAGGAGCTCACCACCCTCTCCCCCTGCACCACTGCCCCAAGGGACCAGGGAAGGAATGGAGGCTTTGGGAGGGAGCTCCTCAAGACCAGTTCTGCACAAATCCTCATCATTTCCCAGCTCAAAGCAAGCCTGCACCAACATCCATGATGTCTATGCTGAGAACTTCCAACTTAATTTCTGGGACCCAGGAGATGCTCTGGACCCTGAACAGTACTCCTGGCTCTGGGCTGGCTGCTGCAGTTTAAACCTGGGACGGGCCTCTGTTCACTGAGCTTGAGGTAGGACACAGGATAAAACCGCAGCCACATGAGGCTTTTAAATGTTGGAGCCAACCTTCCCCGCCCTTATTTTTACAAAGCTGCTACAAAACCACCTTTCAAGGCCAAGGTATTTTTCCCACAAATTAATGTCCTCTAGCAACTTCCGAGCTGGTTCTCCGCCTCTATCAGAGAATATATTAGGACAGCAGGGATACCCCTAGGTCCCCAGCCTGGGACTATTTTCCGGAGCTTTGTCTGAATGTTGAGAATCCCAGCGCTACTCTGGCTGTCTGAGTTTTGTTCCACCATATTGAGTGGCATTGCCCCACCAAAATTCTTAGAGGGACAGGAGGAAGGGAGTGAAAGCAGAGGAAATGAACACTCCCTGCTCTCGCCCACTCTTTCTCAAGCATGGCAGAGACTCAAGGGCGGTCTGGAAAGAACACTGCAGGACTGGACAAGCAGCCCAGCCATTACTTTTAGCTAGCGTGGGAACATGGTGCTTTTGTGCACCAAGAGGCAGCATAGGCAATTCATCCTCAGGTGGGGTGCCTGGGTGTCCCTTCTCCACAGTTCCTGACCTAGCAGCATTCTTGTTTGCTACTTTGGGAGCACAGCAATGGCCTCATGAGAGCCAGCCTAGGGCAGGGCAGAGCTGGAGGCATCATGGGTAGGCCATCTGATATACATGGCTGCCACATTCCTGACCACCAAGAAAATTGTCCTGAGTCTTTTTCAGAGACCAGCTTTTGGTGAGAAGCTGCCACATAATCCAATTTCTTTCTAATCAGGGAAACCGAGGCAGTGGACTATGTAGTTCAGGGGCCAGATAGTAGATCCTAAAGCTCTGCAGGCTGTGGGGTTTTTGATGGAATGCCCCAACCTTGCCAGGACACAGTCCTGCTGTTGCACCAGGAAAGTTGCCAAATGCATCAAGAAAGAGGTACTGTTGTGTAAAATAAAACCTCATTACAGAGTCGGACTCGTCACCTGGAGAATCTGAGGTGAAAGCTGTCACCATCCCTGGAATATTTGTTTTTAAAGTCCCACAAAATGCCCCATTTTCTCGAAGCATTGGAAGGAGGTCTGGTGGGGCCCTACAGAGCCAGAGACACTGGGCTTCATCAACTGTGAGTGCTGCTGGGGTCTGCTCTGTGATGAGGCAGTCCTTGTGTTCCCTCCTGTACTATCAGGTCTCTCTAGGCTTCCAGGATGGGACAACTGGGAAGGTCTAGGTGGGGACAGATGGAGCCCTTCATTTCTCCTACCCTACCCTCTTATGTGTCTGCCCCTTCTGGAGGCTTCATCGAGACTACCTTCCAGTGCCCTACCCGTCACCCCTTCAAACTTAAGTCTCTGATTTCAATAATAATCCAATTTTAGCCCCACTTCTTCCTGAATGATGACAATTATCACCTCAGAGTGTCTAGACAGCTCTAACATTGGTGTAGCAGAGCCTAGAATGTGCTTCCTGGGTGATGGCCTGTGAGTGCCCAGCTGCCATCTCAGGACTGTAGCCCTATCCCTGAGCCTAACTACTTGGATGTCTTCACACTGGGAGTCCTCTGTGTCCTTCTAGGGAAGCTGTGGAACCCTGAACCCTGCCTAGGCCATGTGACTGGGAGTGCAATGAGCACATCCTTGGAAAAACTCCTGGCCTTGTGACTGGGACAGTGATTCTAAACTTTGTCTCTTGTGTAAAACAGCTGTTTTAAGGATAACACCATGTCCAGGAGTGGTAAGTGCCACCCTTGTTGTTGAGTATCACTGATGTAGTAGCTGATTTGTACATCAAACAAATGGCCTTTGCCTTACTTCATTAGTTCATTCATTCATTCATCTAAAATTAAGTATCCAATAAACTACTAGCACTACTTTGTTATAGACACAGGCCCACCAGAGTGCAGGGAGTAGACAAACATTCATTTCCATCATACAGCTCAGGAGCATCTCCTGACATGACTAGGTTACTACACCACCAACACTGACCCCACTAACAACCAAAGACCAAGTGAAAAATGGTCAAAGAGATGGGAAGGGATCACTGGGTATTTGCAAGACATCTGGACCTGTTACCTATCCCTGCCTCTGAATGCCATGTGGATATGGCCCCCAAAGACCACAAGTCATCCATAAGCCCTGGTCTCCACTTGTCTTCTCCCTTGCTGCTGACCTGGGCTAGCCTGGCACTCATGCTGTGGATGGTGAAGCTTCCTTCTGAAGCAGGGTCAGGAAGAAAGGGTCTGGCAAGCTAATCCTTCTGCAGCCTCGTTCCCACACTGAGGAGCATTGCTGGGTACAGGACACATATGCAAAGTACATGCCAGAGGCCTGGGATGCTATTTACATGTTGATCAGGGTTTCAGTGGGTGAGGCCTAGGAGGGAAAGGTTCCCAACATGAACCATGTCCTCCTCGTTCCTGGGAAGAAAGGACAGTGCTGCCCAGGTAGGTGACCCAGACCAAAGAGAGGGCAGAGCTGGCACTAGAGTAAGGTCGGCCAGGTAAGGCTCTAACTGCCCCCCCCCCCCAATACAAGAGGAACCCATAGATGGGATGGGTGGGGCCAAAAATAAACCAGAGTGACCTCCTACAGAGGAGATTGTCTACATCCCAAGTTCTTTCAAAGGTTAGGGTAATCAGCTTCAAATACAGATTCTGATGTGGCAGGCCTGGGGTTGAGGTCAAATTCCAAATTTCTACCAAATGGCTGAGCAATGCTAGGCGCTGGTGGGAGAAGGGCCTGCCCATTGTGAGCTGGAAGCTTTCTGTGGCCATTTTCAGGCATTTGACAAGGGTTTGCTATGATCTTAATCTAGTCATACTCTTCCAGAGGGCCTACCAGCAGCCCCTGTTTCCCCACATCTCCCTCTACTCCCACCCAGGGACTTTGTAGAAACCAGAGTTAGCTGCCCCAAGACTCCTGGGTATATGAAGATCTTGAACTCACCTCCTCCTACCAATCTGGGAGGGTCTGGGCCAAGTTTCCAAGGTCTCTTTAGCAAGGTATTGAACACCTCTGGGCCCCAGCACATCTTCTAGTAAACAGCTCACAGGAATGTTATGATGCTAAAATGAGCTAACAGGGGGTCAAATCCAAATAGAGGCTGTGATGGTCTCTAGCCCCAGTTCCAGGTTGCCACAGACCTGGGCACCAAGAATCTCAAGAGACTTCACCTTACTTGCCCAAGAAACTACCTCTTCAGTTTGGAAAGAGGACAATTTGAATACATGGAACCCCTTTTTTGAATGACTCCTGGATCTGCCCAACACCAGCAAATCAAACACAGGCTTTCCCAGAACCATAGTTCCCTTCCTGGAATCCTATAACACAGCTTGGGGTTCTACCTGCTCTTTGGGGTCATAACCCACTCTTTCAACATCCACATTTCTCAGGTCTCAAAAAATGACCCCATCACATTCAAGAATATTTGTCTGATCTTGCCAGTTTCCTCTCATTTGCTGGGTGCCCGACATCCCTGAAGGGCAGGTCTAATACTGCTAGAAAAGGCTGGGGCTAGTGTTGGGAAAGGCATCTGGCACCAAACCTAATGATCTAAGTTTGATCCTGGGAAGCCATACGGTGGAAGGAGAGAACTGAGACCCACAGCATCGAACTTTAGTGGAAGAATGTCAGGCAAACAGAGGCTGGAAGAAGAGATCCAGGCTCACCTGACTGTTTCCTGTGCTGGTCCAGTCACCCAAACACATGCAACTCCCCCCACAACACCCCACAGAGCAGTCTGCTGCTTTTTCAGCAGCTGCTTCAGCATGCTACTCCTCCAGAGTACTCCGCCCACTCCCCTCTCTTCAGGGCTGGCCAGCTGTGGAGCCTTCAGACTGTAGGCTGCCAAGCCTCCGGAAGGGCTGGAGGGAGCAGCTTCCTGCAGTTGCTTCTCTGAGATACTGGCTCTTCCAAAACCTAGTTACACATATTTTCAGTGACTTCCTTGAACCCAATGGATGGTGTGTCCTGGCCAGCCTCTGGCTGATCCAAGAGGCATGTCACACTCCCCTACACACTCTAGCAAGGGACAGCTGTCTCCCCACCTGCTCAATGAGAGGCAGACACATGATGTGGCCTTGCACAATGTTAGGGCAGGACTGGAGGCCTGATGACCTTCAGAGACAGGCACTGATGTGAGCTCACTGCTCACAGTGGAAATCTCCAGGAGTTGTAGCATATTGTAGGACTGAACATTACTTTTGTTTCCTAAAAGAATTAAAAAAAAAAAAAAAAGCCACCCTTCTGCAAGGGGGACATTGTCAATCCTGTGGCCATAAAGAGCAATTAGCCCACACTTAACCGAGTCAGACCAAGTCTTGTGGTGAGGGACCTGTGGCAGGGAGCTGGATCTTCTGTGTGGCACTGGTTTTCCTCAGTTCTCCACTGGAAGATGCACAAAAGACTAATCCAGATGGCTGAAACCACAGAATGTTCTAGATGAATCGCCCCCTGTCAACAGGAGAGGCTGCCAATGCAGTGCCTGGGGTGGCGGAGGACCACAAAACGCCTGGGTGGCAGAGCAGTGGCCACATAGAACAGTAGCCTGCTGGTCTTGGGAGTGGCATGGCCACGCTCATCTCTGAGCCAGACTCCATTGTCCATCTCATGTCATCTCAAGGCCACCTCTCTGTTGGTCCTTGCTGAGGCTTTCCCAGCCCTGCTGGCACCTTGCTATGAAGGGCCTGGTGATTCTTTAGGGAAGTCACTATTCTGATGCCCTCTGAGGGATAAGGAGCTTGAAGAAAGGGGCTACTAAACTCCTTCCTGCGGCTGTCAAGTGCTCTCTTCCTTGAATCCTGAAGTCCACTGAGGTTTACTCAGATTTATGTGGAGACTGGAATGGGCCATCACTGACTCCCCCTCCCACCCCGGCCTCCCCTTTCTTTGTCAGGAGATGCTGCCCCAGCTGTTGTAAATTGACCAGATATGGCACAGCTGAGATGAGATCCAGCATGACAAGCATTTAAAACCATGGAAGAATCCTTCTGTGGCCCTAGGCCAGCCCAGGCCTCCTCCAGCCCTGAGCTTGGAGCTTGGGATAGGGAACCTAGCAAGTAATAGTCAAGGACAAACATGCGTTAGCAGAAGGATCAAGGCATGCCCAGTTCATCTGCTTTTCTCTTTGAGATTGGGTCTGTCTGGGACCTGAGACTCACTGATTCGGCTGGGATGACTGGCCAGTGAGACCAAGGATCTGCCCCTCTCCACCTCCCTAGTGCTACCCTACCTCCTGGACAGGGGCACTAAGGTGTGGAAAGGTGACATGAATTGCTCAAGGTGAATACCTAGCTGCCCCAGATAAAGGGCTCTGGCGGGAAGCAGGTCCTGTCCCCCTCCAGCCTCTGTGGCCTCACTGCTTCAGCATATAACACTCTTACTTCTTCAGTGACCCAGGACTGACATGGGGATTTCTCTAGAGCAGTGGTTCTCGACCTTCCTAATGCTGCAACCCTTTAATACAATTCCTCAGGTTGAGGTGACCCCCAACCATAAAATTATTTTCATTGCTACTTCATAACTGTAATTTTGCTACTGTTATGAATAGTAATGTAAATATCTGATATGCAGGAGATCTGATATGAGACCCCTGTGAAAGGGTCATTCTGTCCCCCGAAGGGTCACTCACTACTCACAGATTGAGAACCGCTGCTCAAGAGCCTCTGCTCGGGGTTCTTGGAGGTGAAGTAGTCTTGCACTAGTAACAATGGCCCACGGGCTTTTCCTGTAGCGTCCTCCTCTGGCCAGCCAGAGCTGCCCTGGGGAGTTCTGAGACCTCAGCAGGAAAGGCTGTTTGCCTTCTGTCTGTAGGCTGTGGCCCCTGGAAGACAGGGATCCTAAGACTAGGCCAGCACCATGCAGGCCTGGCAAGCCAAAGTGCTCCAAGCTGGATCAGGAAGCCCCAGTGCTCTAGGGAAGAGGAGCCACTTATTCCTAAGAGTCCTGGAGCCACCACTGCCTCTCAAGTGAGGCATGGAAAATCACCAAGTGGCATGTGAAGCTGCTTCCTGGCACATTCCCAGGGGAACTCCTATTTTCTCTCTTCCCCAGGAGATCAAAGCTATTATGTCAACACTGGACCCTGACGTGAGTGACGTTCAGTGACTGCTTATATAACCGGAGGATGGAGGCCGGACATGCAGGTGTCTGAGGAGGGCTCTCTTGAAGTGGGTTCCCTGCCAAGGTTCTACGGTACCATGGACACACCTGTCTCTGAGAGGAAAGGAAGGCCATGTGACAAGTATTCCAATCGCAGCCTGTTGCACAGCTGGCAGGACTTGGCCTGTGAACAGCACAAGGCCAGCGGGTTGACCGGAGTGGCAGAGCAGCTATGCCTCATGAAGTAATGTAAATATCTGATATGCAGGAGATGATATGAGACCCCTGTGAAAGGGTGGCTGGGGAAGCTGACCTACAAGGACAGGAGAAAAGCTGCAGGCTCTTCAAATGCATCCGCTCTTTTTTGCAATTTCTTTTTCATAGAGTTTGTGTATATTCATGTGTGTGAGGTATACATGCATGTTTCTGAGGATGCACACGTGTGTGAGTGTGCAGGCCAGAGAAGGGCACCGTGTGTCCTCTCTCACACTCCACCTCATTTTTATTTTTATGTGTTTGATTAGTTTCTTTGCTCACATGTATGTCGGTGCCTCACGTGCATGCCAGGGAGGTCAGAAGAGGGCATTAAATCCCCTGGAACTTAAGTTATAGACAATTGTGACCTACTGTGTAGGAGCTGGGACTCAAACCCAGGTCTTCCACAACAACAAGGGTTTTTAACCACTGGGCCATGTCTCCAGAGCTCCACCTCATGGTTTTTCAGCTAGGCTGACAGCCAGCACAGCCCTGTGATCTCCCAGTCTCTGTCCCCTCCTCCACCCAGCTGAAGTGACAGGTGTGCACAGGACCATGCTCAGCTCTTCACATGGGTGCTCCACTCTGCACAGCATGCGCTCCTAACCACTACACCGTTTCTTTCTTTTCTTTTCTTTTCGTCTTGGTTTTTCAAGACAGGGTTTCTCTGTGTACCAAGCCCTGGCTGTCCTGGACTCACTTTGTAGACCAGGCTGGCCTCAAACTCACAGAGATCCACCTGCCTCTGCATCATGGGTGCTGGGATTAAAGGTGTGTGCCACCACACTCAGCTCACTATGCCATTTCTACAGTTCCTCGCCTTTTATTTTCTATAAAGCTGCATTCAAATGAAAACTACATGCTAGATCCAGAGCACATGACTTCTCTCTATTCTCTGGAGAAAAGCAATAGTAATTCCATTTAACAGACAGAGAGGCCCAAGGGTGCACGGCACAGATGAGAGACGGCAGGATAGGGATAGAGCCCTGACTTGCCTGACTTCAAAGCTCGCATTATACCCCACAAGGATCAATCACTGGCAAAGGCCAGGTGGAGGGAGAGGGCTTCCTCAGGGCCCAAACATGTGGCTTTCGGCAAGTCCAGTTGCATGCTAGCAGCCATGTCCACCAGTGAGGGGATAAACCAGCACAGGAGAATCAGATGGTGCTCGACCACTGAATAGGCGGCACTGGCTGCCAAGATGGCCTCTTCTGAGTTAACTGGCACAGACTGCTGTGGCTGGTTAGCAATGGCTGTTAAGGGCAGGGAGGAAGGCATGTCAGGTTACTGTGCCCAAAAGTACCAGGACTCAGCATCCACAAACCCCAAGAACCTAGGTTCTCTGTTAGGGTGCAGCCCATCAGACCCATCCATCCCATGTGCCCTTGGGGTAGCCTTCACTTTCCTCTAGCTCTTCTTTCATTCCGATACAACCTAGAGCTTCACACCAGCCTGCATCCCATGTTGCACATGTTCCATCTCTAAATTCCTCTCCCTCCCATCACTACAGCTTCCCACCTCAGCAGCAAGGCCGATGAGGGGTCAAGGCAATGGGCAAGTCAACAGGTGAGGCAGTAGGCAAGGCAACGGGTGAGGCACTGGACGCTCACAGAGCACAAGAGAAGGCCACAGAGGCTTAGGCCAGCTAGGCTTACAGCCAGAGATCTGGCCAAGAAAATGGAAGGCTGACCCATAACTGCCAGGTCCAGAAGCATGAAGAGCCACTCCACATGCAAACTAGAAGGACCACTGTCCCCTGTCAAAGGCAGCTCCACTGATACACAGAGCAGAGAGAAGGCTGGCTGGAAAAAGCTTATCCAAGGGTGACTCTGCCCAGCAAAGAGCCAAGAGTTATCACTATGTATCTGTTATAACCCCTGGCAGCCTGACAGCCGGCACAGCCCTGTGGCCTTGCTCCACCAGGTTCTCTGAGCAGGACCACTGCTCTCAGAGGCTCCCCTACCATATGCCAGCAAGCTTACTTCTACCTCGTGCTCTTTCCTACCCCACAGTACCCCAGCCAGCTTTCATGAGTTTCTCAAACATCTGCTAACATAACAGCTGCTGCCTGTTCTGTGGCCTCCTCGGGGAGCTTGAGGGTCCAGTGTGTGTGGGCAGCTGCAATCAATCAAACCTCTGTTTCGGCATCCTGAATCCTCCCTATGAATGTCTTGCCTCTGTTTGAAGCTCTGTTGAAAAATACAATTTGTTTTCTCTTTCAAACTGACCAGGCTGGAGTTAAAAACACAGCACCCAGGGGCATGGCATTCATGAGTAATCTAATTAATTGTTGCTTTTCTGAAGTCTTTACTTATACACATGATCCATGTCTAAATGGTACTGCATAACCCGGGACTTGTGTGGAGACAAACAATGTTTGGTGGTCAGGCCAGGTCTCAAATAAAGCAGTTCCTATCAATGCCAGGGAGAGTCCTCCTGCTAAACAGTTCTCATGCTCAGACCAGCTTTGTCCTCTGTGCTGTACACTGGCATTGTGCAAACAGGTTTCACAGAACACCACAGACAACCAGGACCCCAGAAGACCACTTGAGGAGGGAAGTATAGGAGATCCACAGGACCAGATCCAGGCAGGACTGGATTGCATGGACTCCCATGCTGCCCTTGAACAGCTCACATCCCAGAGCAGAGGCCAGAACAAAAAAATACAGGGAGGGTGTCATTTCCCTTCCGGGGTTCTCCTTACTATAACCAACCTTCTTCACTCAAGATCCAGACAGCTTTTGCCACCTGAAGCCTTATCTGCCATCCCTGGCCATAATCTTAACATTGGGATTTTAAGACAACATGAGCTAAGACAATCAGAAAGCAATTTTACTGCAATTTTACCTTCACTGCTGAGAGGAACAAGGGCCACCACTGCTGGCTAAGACAGCTGTGCCCCAGAGATATGGCAGGAGAGGGGATGGCTGTGGGCTCTGGGGATATTTCAGCCCTGGTTTCATGCTCGATGGGCATGGGGAGATAATGCTCGCATGTGGTCAGCTTCCTGTGGAGGGAGGTCAATCCTATTCTGTCACCAATTCATCACCCATGGCTCTCGACATGGAGTTAAGCAGGCATGCTGGTGGCCAGCAGGCTGCCTCCATACCCTTTAAAAGAGAAAAGGACAAGGCAGAGGATGAACAGACAAGGAGTGGAAAAAGGCTAAGACAGAAAGGGGCGCTAGCACAGGAAGAAGCAAAAAAGCAGTACCTATAATAGAAGAGACAGACTGTGCCCCTGGGAACACACAGCACATGTGTCTCAGACTGCCCCTGAAGCCACTCACATGTCCTCTCCAGCCCTAGCAAGTGCAATGGTGAACTCTGCTTGTCAGCACTCACCACGTACGAGACAGTACACTGGGTAACATGGGTGTTGTGTGCATGCATGTACAGATGGATATACAAATGCTCATACAAAAACTATAGATATATGTACAGAAAGATACAGAGATATGCATGCATGCATGCACAATATAATGTACATTAAACTGGTAAGCTGTAATGTGTTGTTTGAGTTCACTGAAAAGCTGTCTGGAAAGTGGGGCTACTCTTCCCCGCTTTCAGACCCAAGAAAATGTGTCTCAAAGTGTGTACTCCAGGATGTCTGGAGATGGTCTCTCTGGCCCCCAACTCAGTGACAGGGAGAAGAACAGCAAAATAACACAAGAGTAAAACATTACATCCTTTAGAACAGCCATTTCCAACAGGGGTTACCATCCTTTATCCCATGATAAAAGGCGCCTGTGGTGGGAACAGGAAGTTGGAAGCTCATCCAGAGAGATGATCAGAAACTCATGCCAGCTGCCTCCCCGACTTCATGATGTTTTCTGCTTATCTGTTGCTCTGTCGTCTGTCTGCTACTGGCTATTTATTCTTGTGATTTCCTATGTACTAATAAACTCACTTATTTAAAAACAAAAAAACACAGCTAACAGAAGCACTCTCCAGATTATATAGAACACACACATACACATGAACACTCAAACATAAGCACACACATTAAATACACACTGGTCATTTCCCCAGTTCCCCCCACAGTCCTGTGTTGGTTGTGGACCTGCTACACAATGTTAAGCAAACCATCTAGGGATCTGGCATTGTAACCCCTTTTCTGGAGGTCTCCTGATTTGTCAGCACCCCTAGATATGGATACAGAAGTAACTACTCTATCCAGAAAGGGTCTGGCAGGCCTAGGAACCACCACAGCCTCAGTACCCTCATGGGGTTGATAGATAAGCCCCGATATAACATGGACTTCTACCAGAGAGGTTGTGCCCACAGCATGTGCTCCTGCTAAACCCAGGGGCAATAAAGACTAGGAGGGCCTCAGAGTCTGCACCTCAGAGCTCTTTGCCTTCTCTTGCTGCCTGGCTCTCAGATCCCATCCTGACCTGCTCCTTTTCTATTGCCAGGTTAGAGAGCACTGGCTCCCACCAGCTGTGTAAAGGCCAAAGGGAAGCCCCACAGGTCCACACACCCTCAGGGTCTGCTCTGGGCCCCAGTGGGCCCCTCAAGGGAGTTGGTTTATTAGAACACCCAGCTTCTCCAAAGGTCTAACAAAAAAGGTACTTTGTACCTTTATCTAAAGTGTTCGCACACCTGGTCTCAGAAGCCACATGCAAAAAGGTTCCTTTACAAGAACACACAAGTGGAATGAATATATGAACCAAGATCAAAGACCTATGAAACAGCTTGGGAGGCAGCTCAAGGAAAAGAGGGCTGCACCAACCCTGGGGCCAAGCTTATCCTACAGGTATGGAAACCCATCTATAAGTTCTTCCTCCCAGACATGCATGCAGACCTTGCACTCTTCTTAGCAGCTACCAACCTCCAATGAAGCCACAGCACACACAGGGTACTAGCCTCAGCCATCTTCTGGCAAAGGGTGGGTGTCTTTACACCAGTTGACAACCCAGGCCCAGGACCCTTTAAAAAAATGTGTAGGAGTGTTTTGACTGGATGTATACATGTGTGTCATATGCAACACTGGTGCCCCCGGAGGCCAGAAGAAGATATCAGATCTCTTGGAACTGGTGTTATGGGCAGTTCTGAGCCACCATATGGGTGGGTGCTGGGAGCCAAACCCGTGTCCTCTGCAAGAACAGCAAATGTACTTAACCACTGAGCCATCTCTCCGGGCCCCTAATCCAGGACTCTTTGCAAACACATAAGGACTGTCTCAGGCCTGACTATCAGGCTCCTTGGCAAGTAAGGCCCATCTCCTGAGATCTTATATTACTGCATGGGGAGCCAAAGCAGGCAGAACCACAGAGCCCCATGGAGAAAGGGATTGCCAGAGATAGATGTCTAGTGGGACATGGACCAGGATCCACAAACTCCATCCTCAGGAGCTGACCTCTGACCATAAGGTGCACATTTCCAGGGCCTTCTCTCCTTTCCCTGTGCCTTGTCTCACCTACTACTCATGGCATAGCAGTCAGCCACGGCAGACAGACCGAACCAGGGTGGCCTTCTGAGGCTCCAGTGCCACCTTCCTGGATCTTGGAGGCCTGCCTGGAAGTGATGAGGCAATCTATATGTTTGGGCACAACCCCACTGAGCAATATATTTTTAAATAGTTTCTATGCATGTGAGGCCAGAAAATGTCTTCAGCGACACAGTGGCATCATTCCAGCTTGTGGCTAGTGAAATCTAATAACACGTGTAAGCTGTTTTTATAACCTCTCTAGCTTATTCACTAAGAAATCAGGATTGGCATTAAAAAGTCAACTGGGGCTGTGAATTATATCCAGAACTTAGGGCTCTGTGTTTCTTTCAGAAGTCACCTAACGTTGTCCCCCTTCAACCTATTTCAGTCTATCAGGAGATGGAAACTTCCTCTTGGTATCCAACACATGTGTTCAGTTACTATCCAGTGAGTAAGTCAGAAAGATCTACCACACAGGAAGGAGGAAGGACCTCTCTTGGAGTCAAGATGGAAGTCATGGAAGCCAGACATGGAAGGGAGCTCTGGCCCAAGTCCATCCATTAGCACAGGGGTAGCACATCACCAATCTGTCCCCAGTTATCCTAAACATGGACTGGGCTCATATGTAAAGGCTCCAAATTATGGACTCTGAGGTCACCTCAGATACAAATACTTGTACTTTGTCTTCAGTGGGGGACTGACAGGCTTGGAGAATTAAAGACCAGAAGGTTGTGGCGGGGGACAGTATGGGGAACCAAAGATTGCTTGTTGACTATACCTGCCTGATGCAGAACAGACACCATGAGCCTGCCTGCCCTATTTCTTTGTGTAGCCCTAGCCCTGGCTGTCCTAGAAGTAGCTCTGTAGACCAGCTTGGCCTCAAATTCACAGAAATCCACCTGCCTCTACCTCCCAAGTGCAGGTGTGAGCCATCATGCCTGTATAGTAATCAATCTTTTTATATAGAAAACCAAAAGCTGATATTCACATATAGCACTGAGCAAGAGGCCCTCCCAGATGGGAATGGAGCCAGTAGTGCCATGTTTTGCCCACCACAGCCACTGCAGAGTTAATGGTCACAAGGACCAGTGCCACACCAGAGGCCTCATTACCTTTTTAAAATTTTATTTACTCATATATTCATTTAGGCCTTACCATCTTGATCATATCCTATGACCTCCATAGTAAGAACCAAATGCAGCCAGCCCTCAGGCTCCGACACTGTCCTAGTGATGACGCCTAACTCCAAATCCATCTCATTCAGATCAATATCCAAGAGCAGTGTTGGACAATGCCAGACTCCTAGACAAAGAGGACAAAGACAGGGGAATAGGAGCACATGGGAACGGCTCCTCCTACCACCAGTGCTGGTGACAGTTGCAGACTACTAATTTCTTGGTAGTCTCAATGTTTGACAGTTTAATCAAAGGGAATAATCGCTTCCCACCTTCTTTAATGTCATTCCCCATGGCCCTGAACTAGGCATCAGCATAATCCAAGTGATAGTGAACACCGGTGGGTCGGCTCCAGGAGAGGAGGTTTAGGGCTACAAGAGGATTAATTAGTGTTTGGTCACACTGGACTCCTGGCCAGTGCCTGCCTCTGACCATCTGTCTGCTCCTGTTCCATTAGCAGTAAGTTTAACAGGGAAAGAACACAGCTCATTTTAAACGGAGAGAACCAGATACGTAAAACTTGAAAACAAAACAAAACAACAACAACACAAAAACAACCTTGAAATCATTTTTGGGGGTGTGCGGAGGATGCTCTGGAGTCCTCCTGGGCCACTGGGGTACTTACCTGTGCCATCTTGGCAAGGTCTAAAGAAGGTCTTTGCTCCTGCACTTCGTCCGGACGCCGCCGTTTCACACCGATCTTCTTGTCATTAAGGACACACGGCTGGGAGCGGCTGCGGGCAAGCCCACTGGAGCGTCTTGCCAGCTCTGGCGTTGAGGCAGGTGTGCTGTTGGCTGAGGGGGGACAGTACTCTGGGAAGGAAAACTGCTCGTGTGAGCAAGAGAGGGACCGCTGCAGGTCTAGCCGGCCCCCTCCCACAGAGTGTGGGTCTGGGCTCTGGGCATTGCCCACCTGTCCACAGGGGGCTGAGCCTGGTGCTCCTTGACAGGGCTGTCTCCCAAAGCGGTGGTGCAGGTTCGACTGGTGGCAAGGTGAGGAGAGTCCATTGGCCCGGGCAGGGAGGCTGAAGCTAGAGCTCCGCTGCATGGGGCTGACGCTGTTGGAGTAGCGCTGGACACTGCCCCCGCTGTGGCACCGTCTCTTTTCCACGGGAGTCCAGACTTTGGACCCCAAGGGCCGCCATGACGTCCGGCAACTGGACATCTCATCAGAGAAGGACAGTGACCGGCACTGGCGCTTGCTGGGAGGAGCTGAGGGGTTCCCGTTGTGGTCGCTTATGCTGAGGTCTTTGATCAGGCTGGTCACTGCACAGGCAGTCACCGTCTCCTGGTGCCACAGGGAGCTATCCGGACACTTTTCAGGCAGACATTCCCAGATGCTGGTGCTCGGCTGGTCAATTTGAAGAGGGCATTTTCTATCCAGGTCTCGCCATCTGTCATTTTCTGGTGCATAAATACAAAGAGAAAATAGGATCTGAGAGGCCTTCACAACAGTGCTCTGTTCCTTTACGAACAGCCTGTTTGCTATGTAGGACTTGGGCACCAGAAAGGTCCTCACAAATCAGCCAGTTCAACCCTACTTTACAGATGAAAACTGAAGCCCAGAGAAGAGTGAGGACCAACATGCAGAGCTGGAAGCAGAACAAGGCCTGGGATCCTGATCCAGCTCTCTCCCAGCATCCCAAATCCAGACCTGCCCCTGTTCCTGATCCAGCCTTCCTCTCCACATCCCATGCTGTCTCATGTGATGGTGGCTTATCCTGAGCCCTGCCCTGGTTGGTGGCTGAAGCGGGGGAGCAGTGTAAGTTAGCATACGGCAGAAGACCACAATCAATACTGAGTCTTGACCACTTCAGGTGGTCATGGTCAGAACAGGGCTGGGATATTGCTAGGTTAGCTTGTCTCCATTCCATCATCAAAACATTTGCTTGAGAAAAATACAGAATCTTTTATTGACTTATTTTCCTTCCACCAGAATGTTAGACAGTATGAGCATCAACAATAAGAGCTGCTAACCACAGCACTTTCTTCATATTCGTTTGATTTCTTGCTGAAACGGAGGATACTTAAAGCATTTGAAATGGGTGAGAGTAACACTGAGGCCACAGGCTGTGTGCGGGGTACGACGTGAGCTCACTCAACTCTGTTTGAAAGCATGAATCCATGGGCTAGCCCATCTGTGGAATGCAGGGGCTGAACTTGAACTTTTATTTCGTAAAATCTGAAGAACAGATTATTGGTTTTCCACTACAGAACCGGGCACCACGCTGGGTATGGTAGGAGATGAAAGCTCTTGTTCTCAATTTACAACACAAAAGTGAAGTTCAGGAGTATGCATTGTCCAGAGCGAGCCCTGTCTCTCTCTGCTAATCTGAATATATGTATTAGTCAGCAAATGTGCCATCATGAGCCACGCAGTCAGTGGGCCTGAGATAAAGTTGGAAATGGCTCCGCTGACATCCACAGCAATTCAAGACTCACTGAGCATCCTTCTCGGAATATACAACATCTACACAGCACCTTGCCCACGCCATACAGCTGACACAGTGAAAACCCAGGCCAGTCTGACACTGGCCTTGCATCTAGACGCTCATGGTACAGGGAAGATGCTTCAAAGATGGGTCTGCTCTGTCCCTAAGTGATGCACGCTCTTGGTAGCGAGAACTGTGAACCCCTCTGTTGTTTCTTCCAGACAGGGTGCTTGGTACCCGGTGGTAGCCCAGGGTCAAAGTGATAGAACCAGATAGGAGCCACCGTGACCGCACGGTGGTCACTTCTCAAAGGCCACTGACATACACCCTGGACTGAAGGTCACTCAAACAGTCTGCTAGGTCAGGGAGCTGAGTAATGCAGCCCAAGACGGTGTCCAGGAACCAAAGGAAATCAAACCAGAGCTCCATATGAAGTTTCTTCTTCCCAGGCACTCTGCTAAGTCATGAGACAGATGACCCGAGGGGCTGCAAGCCTCGGCAGAGGACACAGGGGGGAATGCCCAGGGTTATAAACACTGAGAGCCTCGGGAGCTAGAGAGGCGGAAAAAAGATTTACTGGTTTAGCAGGCCAGCTGGGAACCAAGCAGGACTGTGGCTGAAGCTCAACTCAGAATCTTCCGGATGGAGGCAGCTCTGATACCTAGTCCTCTAGGTGAATTTAATAAATTACTTCTAAATATAAACTTTATCCCTCCCCACAAAAATAGCTCTTTGCAAGCTGCTTACATTGTTCAAGTATGTCTTCAGTGCCTGTAGAAAGCACTCCCTTCAGTATTCTATTCCTTCTGAGTGTTCTCTCTCTCCCCCAACTCTGTGTGTGTGTGCGTGCATGTGATGTGTGTGTGGTATATGGTATATGTATGTGTGGATGCGTGTGATGTGTGTGCATGTGGTATGTATATGTTGTGTGGGCGTGTGTGTGTGTATGTGTGCATATGCATGTGTGTGATGTGTGCGGACATGTGTGGTATGTGGACATATGTGTGTGTGCATATGTGTGTGTGTGGTATGGGGGGCACATATGGTATGTGTATAGTATATACATGTGGTGTGTGTGCACGTGTATGTGTGGTATGGGGGTGTATATGGTGTGTGTGTATGTGGCATATGTTGTGTGGTATGTAAATGGTGTATGTGTACAGTGTATATGTGTGTGTGTGCATGTGTGTGCATGCGCACTAGAGGTACTAGTCCTCCCATCTTGCTTGAGATAGCATCTCGCTTGTTCACTGATGAATATGTTAGGCTAGTTGCTCAGTGAACCTTCTAGAGATTTCCTGTTGGAAATCTCCCACCAGGGGCCACTAGGATAAGCTCTACTGTGTCTGGCTTTTCTTCCTTTCTTTCTTTTTGGCTTTTAAAGACAGGGTTTCTCTGTGTATTCCTGGCTGTCCTGGAACCCACTCTGTAGATGAGGCTAGCCTCGAACTCAGAGATCCACCTGTCTCTGTCTCCCACCTGGTTGTGTTGTAGCTTTTTCGTAGGTTCTTGGATCTGAATTTATGTCATGAGGCTTACACACTAAGTGCTTTGCCCACTGACCCACCTGCATGCTCAATGTTTACCATTCTTCGAAAATAGTTTTAATTTGACATTAGTTTAGTGAACCAAAGTAATAAATTCAAAACAGAGAACATATAAACTAAACTGGGTAATATAAGTCCAGCTTAATCACAAGAAGTAGAGACAGGAAGATCACCTCAAATACAAGGTCAACCTGGATCGTATAATGAGAAGAAATACAAATTAGCACAGCTCAAGCCATGACTGTCTATTATGGAAGGAGGAAAGTAATTCTAAGGAAAAAGTGGAAATCAAATCAAAATGATAACAAATGACAGCACATTGGGAAGTATAATTGAAATGTCCTATAGCAGGTGGCTGGTTAAACAGATTATAAGGGAATAACCACAGCATGCAACAGTGCAGTTTCAGGACTAGTTAATGGCATGGGGAAATGCCAGTGATATATTGCTAAAAAAGCTGTATATAAAGCCAGGCGTGGTGGCGCACGCCTTTAATCCCAGCACTTGGGAGGCAGAGGCAGGCGGATCTCTGTGAGTTTAGGCCAGCCTGGTTTACAAAGTGAGTCCAGGACAGCCAGAGATACACAGAGAAACCCTGTCTCGAAAAATCAAAAAAAAAAAAAAAGCTGTATATAAAGCCCTATGATTCCTACTTAGTAAAATACATAGTATGCTGTACATGAAATAAAAAGAAACAGACCAAAATGTTAATGATTAATTGTCAGGCAGCTGGTTAATTTATGCAAGATTCTTAGTTTTGTTTTTCTTGTCTGGATTAATAAGAGAGCTGTGGCTGCTGACCCTGATGTGCTATGCTCTGCCTGAGTTCTGGGAAGGAGCCACTCTAGAACCAGGGCCCAAACCTCGTCTTCCTCTGAGTTCCCTCCTGCGAATTTTCAGGAAGTTGCTGGAACCAACCTCCATTTGAGGCCAAGTCACTGAGAACACCATAGGATTTAGGGGTGTGGTGGGCTGAGGAAGTAATCAGCCAGCTCATCCACAGAGCAATGAGGGCCAAGATGGTCCCCTCAGCTGGTGTGTAGAGGCCTGGGTCACAAGACAGAATGTGTCTCGGTAGAATGCAGAAAAAGCCATCAGTTTAGAAGGGGTCGATCCTATCTATGGAGAGATTTCACCCGCTCTTTATCCTGCTGGGCTACCAGCTCAGATACAGCCCAGGATGGCTCTCCAGAGTCCTTCACAGGGTGTGGTACCCAGCAGTCCTGGAAGGGGGTGGAAGGATGTGAAGGCGAAACAGGTGACAATATGAGGGCAAAAACTATGGCTGCGGGCATTCACTTATTATTCCTTGTTACTATCCTCACCACTAGCAGACTCTGTCTGAGCTATGCCACAACTCTCGACCTTACTTTGGCCCTTGGATTGGCTATATGTGAAACAGGCAGGCACCTACTTAGAGTTAAATGAAAGCTGCTGGGAAAAGGACAGCTCTGTTACTGCCCATCAACAGCATCCGTGGGGCCACTTGTCCCCAGTACAGACTTCTAGCTTTATCACTTTGAAAAGTACAATAGAAGAAAGTAAAAACAATCAATGCTATGTTTAGCTCTAGTGTTTCCACCCTTCACTGAGGGTCCAGAAAGCAATCTTTTGGGTCAGGTCACCAGACAAAAGAACAGGAATAGAAGCTAATTTTTAATGGCAAACTGCCCTATGTGTGAAGCCCCAACTTTACAGAGCACAAAGGGCTCTGAGAGGAAGATAGAAGGTGCCCCCACCCTGCCATTCAATATCACTTCTGCATAAACTGGAACTTCTTCCAAAGTGACAAAGGCCGTGGATGTGGATGAGGCCACTGAGCAATGGTCACTTGATATGGTTAGAAAGGGCATGGCCCTTGGACTGAATCTCAGTTCTGCACATTTCTTAATCTCTCTCAGCTGCTGAGAGAAGACACAGGCCCAGCAAAGTGCCCAGCAGTCTCTCAGAAGCGGCAGCCATCAGTGTAATCCTGAAAGGACAGCACTGAAAACATGTTTGTGTCTGAGACATGGTACATGTCTCTTCTGGGCCATGTACCAACGCCTGTGGGTAGACTCAGGCTGAGAAGGGAACCACATTTTCTGTACTAGGGATTTTCCAAGGTATGGTTCCAGGATTGCCTGCTGGATCTTGAAGGGAGGAGGTGAAACTTGGAGGTGGGGAGTAGAGATGCAGAATCTTGATCACCACAAATTTGATTCATAAGATAAATTAGAGGATGGCAAACTTATAGAAAAGAATCACTTTATTCTTCAAGTCTTTAGAAGCCCATGTTTCACAGGCCATGTGGGAACTCCCAGGGCTTCTGTCCCAAATGGCACACAGTCTACATTATGCCATCCCTATTGTATCAACCTTCAGAAGGATCTTTAAAAGCTCCCCAATGTTCCCAGTGCACCCACATTCACAAGTGTGAAATTTCACACAATGGTGAGAATGTGTGTGAGTGCATGTGTGGGGGTACAGCTTCTCACTTTGCCTATGGGTGGGAGTATGACCATACAGACATAAATATATGAGAGGCTCTCCCACAGGTGAACCACAAGACCAAAATCCCTTCGAAAGCTGAGGCTCAAGGACTGAGCCCAAAGTTTCTGACCAGCTATCCTTTGAGAGACAAGGACACAGATCCCAAATTCATAAATATAGGACTCAGTCCTGCTGCTCTGACCACAGAGAGCAAAGGCTGCTGGGTACAACAGATCTCCAGCTCTAAGAAGGAAAAGCACTTGAAGGAACACAAATAGCTTTTGACCTCAAATGTTCTTGTTTCCATTTCCGTGCTTAAACTGGGAAATTCCCAGTGGCCCAGATTCTTGGGGGACTATAAGACTTCTTATGTTCAAAAGACAGAGAATTTTTACAGCCCTGGAGATTTCAGGGTTGTGTTTTCCATACTGTCTTAAAGTGATAGAGCTATAACATAACACAACAGAATAGTGTAAGCAGTTACATACACACCCAAGACACCCAATTCTTGCAGCCTTCAAAAGCTCAGGGAGCAAGCCTCCAGCCAGGCCTGTGACTGACTCATTCCTGGATTTCACACCTGTCTACTTGTGCTGACAGTGGGGTGTGGTCATGTTTCCCCACTCTCCCCGCCCTCACCTCCCCTCTGGGGCTGTGGTATGCTAGCTCAGCCTCGGGGCTGCAAGGGCTATCTGGGGCAGAAGCTCATCAGCCCTTTAAATGTGAGACTCCAGAGAACTGGTGTCTTTCTGAAGGCAGCTGCTGAAGCTGCTGAACTGATCTGTTGACAGGAACATGGAAGGATAAGCTAGGCAATGACTTGAGCTTTTCCCTAAGTTCTTATTTGGGTTTAGTTGGTTGGTTTTTTGTTTTTTGGTTTTTTTTTTTAAAGAGTCTCACTCTGTAGCTCAGACTGACTTGAAACTCCCTATGTAACCCAGTCCGGATTTGAACTTGCTGCAATCCTCCTGTTTTAGCATCTCAGATGATGGGATTACAGTTATCATGTCTGGCTTTCTCATCTATCTTAATGAAGTTCGGAGCCTGTCACCAGAACGGAAACTTGCTACCAGCTGAGTCAGGAAGAAAGAAAGGCTCTTGGGCTTCTCCACTTTAGCCTCTGGCCCTGTCATATCTTAGGAATAGTGACACAAGATACCAAGTTCATTTCTCAAGGACCTCACATAGACAAAGGGTTAGGATGGCTGAAAGTGACATCCCACTGGGTCTCAGAAAGGCTGATCTGTGGGACTCTGAAAGAAGGGACAAAGACCAGGGTGCAGAAAGGCTACCAGGGCCTTTGCCTCATTAGGGAGGGGACTGCAAGTGGCAGCTCTCACTGCTTTTGACAAGCCTTGCAAAAAAAAAAAAAAAAAGGGAGTGGGGTGGGTCTGGTGGGACCACTAAGATATAAAAAACACACCACCATGAACACCGAGGCACAAGTCTCTGTTTCTTCACCTGTACAAGGTGGTGTGGAGTCCTGGCCACCCTTCCAGCAGCTTCTGACTGCACCCACACACTCCCAGGAGCACTTACAAATGTAGGGGAAACTAGTATTCTCCATAGCAGCAAATTCCAAAAGGATGGAAAGGCCAGTATGGTTTTTGTTGTTGTTGTTGTTTTATTCCTTCCTGTTTGGGATATACCCAGAGCATGTGAGAAAGACAGTTGCCTAAACCCCACACCCAGCAAGGTTGGGTGTCTTTGTATTAGATGAGGGGACAGGCAGTGAGGAAAGCTCTTCAGGAATCTGTCAATGGATGCATTCCCTACACAATGGGGTCCTTGTAGAGGCTGAAAAAGAACATGAACATGTACCTTAAGCAACTATTTATCTCCTGGATCATCATAGCGATCCCCACCCACCGGTGAAATTGGGCTTCAGAATACTGCCATGTGTCTTCTAGGCACACCCAGTTGGCAAACAGCAGGGCCTAGACCGAAGCATGCTCTGCAGTCCCACAGCCATACTCTTTCGACTAGGACAGGCTATTCCTGCCTTGCCGACGGTCCATCCTTCTCCACTGAGAGGCCAGCACCCAGAGATAGTGCAGTAGCCATTCCCTGGCCTATGGCACCACTGCGGCCCCCTCCCTCACCTTCATGAGAAGGCAGCCCAGGAAGTTCACTTGCTGCTACAAACAGCCCTCATGTACCTCATGTACCAGCTCCATCCCATTTACTCCATGCTGTACTTCATCCCCCACACACTGTCTGGAACCAATAAAAGGTACATGGTAGAACTGAAAGCATTCTGTATGGACTTAAAAATCACATGCATATGTAACCACAACAAAGATAAATTTAAAATGTAAAGAGTTGGGTTTTTTTAAGCAGACACATGTACTTGTATGCGGATATGCTGCTTTCACTAGAAACAAATCGTACGCTAGCCTGTATCAGTCCGTAAACAATTTCTTCTAGGAGCCCCTGGCTCAAGGATCACAATCAAAACGGCACAAAAACCTGGGCTGAGTAGCTTTGGCATCATTATTGGTGTTCTTTGTTTCGTTTCAGTCATTTGACTGCAGTGGAAACTGTCTAGCCCCAAATGCCAGCTTCTCCACACAGGTACAAACATCACAGGCCGCTTCCAGTGATCAGCTGAGGCTGAGTTAAGCAACCAAAGCCTGCTGAATCTCAACATGAAATCTCTTAGCCCTGTGCAGCTCAACAGAGCCAACTGGTTTCCCGAGGAACTCCATTCAGAGAGTGCCCCCAGGAACAACCCTTTTATGTACAGAGTAGATGTTAACAGCCGAGTAATTAAACACTGAAAGTGAGGGCTTATAATTAAAATGCTGACAAACCTGAACCAGAGTGGCACAAGTCGGGCCGCTATAATGTTTTTACAATTCCTTTTTATACATAATGTATGATCCTTCTGCTCAAGTTTCCTCTATGTTCCTTGACTGTGAAATAATTTACATTAATAAATAATTTATTACCACAACTCCTGAAGTAATTATGGGTTTTCATCCTTTTTTTTCCAGCATATGAATTATTTTGTTCTCTGTCCACTGACTTGTATTTACAAGATTTTTCCTGGTGGCCTTTTGGGAATAATAGGTGTTGCCTTCACTTTCTCACATTTTATGTGATTTCTAATCTCCTGGCCTGAGTGGTGAGAAAGATGGAATGTGTGGTGTCTACTATCCTGATGAAATAGGGCTCATTTAATGGCTGCAATTAGCCAAAGGTAATGAATGGGGCCTGCACCCACCCCACTGGCCTGTTTTATCAAAAAGAAAAATAAAAAAAATTAAAAAAATAAGAAGCTGGCACTCGTGTGACCCCAAGCAAGCATGAAGAAGCATCTCCTAGAGGATCCCAGGCTCAGGATGGATTTCACTTGTAGTCCCTGGTTTACTGAACCCAGGACACCCTCCCTCACTTCCTGCACACACAGAAGTAGGTGTAAGGAATGGCGCTGCTCCCAGCCCAATGGCAGGCTGGGAGCTGCCACTCAACTCATGTCACGAGTAGATGCCTCTCCCTGAGAGAGATCCCAGCATGGGAAATTCTGCCTCAGCACAGAGGTGGATGGGAAAGATCAGGAGGTAAGAAAGAATCCCAGTTGTCTGCTAGAAGGACCTGGCCTGGCACCCCAAGAAGGAACCTTCAGCTGGGTACAAAGCAGGTGGGCAGGGTTGGGCTCTATTTGCCCCGTGTCTTCCACCCACAACTAACCCAGATTTGTTCTCTCCCTCACTTTAGAAAAGTATAAAAACACTGTGTATCATGTTCCCAAATAAAGGTGGGGTGTGAGGGTCAGAAGAGGTCCACAATCACAAGAATGAGGTACTTAAAAAAAAGAAAGAAAGAACCCCAACACTGTTAAGAGCACTTGATTCTACTTTGTTGGATTGTAAGTGGGCACTAGGTAGCTCAGCCACCCAGAAGGGCAGCATTCTGTGAAGAAGTAGCAACCCAGTGCTGCTCTCCGAGCCCTGGTACACTTGCCAGGTCTTTCTCAGAGCACTTAGGAAATCCCCAACACTGGTGGCCAGCTAGGACCTTGGGCACGAGAACCCTAAGTCATAGCCTTTGTCTTCAGGAACCTGGGCTTTGGTAGCGATTATGATCATTGACTTTTTATCTTTGTTCAGCACTGTTCAGCCCTGCAAGGGCCAAAAACCCTCTTGAAAAGTCTGGCCAGCCCCCCAGGGGTTGCTCTTCCCTGCTATTTAAAAGTGGGCACACCCATGATGAAATCTCTCTGCCTAGGGTACAGCCCCCAGTGAGCCACAGTGATCATACAAGATGAGACCACAAACTTCTCCATTCATGGAATCAATGGACTGGAGAGCTGCTGGGGGCTATCTGCTCCAACTCACAGGGATGCAGGGAGGCCTCTGACTGTTGAGACCCCCTAGTTCAGCAGCTGTTGGAATGGAACGGAAGGTGGGAGAACCTCTCACCCACACCAGCTATACTTTGCCAGAGGAAGAGGTCACAGAATGGGAAAATGGAGTCTATTGCTTGTGGTTCTACTGGCCTCCCCAATCTAGGCACACAGAATTTATTATCTGTGGTTCCTTCTCCTCCACTCGACGTAATGTTTCTTGTGGGTAAAGACAGGGTCCCTTTCATTCTGCCCTGTACCAAGTGCCTAGCACATACTAAAATGCTAAAGTCTCTGAGAACAAGCTCCTGAAGCCACGTGTGGTAAATGAAAGGCCAGGAAAGACATGCTGTCACATGGGGCACAGTTTTCCTGAATCAAGGAAAACTGAGTAGCTGGCAGACAAGAGCCAAGGAGCTGGAGAACCAAATGTGCAGGCATGCTGCTATTCCAGCACCTATCCTTGCATTAACTCTAGCTGAGCAACAGGGAGTTAGCACTGTCCTGCAGAAGAGCAGGGATCCAGTGGGATCTGGCTTCCTGAAGACTCAAGCTGTAAACACAGTTTGGCACTTCCTCCAAGCCCTGTGCCATCCTGGAAAGAAAGCAGGCTATTGGGCCCCACAGGCTCAGGCAGCCAGATGGCCCTGGATAACCTGAGCCTGGCTCACTTGCCTCCTTCCTCAGGACTCTACTCTCGCTCCTTGGACAATTCTGTCACTTATACCCACCCCCCAGGGAAGCTGCTGTGGTCCCTTTTTTGAGACACAAGGCCTCTTTTGAATAACAATATCTTTGGCTGAGATCTCAGTCCTCTTTGCAACTATTTCTGTGGTGTACTCTCCTGTGCCAATCTTGTCACAAACATTATATCACAGTCCTCATAAGCCCACAACTGCTATGCTGAATATGAGGAAACTGAGGCTTAGAAAAGTTAAAAAGTTCAGCTCTTACAAGATTTGTCACATCAGACCCATTAGAGTCAACTTTATTATACAGATCCACAGTGGAAGGCCAGGGATGTCTAACAAAACAGTCTTAAATGGAGGCCCACCATCCTCATGACATAGGTCCCTGGTCTGGTTCTATTGGAGCTAAGTCTGGGGTGAAGACTGGATATTCATGCCCATGACAAAGCAAGGCAGCTCAATTGTGAACCTGTCCCAGGGTACAGAAGTACAGCAGGCTTCTTCTGCACCATGGGACGGTGTTGCTGGTAGTGGTGGAGGAGAAAAGCCATTAACCACCAACATGGTCATGTGAGGATAGGCCATAGAAATGTGTTAGCCAGGTGACTTTCCTGTTTCCATGTCCTCTGGGTAGGAGTATCAGAAAAGACTTCTAGCTTTTGCCACACTAGAGCATGTACTGACAAGAAAATAACTGTCCTCTACCATCTGGTCTAATTCTATTTCCTAAGAGATCTTTCAGAGTCACTGGGCCTCAGTTTCCCCTAGTATGGACAAGCACCTGCCTGGCTCTGAAGCTGCAAACAGTATGTGTGGCAGTGCTCTAAACATGGTGGACGCAGGTCCCCAGAGCACTCACGGTCTCACCTATGGGAAGTGCCTTGAAATCAGAAAAAGAAACCACTGGACACAGAGAAAGGAGGATGAGGACAGCCTTAAATGGCCCTGTAAGGGACTGAGTCTGAAAGCCTACTATGGTTATTCCATCACTGAGGCCTGGTCTGTGATTCAATGTAGACAACACAGAATCCATCTGCAGAGCATCAAAAACTGCATTTAACCAATGCAACCATTCTTTCTTCTCTTTATAAGAAACAGCATCATGTGTACACAGAAACACAAGATTGAGCAGCTTATTGGATGGGACATTTGCCGTATAAACCAAGAGCCTTAAAAAAGTCATTGACTTCTGGTCTTTCTAGTTCCCTTCTGGGACTATCCTAAGAAATAAGACAAAAGATAAAAAACTCAGACTGAGAGAATCCCTGTGCATTACTGAAAAATTCAACAGCTCCTTTACCCCATGAATGTAAGAATCACATCACCCAGGACATTTTAATGCATCCACATTGCAGTATTATACAGAATTATGATGCAGGACATGAGTCATTTGCATACTGTAGGAATTACTGAGTGTAAAACTAAACACAGTTTATATAATTATATGCTCATGGTAGACTTGGTTATGTGAAAAATGCAACACACACACACACATGAAAATATCAACAGGAGCTATCATTGGAAACCAGAATTTAAGGGATTTTTATTTCCTATCCTATGATATGTTTTCTGAATGGAAAAAAAAAATCACCAGGACTTACTTATTAACTAGCCAGAACTCAATGATGGAGTTGGAAATGGTGCCTAAAAACCACATGCCCGTGGTCCACTTCAGCCCTGCTGGGGACTGAAATAGTTAAAATCTAGAAGAGAATCTCTCCAGGATTCATTCCTCTGGAGTCTCACCTGGCTGGAAGGACTAGAAAAAGATGGCCCATAATGTGTAGCTACTCACCCATAATTCCACAGGAGAGGAGGGTAGGTCCTTGACTCATCTTCTTTGGCGTGTGCTGAAAACAACCAGAAAAGCTATTCACTCTTCCTTTCACATCATCAGGGGCACGTTTGCACACGACTTTGCGCAGAGCTCTTTCTAAAGTCACAATTACGGGGGATCTGCCCTTAGGCAGCATCAGGTTGAGGAAAGAGAAAGAAGTGGGGCAAGAGACAACATCTGCACTGGACTGCGCCTGGACATTGCCGCAAGGCTCCAGGCTTACACACCGAGCGCGCTACCGGACTTCCGAGCCACACAAAATGCCTGTGACTCCAGATGACAGGGAATCTCTCCACACAGGGATATAGGGGAGGTTCGATGCGGCGATACAACCAAACTTTACTAGGGGCTAGAAAGAAAATTGGAAAGGCGGGCCTCCTTGGAGGGAGGAGCAATGGACACTTCCCCACTCCCTGATGGCTCCCTAGGGGATACCACCTAGAAGGGAATGCTGGCTCATGCCTCACAGCTGCTTACTGTTACAGCGAGTTGCCAATTGTTCTCTCCGAAGCACTAGACACTTACTGGTTCCATTAGGTCCCAGCCTGAGAGCTATGGCTTTCAATTCTTGGGCACTGTGCACCCACTGGGCTTCCCACTCTACTGTGAACATTTTCTGTCTTCCCTCACAACCCACACCTACCTCGGCTGAATACTGATGAAAAAGAAGCCGAGGTTGCACAGTGACACAGCAAGTTGAGCACAGGATATTCTGGGGCTCTTGTGCTATCTAGTATCCTCGTCAAGTGGTCTGCTCAGAAGCGAGTGAGGAGCAGACATCCCAGTCAGAACCCTGAGAAGAAGGTCTGCCTCGAGCATTGCAGAGACTGGCTTCCTCACTCCCTCACATCCAGTTACAGTATACGCAGTGCATAGGAACGGACAGTTCTCTGTATTCAGGCTGTGCCAGGGGTTGGTCATGCAATGGGAAATGAAGTTCTCAGCCTGTTACTCAGGGTTCTAGCTTCTGAGACAAAAAGAGGCAGGGATTCTAGGGTGAGAAGCAGGCAGGAGCCTAGGCTCTGGCTCATAAAGTCCCAGGATGAGGGTGGGGCTGACTAGCAACACCTGGCCCACCCAGATACGGTAGCAGGCACCTGGCACCAGCTTCCTCACCCCATCCCAGTGCCCAATTTTGGGACCTTTGCTCTTGGTCAGCAATGCACTTATCCCCATAGGGATTTAAAGGGCAGAATTGTCCTTCCCAGACTGAGGACAAAGAAGGGAAGAAAGGCTCAAACTTCCAAGGGGACAGTCACACGGACAATTCATTACATTCCAGAGATGGGACTTGGAGGTGGGGCTGCTGACTGTGTGTGTGCTAAGGTTAGGTAGAGGTCAGAGCAGTCTCCAGAGGAACACCTGGGCTGATGCTGACAGATAAGGTTATGGATGACAGCCCTTTTCCAGGCCACTTCTTGGCTTAAAACAATCCTTAACACTGCCAGGCCAGGTCTCCCTCAGGTATATACCTGTCTACAGCCACCCACTGAACTATCTAGAAAGAGTTAAAAGGAGCTGTCCCTGCCTCCATCTTAGCTAACATGGCTAGTGCTGCAGGATGTGGAGCGGAAAGCCACACCAAAGTCACCGGAGAGAACAGGTGACAATCACAGGAGAGCCTGCTATCAGGGCTGCAACACCCACACAACCAAGTGCAGAAGCCTACAGAACCCAGGCAGGCCCCTTGCTCTCCGGAAGAGGGTTCTGAGAAAATGGGGATTGCCTCCTGCCAGGGTGCCTTGCCTGGCCAAGGGAAACAAGGTCTTGGTGCTCAGGGGGTACCCAGGCTCAAGGACAAGATCCACTCAGGATGGTTCCTAGTCAGCTCTACTCAGAACACACATGCCCCAGTGTCAACCAGATGGGCTAGGGGCCCATTGGAGCTACACCAAGCCAGGGACCACTGAAAGCTGAGAGAAAAGGAAGGCTGGCACAGTGAGCATGCACTAATGGCACACAAGTGTCACAAAGGAGGGCTTGGGACTTCCCATGCAGAAGCAGGAAGCAGAGTACAGCCACCTGTGCCTTGTCAGTGGGGGAGCTCAAGGTTTTTTCTTTCCACGTTCCACTGGGAGTGCAGGGCCAAGGGAGGCCTGAGTTGGCCCCAGCACCTGTTTCTAAATCCCTGTCTCACCCTGGCCCTGCCCTTTCTGGGCCTGATCCACAGACTCTTCTACAGCCTTTGAGTTTGCCACCTTTATTCCAGTAGCATTCATTTTGTTTGAACTGGTTGGGGATGACCTCTGTCAAATAAAGAACCCTGGGCTAGAAATGGCTCAGCATCTGAGAGCACTGGCTGCTCTTCCACAGGACCAGGGTTCAATTCTAGCACCTAATTGGCTTACAAACACCTATAAATCTAGTCTCAAGGAATCTAACACTCTCTTTGGGCCCCCATGGGCACCAGGCACACCATAGGGCACACACATACATTCTGGCAAAACATCCATACACATAAATTAAAAAAAAAAAAAAAAAAAGAGGAACCTTGACCGGCTTCATGCTGGACCAGGACCAGGGCCCTGCCTTGCTTTCTGAGCCCTACTTATGAAGTGAAGCAGTACTGGAACATCTCACCCTTAACAGCTTCCCGAGTCTAAGGGCCCAGCATACCCTGACCCCTGGCAAGTTTGCCTGGGGACTTCACATAGGCAAAAGGGCATCCAGGAGTTTCTGGCTCCAAGCTGACACAAGCCTTCCTGTTTCTAGTCTATTAAGAATACAATAAAATTCCCACTGGCACATGCCAGTCCTGCAGCCAGGCTTCTAACTCTTCAAATCCTCTATTCCCTGAGCGGGAAGAAGGGATAAGCAAATCACTGTGTCAAGCCAAGGTCCAACAGCCCCAAAGGGACTCTGGCTGCGAGGCCTCCCAAGACTTCCGGAATCTGCAAAGGAGTAAGCTCAACTGCAGGCTGAGGTCTGCAGGGAAGGAAGCGAGTGCATGTTTCCTCTTTGCGTGTCTCCTTCATTGTGTGTGAACCTTCTAAGGCTCAGTCTCAGTGAGACGATTCACGTCACAAGAGAAGTCTTTGGAATCAGGTCTGGTAGGACTGAAAAAAGCTGGAAATCAAACTGAGACTTCAGGAGCATCTGTCTTACTAAAGAAGGACCCGACTTCAATAAAGACCCAATTAAGGCTCCAAAGGAGAAGCTAGCAACCACGGAAAAACACCAGGCCTTACCCATAGCTTTCGCAACTTTCTCCAAAAGATACTGCCTAAAACAACTGTGCCACTTTTTCCTTTTGCTGACATAGTTTACAGGGAGCCACAATGGGAAGGGGAGATGATCATACCACATACAAGGAATAAGCATTGTATCATGCCTGTCTCTCAAACAGAACTAGGTAAGACTTAGACAGCAGGAAGCAGAAAGGAATTCAGATCAGAGAAGATGAAGGGAAGCTGAGAACAGAACAGTGCAATGGAGGGAGGCCCTGTAAGATGCCAAGGTAGCTAGAGCTGAGAGGCTCCCGAGGCACAGGAGTCCCTAGGACGTATATGTCTACCCAGGGTGAAAATGTGGCCAGCCAGAGACCCTGGTTGGAGCTGTTGAGGCCAAAGGCCAGGGTGGCCAAACAAGGTATAAGAGGATCCCCTGTACCTAGATAGATGGATACAAGGTCTAATGTGGCTACCAATTTCAGACCGGGAAAATGTCTAAGCTCTGGTACTCAAATGTGGCAGTGCTTCTTCTGCCACTGAGTGTAAATGGTCTGGGGACAAACAAGCAGTCTATTGCTATAGACTGTCCTCTGCCCACAGCAGCCACTTGCCTGTCTCCTCTGGTCTCCAGGATTTAGAGCAGGTTGGAAAAGAAAGCTGGCCTGACCAAAGGAGGTGGTCTGGAAACAAGAACAGGCTCTTCGTCTGCATGTAGGCGAATGGGCAGGAGCTGGGGGAGTTCAGTGCTCCAGGGTCAAACATCTGGGCTGCTTTCCAGTGACAGTGGCTAATGTTAGAACATGAGAAGGAAAAACTCTCTGGGCAGAGGAAAGCAACCAGGCAGACAAGGGAAAGCGCACCAGACATGGTCATGGTGAACTAGTGTGCAGGCCAAGTTAGGGTTGTGAGCATGGCCTACACCTGATAGGTGTAATCACTTCCAGAGAAACGGGCTCATGTGCCCAGAGAGAATATGCTAAGAACTTGTCAGTTCTTGTTCTTTTTCCTGAACCTTCCTTGGGAGTAGGGACAGTCACCTTTGTCACCACAATTAGGGTTTTGCTGTTTTGTTTTGAGACAGGGTCTCGTGTTGTCCAGGCTGGCCTCTAACTAGCTATGTAGCCAAACTGGTCTTGGACTTCTCATCCTCCAGCCTCCAACTCCCAGGTACTGCAATCACAGGTGTACAGAGGCGGTTCTTAAAACAGAGAAAGAGTGATGTCTGAGTAGGGCAGGGACCACCACAGGTCTTCTCATTCTTCACTAAGACTCAGGACAGTGGCTGGAGGTGCTCCAAGGTCCCAGGCTCTAGGGAAACTTCCACCTAGGGTGTCTCAGATCTTCCCTCTTGTGATTAGGAGGAACCCAGGACCACACAACCACACACTGGAAGGTTGCTCCTGCCAATCCAAGGCTCCCAGCTTCCCTAGAATCTTGTTTCCTTTTCAAATCTTAACTTCCACTTCTGTTATCTTTTTGGTCTAATTAGGAAACAAAGGAGAAACTGTTTCCTACCTTTTCTGGGTTAACAGGCGGCAGTTTGTGTGTGTCAGAGTGCTGAATGTGAAGCAGGGCCCCAGCTACTTCCTCTGCTGCTCACAGAGAGGACAGGTTGACCTCAGGCTGTCTCGGGGAGATCATCTACTAAACGGACACGATTTGGATCTTATTTCAGGCACCTACAGAACTCTCCCTGAGGTAGCCACAACCTTCTGAGGCTCCGCCATTGTGGAAAGGTACTGGCCAGACCACGCACTCCCATACTGAGTGCTGTGAGCCGAAGTTCCTGCCTGTCTATTGGACAGAGATCGATATATCTTTGTCCTTGCCTATACCTTCTGTAGCCACACTATACCTCCTCTAGTATATATATAAAACCAACAGTCAGTATGTTAGATGTCAAAAAACTCACAGACAAGAAGAGCTCTCTCAGAAGAGGACACCAGTCACCACTGACCTGCCATCTGGAGCAGAGGGGAGAAGAAGACAGATGGTTCTGGGCCTAGAGAGGCCAAACAACAAAGAGCAGAGGCAAGAAGGCTGCTCTCTGGAAGAGGAACAGAGGTTGGAAGGTGCAATCTGGGCCTCGGAGTCAGAGTGCAGCCAGTGAGCCTGAGGGAGGGATGAGTATGCCCTTCCCTTTTGTTCTAGGAAGACAAGGCTCCTCCCCTAGGGAAGGCACAAGGCCATGTTCCTCATGCTAGGGCTCAGGAAGGGCCGCTTCCACGACCTTGGGCCCTGGTACTGAGAACCAGCTCTGTGGCCAGCCCCAGCCCAGTCCTACCTTGATACTAGGCAAGCACAGAGGCAGCTGTGAAGGCCAACAACACAGCTGAACTCTGGGAAGCCCAACCCTGGGGCACTCTGGGCACCCCGAGACACACTATGCAGTGTCTGCAGATCCGTCTGCAAAAGGCAGATAATACTAACAAAAACGATAAACATGACGTATATGTGTGACCCTCCAGCTACAAATTAAACAGAGGGACCAAAAGAACAAGGTCAGAAGCCGTGGCAATGGGGACCTGGGCACTCACTCGCTCATTCTAACTGAACAGCTATTATGCAATAGCTCCGGTTCCAGGAGAGAAAGGCAAATGCCTGGCTATCATTAAGTTTCCACCCTAGCACGAGTAGCAGGAGTAATCACAAAAGACTTACAGCTAACTTGTTAAAAACTGGTAAGAGCTAAGAAGGGAAGTCATGGGCAAAAAGAAGACTGAAAGTCTGGGGGCAGGCAGGACTGAATTTTAGGCTGAGTGGCCACAGAAAGAAGGAGGACAGAGTCGTGTTAAGGGAAGAGTTTTAAGTTCTGGAAGAAATCCAGAGGTCCTGAGGTTGGCATCTCTCTGCCAGCAGCTAGTATTGGCTGAGTGGAGTAAGAAAAAGTTACAGCACTCATGAGGCAGGAAGCCAGTGGAAGGTTCTGAACAGATGGACTTGACTGGTACTCCACATGGCTGCTGGGTGGAGAATGGGTTTTAAGGGCCAGAAGCAGAGGCCCAGTTACCACTAGAATCTACATGAGAAGCTAGCAGATAGGATGAAGGTGCCTGATGGGTGGGGGTAACCGTGAAAAGCAATCAAACTGCAGATACTCATTATATCCAAATTGAAAGAAGGATGCAATGGTTGAAGTTGCTCTACTCCTGTGATAATGACTCCGGTGTCCATCAACCAGATAGATGGACCTCAGCTGCTCCTCACTGCCCTGCGCCTACAGTGCTGACACACAGAGAACAGCCTCAGAGTTGCTTCAATACCAGCCTAAGGGAGGCCTAAACACAGGCCAAGAAGTGGGGCTGATGGATGGGCAGAGAAGTGGGCAAGCCACGGGGGCAGGCAGTCACTGCCCTGCTGCAAGTCTCAGCTCTCAGCTACATGTCTAGAAAATTAAGTTGGGCCCATTGCTTTCTAAGCCACTTTTTCGGCCTTCAAGGTCACATCCAGCAACGTAGCTCTCTGTGCAGTTCTGATATGCTTACAGGCCAGCCAGCCTCCTTGGCACACATGGATCTCAACAGGGCATCAGCCATGAGTTGGCATTAATGGCTCTTACAGGGTCACTGTATACATCTGTTTGGCATTTGCTTCACTCTGGACTGGGAACTACTCTAGACAAACAGGGCAAGGCTCAGCTCCAAGTCACACTGGTTCCTCAACTTTGTTGGCCAATGCCAGTCCACAGGACAGGCACTTGTGAAAGCTTATGGAACACATGCAGGCCCCAGGTATTTCCCCAAACTCACTGGGGCTGGGCGGGGAGGGGGGCTTCAGCTGTCACACTATGGTATTTGCCAGCATGAGACAGGAAAAGGAAGTCCACTATAGGGTTGAAGTGAAGCCCAACACTGCCTTGTCAGAGGGCAAACGTTTGGATGACTACAGGAGGGTGGGTGACAAGACAGAATCTGCCACCATTGATTCAGAGGGCAGCTGCAGTGGTCATCACCACAGCCTGTCATCTTACTGCCAAACTGCTTTCTTTCTCCCTCGTCTACCACTCTTGACCCTCAGGGAGTGGCTCTCACCCTGCACTGCCCTTTGAGGGACAGCTTTATCTTGCCCTCCCCTACTCTGGCACTTCATCCTGGAAGCCACCTTCTTTCCTCTTCAGGTAGGGGTGAAAAGAATGCTCTAACCTGGGCCTGGCTGCTCTCTCCCTCTGAGGACGCAGCTACACTCTGCTCTGCTGCACAGCCCAGCCCAGAATCTCTGACAGAGACCTGCTTACTTCCAAGTTAAGCCTGGGTGCCCATCCACAGTCACACCACGAACCCTCCCTGCACCCCAGGCCGCAAAGAAATGTAGCCTGTGAGGTCCTCACCAGTTCAGGGATGAAGGTCCTGTGTGCTATGGGGTCAGTTCCCTGGTTGATGAGGCTTCTCCTTAGGATCATCACCATGGTAAGGACCTCAGGCACTGGGCTGCATCCCAGGGGGGGGCACAGGCCATCTTCAGGTGGGCAGACTTGATTAGTAGTGATACCTGGACATCCCAGGGAGTGATGTCATCAGAAACAGCTCCCCATCAGTTGCTTAGTCTGGAGACAAGGCTCTCTGGGAATGGCCAAAAGTAGACAACAACCTGGAAAAACAAAAGACAGGCAAAGGGTTCAGGACTAGGAAAGCCTGGGATGCCAATAGTGTAGCTCAGCTGCAGTAATGCAAGGGACCCAGTGGAGACAGAACCATATCCTTACCAAAGGAAATCTACTCTGGGAGGTTACCAAGGTCCAGAATCATTTTCTTGCAACACATATGTGCGCACACACCATGTGCACACACACACACACACACCAGCTTAGCCTTAACATTAGCCAATAGCCAATGCTCTGCAAGACAGAGCAACAAATTTGGATCCAGCCATGAGACATCTTCAGGACCACAGGTTCTAAGGTGCTAGCAATATATGGTTCCTAGCAATGTAGCATCTCACCACTGACTGGGGTGGCTTTGAAGGCACATTAAGCTCACATTAGGACAAGTCTAGACTGGCTAAGGATCAAGACTCCTCACCCCCACTTCAATATCAAAGGAGGCAGGGGATCCAGAGCTGGGCACTGGCTCACCTCATCTACCTAGCTACAAACAAATGCTACGGGCAAATCAGTAGGGTTTATTTAAAGATGTGTGCTCCATCTCTGGCAGTGTTTTCACACATTCCCAACACTAGAGGCCTTTGTAGCTGTGTCTCTTTTCCCATAGGGAACCAAACCAAGTGACTATGAGCCAGTGCCCGGATCTCTTCGATACTGCTACTCCCCAGTCATGTCGTCCCTCTGTCCATTACACTGCACCAAGCAAAGACAGAAACTGCACAGGCTTCCGTGCAGATCTGAAAAGCCGTTCCTTACAAGGTGATTTCTCTGATCCTAGTTCCCCATCCCAACCAGCCTGTGGTTAAACCTTCAAAGAAAGTTACACAGCTACGAGGATCCGAAGGTCACCATCAGAACCTAAAAAAATAATGCTTGGATAATGGTAATAATAGCAGTGAAGAAATAGAAAGGCAGTTTCTAATCTGTAATTAAAAACAAACTGGCCGGGCAGTGGTGGCGCACGCCTTTAATCCCAGCACTCGGGAGGCAGAGGCAGGTGGATCTTTGTGAGTTCGAGGCCAGCCTGGTCTACAAAAGTGAGTCTAGGACAGCCAGGGCTACACAGAGAAACCCTGTCTCGAAAAAACCAAAAAAAAACAAAAAACAAAAAACAAAAAAACAAACTGTTCTGCACAGGAAAATGTTTTTAGAAGTTGCTGTGTAAAAATTAATTGTACCCTGGTATTTACTACTCATTCAGCTTGTAAATCATATTTTCCTGTTTACTTCGATTAGACTCTACAGTGGGTGCTATTGAATCTGCTAGTACAGGCCAGCTGGTAAGCACAGGAAAATGACCTACTTTCTTCGAAAACAAGGTTCGTCCAAAGTGCAGAATCAGGGATGGGGAGAGGGGAGTCAGTGCATTTGTAAAGCTTGACTGTTCAGGAAAGGAGGCCCAGGGGGGTTAAGAGTCCCTGGTGGTGCTGGGAGACCTGCTTCATGCTTCAGTACCACCGAGCACCTCAACCAAGTGTGATGTGTTTAAGGAAAGAATGTCAAACCATTCTGCCTAGCTCTGGCTCAACAGCAGGGCCAGAAGTGCCCACTGGCCCTCTGCATGCTTGGAACAGGAGCAGGCTAGGAGAGGTCCCCCTGGACTCACCCTTCAAAGGAGCCCTTTGTGCTGCCTCGGCAGGGGAGGCCTGATGGCAGCCATCACCTTTCTGGGTGTGAGCCTCAGCTCAGTTCTAGGGCAGGGAGCCAGTGGCAGGAGGCCTGGGAGGTAGACTCCCCGCTTCCTTCTCTGAGTTGGCTGGTAGGCTCAATGGCCATAAACTCATATCCTGAGACCAGCTCATCTGGGTTGGAATCCCCGCTCCTGGGGTATAATTATTTCTCTCTGGGGCTCAGTTTCCCTCTTGGCCAAAAAGAAATAATACTGCCTTCCCTTAAGGTTATTGTAGCCTGGGGAAGTACAGCTTAAACCCTTTGCTCTGTGCCTGAATCATCCAAGAAATCATAGACAGTGGCTACTCCTGTTAGTTTTATGGGGGAGCCTGGGAGTCCCCATCCTCTTTCCAGCAGTGGACAGTCAGGATGATTGTCCTCTCTAGTTTGCTTAAAACCCCTCAGAAGGGGCCTGGCTGTATTATAGTCCATCCCTCTCGTGAAACTGGGAGGCAAGTAAGAATAACGCTATGGAAATCCATTGCCATGGAAACATGACAGCCCATCCAGTCACAGCTCTGTACAAAGGTGCGAAGTGAACTGAGACTGCGACGGGCCTCCCACTCTTGCCAGCCCCACCCCCACCGTAGCCCCACAGAAGACCTGGGTTGGCAGAGGCAGCACTAGGGGTGGAGCTCAGTAAGCACCTGTCACACCACTATGTACCTGGATGGTCAGGCCAGTAAAGAACCATCGGTCTGGAGAAGGAAGAAGCATGGCTTCCTACTCTCACAGCTCTGAAAATAGGCAGCATTATACACATGATGAGAACAGAGGGAAGGGCCAGGGGAGGGGAGTCTTAACGCCTCCCCTGCACAGGAGCCCAGAGGAGGAACACTCTGGCTGCCCACTCTCAGGAGACTGGTTAAATAAACTACAGTATAGTTGTGTGACAGAACACTGTGTGGCCTTTAAAATGGTTTTAAGGAAGCACTCAGAACATGATGTGGGCAATGGTATGCACACTGCCAGCCATGCACAGGATATAAGGAAGGCAACAAGAGAAAGAACTGCAAAGACCCCGAGTTTTGAAAACCATGTTGAAGGCAGACTTTATTCTGCAACATAGTGGCTCCCAGAGGAGTTACAGCTGGAGCTGGCTTCTGGGACATGCTGGAAGAGTCATTTGCCCTTTACCCAGCACAGTCCCTTGAATAGAGTCACACTCAGCACACACTTCTGGGATTAGGCGAAATCACAGCAGCTTCTGCAAGTCTGGGTATAGTCTCAGACTCGGAGAAGTCTGGATGATAGATAGCCTAATCCAGACCAGCAGAGCCTGGTGCAATCTGGAGTTGCCTAGTATTCTTTTGACCAGTAGCACAGGCTCGAACCACCTCAACAGGGAATGCTGGCACCCATTCAGTGACCTAGACCAGTGTAGGAAGACCTCTTTCCAGAGTGAAAAGGAGAGCACTGGGTGATTCCAGGAGGGTGGCTGATAAGACAGAAGAAGCCTGGCAATGCCCTCTTGGAGGCTACCTCTTGAGCACAGGACCTGCTTGACCCAACTCATTTTCTCTGTAACCACATTTAGAACAGCTTCTATCTACTGAGCATTACTGTGGTGTGTCTCTAAGGGTGCACCTGTGCCCATGGGATGTAGGGCACAGTAAGAGATCATCGATCACATCTTGCAGGAGCACTGTCCTTTAGCAGGTGTCATGGGACTGAGTTAATTAAAAAAAAAAAAACTTATAAAAGCATGTGCGTGGCACACCCAGCCACTCCTGTCTCACCATGTGTTCTCTCCCTCTTATACATAATAGCATTTGCCTACAGCCCTTTAGAGCTGAGCCAATTCTTCAGCCATGCCATGAAACTTTTCCTCTTAATAAAATCTGCTCGTCAAAAAGTTACCCAGTGTTGGTTATTTTATCATAGCAGCAGAAAATGAACCAACAAGTTAGGTATATTATAGCTCATGCCTATAATCCCAGCACTTGAGAGGTGGAGGCAGAAGGACCAACTGCAGTCACATCAGACCCTGTCTCAAACGACCACCACCCCAAACTAAAATAGACTAACACAATCACCTACTACACCAGTAAAAGCTAGTGCCAGCTTTACATATATTAGGGTAAAGTCGGCTCATGTAGCCCCATTTTGTAGCCATATGAAGCAGCTAACCAGCAGCTAGTCTGAAAGCTGGGATCTGAACCCTACTTCCCACTGCTGCCCATGTGTTCTTCCCACAAGTGGATTTCAGAAACCCACTTGGGCAACCATACAGCCTAGCAAGCAATTGGATTCCTCAGAATTTACTCTGGAGAAGTAAAACGTGTTCACCTCAAACCCTGCACACAGATGCCTTCTTCATAACAGCCAAACCAGGAAACCATCCAAATGTCCTTCACAGGTGAATGGTTAAACAGTGGCTCATCCATTCTAGGGAATACCACTCATCAGTAAAAGGAAGAACTAGCCATATACAAGAACTCCACAAGCCCCAAAGAACTATTCTGGGTTTAAATTAAAAAAGTGACACCCCTAGGGTTAAGTTACATGCTATACAATACCATTTTTTTTTTTAAAGATTTTATTTATTATGTATACAGTGTTCTGTCTGCAGGTATATCTACAGGCCAGATGAGGGCACCAGATTTCATTATGGATGGTTGTGAGCCACCATGTGGTTGCTGGGAATTGAACTCATGACCTCTGGAAGAGCAGCCAGTGCTCTTATCCGCTGAGCCATCTCTCCAGCCCCTATGATACCATTTGTAACAAACTCTTGAAATGATAAAATTATAGAATTGAAGAATAGCAGTTGTCAGGAGTTTGGAAGACTGCGGTGTCAGAAGAAGTAAGACAGGGTCCACTGGGGAAGATGGAAATGCTCTGACCTCCACTGTCCCACGTCTACTTCCTGTTTCTGAAGTTGGGTTTCAGTCTTATAAGCTGTTACTACTGGGGAAAACAGTGAAAAACACCCACACTTTTGTTTAATTTCTTAGAACCGCATAAATATAAAATGACATTTTAAACTAAAATCTTTTAGAGTATGTGCACAGGACATGGTGTATGTGGTGGAAGTCAGAGGGCAACTTGCAGGTGTTGGCTCTCTCCTTCTACCACATGGGTCCTAGGAATCCATCTGGCTTGGTGGCAGAAACCTTCACCAACTGAGCATGCTCACTAGCCTCCATCTGAAAATTTTAAATAAACCCACTTCACATGTGCATGTCAAAACTCACAGGCCTAAATGCTTCAAAAGAGTGCATTGTTCTAGAAAGTCTTGAACACTGGTATCCGTGCCCCTTTCTGCAAGCAGGTTTCGGGCCATACTTCTCATCTGTGAACTTTGCCTGGCGTCTCCCTGTGAGTCGCTTGATCTGTACTCAAGTTCTCTATTGTCACTGCCCGGTTGCCACATTCTACATTCACCTGACTGCCATGACTCCCTTGATCAGTGTAAACAGAAGCTTCCTGCTCTATTTCTGCACCCCTTAGGCTGCCCAGTGACTGGGGAGGGTCTCCCCTGGCTATCGCTCTAACATGAATATAGGGACATAGTGCCTTCTGGCTCCTACCCCATAATCCATTCAGTGACTCCCCTTCCCAGGATTTCTACCACAAGAGCAAAAGCCCACATTAGACTGTCCACTGCTCCCTGATCTCACATCCCTGAGTGTCAATGAAGTGGCAGAGGCTCCTGCCCACCCCCAAGTCCTCACCCCAATGGAGCATCTGCATAAGAACAGCCTAGTAGCTGGGCACATGTTACATGCCTATAATCCCAGCCTTTGAGATACAGAGATAAGGAACTTGAAACTAGCCTCAAAAATAGACTTTCTCCAGAGAACAAACCAGCCAAGCTTCCCAGGGCTGTCACCCGGCAAGACCTCAGGGTTTGGGACCCAGGACCACAACAGTGGTACCACAGCCCCCAACTCATCTCCGAGTATCAACCCCAAGCAGGTATCTCACTTAATCTCCTTACATTCCTATGAAGAGTCATTGCTGTGAAGGGTGTTCTTATTTTCCAGATGGGCAGATTAAAGCTAGAACACAAACCCAACCATCTTCCAGTGCCACACCACTAACAGGGCAAGGCCAGCATTCAAATCCAGGCCTGCTCCTTGGGTGTTTCCCTCCCTTGCACACTCGCGTGTTCTTTTCTACCCCTTTGTTTGATACTGGGTCTTATTCTATAGTCCAGGATGGCCTGAAACATATTTTATAGACTAGGCTAGCCACAAACTGATGGAAATCTTCCTACCTCTGTCTCTCAAGTTCTGGGGCTATAGGTGTGCACTATCATACCTACTGTGGGCCTCTCCGATACTACAGGGACAGGGACAGTTTTGCTCTCTCACACAAGTCCTACCTAAGAGGAAATTGTCTTGCTTTTGTCTTGCACACTTCAGTGGGGTTCGTGGCTTACACTCTTGAATTAGGCCATGAGCTAGCACTTGCAGGTCAGGCACTTGGCTTCTGGAGAAGGTAAAGAGCCCAGTGGAACATCTGTGGCAGGAGTACGTGCTAAATGAAGTAGCACACACGGAAGTTCTGCAAACTTCACAATTCCCCATGAATCTTAAGACTGCAGGAGTTGACTGAAGGAAAGTGTCCATCAGCCCCTAGAAAGGCTATCCCTTAAAAAGAAACTGACCCACACTGGAAATTGCCAGGACAACTCAACTTTTCCTCCTTTTAACATCTTTATTCAGCCCCCCCCCCCGGGGGAGGGGGTTGTGCAGACAGAAGTTTCTCAGTGTCTTCAAAACAGAACTCTGACTGAAACCTAAGCCTGGACTTGGCCACAGACACCGGTTTTCCTGACAGCCTTAGTGTCTCACTTCCCCTCTCATTAAGCAAAGGAAACAGGAGGGGATGGCAAGACCACAAGGTCTTTGTGAAGGTCTTATGCATGTTTAAACTTGTGTGGTAAGTCATCTGGAGTCAGGATCTAGAAATGAACTTCCGACCATTTAGGGGAGTGTATGTCTCCATGATCACACTGTCTTCTACAGATTCTGTAACAAGTCAGAAGCATGTGCAGAGCTGAGGCACAGGGTCCTGCAGGCCTGCGGCCTGGCTGCCAAGACAAAGGAACTGCATCCGTGGACCGCCCTTCCTTGCTGATGGTATAACTAAGCCACGTGTGTTTGAAGGATGAGTGTGAAAAGCTGCTTAGGGACTTCATCCAGTGTGCTACCTTTCCAGACCAAGATGACACTGGAAAGAGGCTGGGATTTCAATGAGAGGAAGGTCCTGCGAATGGGTAGCCCCACCACAACACATCACACATTTCAGTTCAGCCCAGGCTCCTGAGGTCGATTAGGAAAGACAGGAAGAAGAGACGAATGAAAATCTCTGTAGTCAGATATTAACATTAAGGATGTGCTCAGTATCAAATACTGGTTTAAGAAACCACAACAATAGAAACAGCATCCACAAAAAAAATGTGTGTGTGCACGTGTGCGCATGTGTGTTTGTGCAGGTGTGTGTCCCCATACTTCCTCTATTGTTCTCCACCTTCTTTTTTGAGACAAGGTCTCTCACTGAACCTGGAGCTTACCTGTTTGATAAGCTTCAGTTTACATCTGCTGAACACAAAGCCTCAACTTATATCTGCTGAGCTCCAAAGGCAGTCATATCTACTAGACCCTGGGGAGACGGCTCAGTCAGTAAAGTGCTTGGAAGAACTGAGTTCAATTCCCAAAACTTATGTAAAAACAAAAAAAAAAAAAAAATCAAGAAAACAAAAAACCCACAGCTTTGCATGTAATCCCAGCACTAGGGAAGCAGAAGCCAGATGATCCCTGAGGCGCTGGTCAGCCAGCCTAGCCTGCTTGGTAGGTTCAGGCTAATGAGAGAGGCCCTGTCTTAAAATACAGACACACACGCACGCACACGCACATACCTCTACACCTATTTGTGTAACCATGCACACACGTCTACTTGCACAAACAGAGACACTGCTCTGACTGAAGTGGTGGATGTGCCTCTTGAACGCAGCTGCTCTTCAGCAAATCTAGGGCAAGCACCAGTCCTCTGGAACATAGGTTAACACACCACCACAGGCCACACTGCAGGCAGCAGGGATGGACAGGTGAGGGCTGTCTTGAAGGTGAAAGGGGATACAAAGCCATCACTTTTCATCTTTATCTGCACAGCTAAGTGCATGCAGAAGGCAACATGTCTCCTGGGAAACTTGCTACTCCCAGGCACGGAGGGAGTTACCCTGTTTATCCCTACTCCATCTGCAAACTGTGCTCCTCCACCTTCCCAGTGCCCTGGGGGCCTCAGTCTCCCACTGTATGCCTAACACTGCACACCCTACCCTTCTCTCACAGTTCCTGTCTGATGCATGCAGCTCAGGTGTGGCCCTCATCCTCAACCTCACTGCTAAGCCACACAGCACGAGCCTCATCTGCATCTATCTGCAAATCAAAGCTGAGGAACAGCAGGAAAGATGGAAAGTCTTACCACGTACTTCCAAGATCAGCCCAAGGTGAGCCATGTCCCTGGACACGTTATACTACTTTGCTAATACATAAGCAAAGCATAAAAACTCTGTGTTCTACTGACCTCAGGTGTAAAGTCAAGAAACAATGTCCTGTGTGCTGGGAGTACAAAATCATCCCTAGATCGACAGAAACCCCTACACAGTTCACAGAGCAGATACTTACTAAATGATTCCAAACTAGCTAAAAAATAAAAAGTAAAAAAAAAAAAAAATCCTGTCACTCCACTGTTGCTGCTGGGCATTCATGGGATGAGAGGTATTTTCTTGCTACAATCATAAAGCGCCTGTCATTCTTCAAAGAAGAAGGCCTACCCACCCGACCCTGTCCCTGCTTCAGAATGAGGCATGTCTTTGGAGGTGTTCTCTTCAGTCACTGGGATGAATAGACACTCCCTGGCCCAGAATTTCGGGTAATCAAAGTCCACTGGAGTCTCACATTTGAAGAAGGACGTGAAGTTACGGTGCACAGCTAGAGAGGGGATGGCCTCCCCCCCCCTCCACCCCAACCTCCTTTAGTAAAGTGGAGGAAACAAAACACAATAGTAAGTTGAGTTGCTAAACCAACCCTGGACTGCCTTCTAGGATGTTCCAATCACTCTCTCAAGGTCGCAGGGATTTTCTGTTCTTCTTAAGCAAACACTTCAAGAGGGAAGGGAATGACATTATTCCAAGAAGCAGAAATGCTGTGATAGAGAGCAGAACAAATCTGCACATGGGAACAAGAGGGCCGGTGTTGTGTCTCAACACTGAAGCCAACGGTATGCATGACTTGCCAAGAGCTTGTTTATCAATGAGAAATAACAAAGAGATGGGTTCCTCTGTGCACCCGCCCAGTTCTCACCACCAGACACTGGGAGAGAACTTGCTGCAGATTAGAATTTGCTAAACAGACTCAAAAGGAAGGAAACAGGAGCAAGACACAGAGGAACTAGTACTTACTGACATCATGGAGCCACCCAGCACCTTCTCCTCCAAGCCAGGATGAAGAGCAGAATGGGGAGGCTAGGATGGTGACAGGACAGCTAGGGATAAGCCTCAGCAATGCTAAGCCACTTAGTCTAAGACAATCATGACCTGTTCATCAGTTGCACCTATTTGTATTGTACCAAATTTAATCAATCCATGATTTACAAAAGAGATTAGGGGTTTAAAAAAAATTGAAGACAAAACTAAAAATGGAGAAGTTCAAACAAGAGGCAGTGTGCACAGTGAGGGTAGAATGGGGCTTGGGAAGTGTGGACTCTGGCCCTAACAATGTCACTGGCTACCAATGCCTTATCTGCCAAGGCACTTCACTTTAGGCCGAGTTGTCCTCACTTGACGAATGGGAGGTGGGGCCATATTAGCTCTATCAGAATCCAAGTACAGGTACATACCAGCCACGTGGCTCTGTGCCTCTTTGAACCCCAGCTTCCTTACCTGTAACATGCACACTGGGACCCCCACATTGGTCCCAGGACAATTACTACAGCAGGGTGTGTTCAGTTCTACTACCTCAGTACCACTTACAGCTGACAGTGTTCAAGGCCCCGTGAAACAGAGCAATAGCAAAAGTCAAATCCTCATTGGCTGCCACAGGGCTCAAAATGTGACATTCCCTGGAGGTTCACTGGGGCAGGAGACCAAGTCCATGTTCAGACCTGGCTGAGTGCACAGGTAAAGGGGGCTGGTAGTCCCTCTCCTACATACCAGTGGGGCAGGGGTGTCAGTGCATGTGTGAGAGCAATTTCAAAGCTCAGTCTATAACCACACAGGAACATATTAGCATATTTTGGTGAAGGCAACAGCTTTGTGAATTATAAGAGATTCTTGAGGGAGAACAAATTAGCCATTCGTCAGTTCAGACACTTTTCAGGACAAGAATTTCCTTTATAAAACTTAAAAAAAAAAACAAACAAGCAAACAAAAAGAAAACCCACGTGTATATATGTGTGTGTGCACATTATTATGTGACAATCCAGGTGCACACATGTCATGACATGTGGGGGTCAGAAGATATCTTTGAGTGTCTGTCTTTCCCTGTCACCTGGCTTCAGACAGGATCTCTTGCTGTTCCTAACTGTACACTCCAAGCTGGCTGGCACACAGCTTCTAGGGATTCTTGCTCCTCACTTGGGAGCACTGGCATAGAAGATGTACACTACTGCATGGCTTTACGCGATTTTAGAGGTTTAAACTCAGCTCTTCACATTTGCATGGCAAGCACTTGACCCACTCAGCCATCTCTCCAGCCCAGGAAATGCTTATGAGGCGTAGAGCCTTTCTGTAGACATGTTCCCTCCTGTAGACCAACCCGCCCCACCCCAGGCTACCCCGCAGCTTTCCTAACAGTATGGCTTCATTGATCAGCCAAGCAAGGAAAAACATTCCTGTTGGACTGTTCCTGGAAAAGCCACAAAGCTGAGAACTGAATGGATACAGCCTCCTGGCTAGTCACTTAGGACGCAACCAAGACGGCAGCAATCTATGGCAGAGGCTGAGAGCCAATGTCTCCAGCATCCTCATCCAAACCAGGATCACACCTGTTCTGTGGGTGAAACCCTGGCAGTGATACCAGAAACAGACCTACAAGCTCTGTAGGAACCACTATAGACATGAAAGCCAGCAGCTTTCCCATCTGCCACCCACACAGCGAACACATCCTGACCTCAGCTCACACTTCAAGACTTCCCCTTCCTGAACGGGTAGTGTCATACATACCCAGTCTATTTTGCAGAGGTGATGTAGAAATTAATCAGAATAACCAATCACACTTGAGCTTTCTGTCTTTTCTCCTCTACCCTACATCACTGCAAATTCTACCTTCAAGTTCAAGAACGCCATCGGCTGCCAAAACAACATCAGAGAGGTTCAGAGCTGCCCAGCAGATCTGTCTATGACAAACACACAAGAACCAGTAAACTAGCAGCCTTCCCAGGTCAGACTCCCAGAGGCATCCATCTGGTCCCTGTGATGGGAAGGGCTCCACAGGGCAGGGTCAGCTCTAGGAAGCCTACTCCTAGCATGGGCTGCAGCATCACGGCAGGGGGACCTCCATGTACAACAGCAGCCATCTGTCAACACAGACCGAAATAGCACTGGACTCTTGCATAGAGAAGGAGACTCCTAGGGGCTTCACTAAGTCCTAATTCTAAACTCAGTCCAGGCATTTGGTCTACTGAACAGGCTATGGGATTAATAGGAGAAATCTAGAGCAGCAGCTGCTCACTGGGTCTCCCCTTTTATGTTTGGCAGTGTGTGGGGTGAGGAGGATGGACAGACAGGTATCTCATTTCCAAATTCTTCTCCACTCCTTCTACACCAAGTCTCCAGTAAAGGATGAACATATAGATCTTGGGGTGGAATCAGTGGCTGCCTAAAAGGGAAACAGCCTAGCCAACCAGTCAGCCACCATAAAAGCAAGGCATCTTGGGAAGCTGTCTAGCCTCTTTCAAGCCTCAAGGCAATCTCTGCATAGCTTTGGAGACTCAAAGCACCCTGAAAGAGTTAACCCAATTCCCAAAGATGAGTACATCATCTTCCTCATCAAAAGTGGCCTATGCTCCAGAAGAGACAGAAATCTGCTCTATTGTTTGGCCAAAGCATACCATAAAGTGCTTGACAAACTGCCAGGCAGCCAGCTGCTGGTGTGGTTACTGCGTTGTTGTGATTGATCACCCCCCAGCAGCGCCATCTGAACCAGGTTTAGGTTCACATGTCCTTGCTCTCAGGAAGCCCACTCACTGCGTCAGCAGCAAAGCTCACTGCAGGCTCTGAGCACTCCACCTCCACACAGCTCCAAAACCAAGCAGCGCAGGTATACAGCCAACTGCAAGAGGACAGCTCCACAAAGCACCAACACTGGCAGCCTGAACCACGAGCCAGGCTAGGGAGGTGTTTCACACTCTCAGGCTTAGAAATAAATGACAGGGGTGGGAGAGATGGCTCCATGGTTAAGAGCACTTACCGCTCTTGAAGAAGACCCAGGTTTGGTTCCCAGGACCCACATGGTGGCTTATAACCTTTGACTCCAGTTCCAGGGGATCTGATACCCTCTTCTGGCCTCCAAGAGCCCTTGCATACCCATGCTGCATATAAACTCATGTTGGCTTACAACATCTGCATACAAATAATAATTCTTTTAAAATAATAATAACAAAGTTAATCATGAATGAGATCAGAAGAGTTGAAGTTGAACAGATAAGGGTGGGTGAGAGCCTGGTACTTGAGCACCAAAACCATGCTTAGTCAACAATACATGGAAGTCCTAGAAAGTCTGTGTCATGGGTAATTGCATCAGTTCATTCGACCAAGCTTACTGAGTGAGTATTTTGGGTGTACTGGGATTGTGGTAAGGTAGAAGACACAGCCATCCAGAATCACACTCTCTGCTTCCAAAGAAATGAGAATTAGTAATGGAAAACAGTAATGCATCAAGAGGGAGATATACACGTAAGAGAGGCTAAGGAGAGAGCTCTTTCAGTAAATGCCTACCACAAAAACATGAGACCTGACTCTGAGCCCTTAGAACACACAGAAAGAGCTGTGGGTGGTGACAGGTCTGTAATCTCAGCTCTGGCAAGGCAGGGACAATAGAACCCTGGGGCTCACTGACCAGCTAGCCCAGCCTAATTGGCAAGCTCCAAGTTCCAGTGGAAGAAGTCTTTTCAAAAAACAAGGTGGAGGCTGGGAACCTGAGTTTGATTCCCAACATCTGGTTAAAAAGCTGAACATAGTGGTGTGCATTTGCAATCCTAGCCTTGGAGAGGCTGAGCCAAGTGGATTCTTGTGGCTCAGTGCCCAGGTTAGCCAAATCTGTGAGCTCCAGGACTCAAGGAGAGACATCTCAAAAACCAACCTGGGTGACTCCTAAGTAACAACACCTAAGTCTGACCTCTGGCCACACACACATACACCCAGACACCCAGACACACACACATCCACCCAGACAGACACACATGCACATATATACACATACACATATACACTCAGACAGACAGACATACACGCATACACCCAGACACACATACACACGTACACCCAGACAGACACACACACATATTCATACACACACACACACCCAGACATAAATATAACCAGACAGACAGACACACACATACACACACATACACCCAGACACCCACATACATACATACAAACACACACACACACACACACACACACACACACACACACACACACACACTCTTAAGTAAAATAATTTTAAAAAAAGAAAGTGCATGCTCGAGAACAGTGTAACGAAACGGGGCTCTGTGAGGTCAGACACTTGCACCACAGTGCTGTAAGGATTACAAAGCCTTCCTGGGTGGCTCCCTCCCACGCCCCTAGGTGTCCTCTGCCTGAGCAGGCCCTTGCTCACTTCACTTATTAACAAACTGGCAAACATGCACTACAGCTGTGGTATTCATGTGGCACAAGCCTATCACGTGCCCAGAAGGACCATCTGCCCACATGAGGTCCCGCCAGGGAGGCCTGGTAGAGCTTTAGCCTGGCTGGCCTGGTCATGCCTGCTGCTGGGTGTGGCCCAAGGGTCAGAGTCAGCATGGAAGTCTTGGAGCAATACTGACCACACCCCTGGGGAAGCCTTGTTCTCTGAGAGCCCACACAGGGGCCTGGGCCCTTTGCAGGGAAATCACAGATGAGGGCAGCTAAGTAACAAAACTGCTTCCTCAAAAACTCAATAGCACCCAAATACCACAGAGAGGAACAGGCCCAACTTGAGACACGTGGAGACATAATGTGTCACAGTATCCTAGTCCCCCTCTGCTGCTGCCCATGTCCCATTGACTCACAGGGGCCCCAATGCCTATCCATCATTCCTACAGACAGTCCTACTCATGTGCAAAGTACATAGGCCATGCGGTGCAGCCAGGCCAGGAAGAGTCCTGAGCTCATGCCCAGCACAAAGGGCAGTTTGCAGAGGGCTCTGGGAGTGCAGCTATCTCAAGAGAACACCTTCCAGATAGCGCCAAGTCAAAAGGAGGGAAACAGAAGAATGGGTACACCAGCTCCCAATTAGGAGAAACTGAACACTGTACTAAAGGACAGAAGTCTCTCCAAGGATATAAAAGAACTAACATCAGCTGTCCATGGGGAGGCCAAATGGGGATGCAAGGACAGGACACTCTCCAAGGAATGCCCTTTTGTGTATTGATCTGTGCAAAACTATGGAACACTTTTAGAAACTAATATAAATAAAATATAAGGGCTGTGGAGATAGTTTAGTCAGGAAAGTGCTTGGCATACAAGCATAAGGACCTGAATTTGGAACCCTAACACTTATGTAAAAACTAAGGTGCTGTAGTATATCTGTAACCCTAACTCAGGGTCAGAAAAAGGTAAAGAGGGGGACTTGCTGGCCAGCCAGTCTGTGAGCTCCAAGTTCAATGACAGACTGTCTAAAAACAACCCAAAAAAGCAGAAGGTGAAGCCGTGGACTAAGCCAATGTCTACCTCTAGACTCCATACACCTGCACACATACATACCCTTACCCACACATATAAAAAATGCAGAAGCTGATATCTTTACAGAACGGTCTGCACATGCATGGACTAGCTCTATGAGGCTAACAAGAAAATGGGCACAGCGGAGAGTCCAGAAGGAGTGGAAGACAACTTTTCACAGCTGAGCTGGTGCCAGGCACACACGATGCCTGTCACTTAAAACACAGAAAGCCCCTATAGTCCCTAAGTACTCTTTACTGTCTCATGCCTTGACACTTCTGCTCACTGTCTGGCTGGGACTTGTTCACACTCCTCCAACTGCCCTCTCAGATGCCAAACTAAGCATCTTCAAGCTCACTCCTCCAACTATAGAAAGCCCCCTCTACCTTGGGCTAGGCCCTTAGGATCTGTATTGCTCTCGGCTTCAACCACAGTTATCTGTGAGCTTCTAGAGGGCATGAGCCCACTTTTGTGGGTCCCATCCCCAGTGCATGGCAGGTAGGGCTACTCAGGAGATGTCTGCTGAAAGAAAGGAGAAGAGAAGCAAAGCCAGACGTGGTGCCTGCCTGTGAATCTGAGCCCTTTGGGAAGCTGCAGCAGGAGGGCCCCCTAGGCTACACAGCACAACCTGGTTTGGTTTTGTGTTTTCAGAAATGATGAACACCACACTCACCACACCCTGTCAAGTCTCAGCTTTGCTGCTAAAGGGTGCTGAAATGTCTCTTACTTGTAGAGTTTCCCACATTATCCAAATGCTGCTGTTAACACCAAATCAAAGCCTTGAACCTCCTCACTCACAGAAGGCCAAGCCTGAAGCCCTGGCACCACAGCAGCACAACAGGTTAGAATGCCTACTGGCTTGCTAAACACACTCCCTTCACACACACACACACACACACACACACACACACACACAATGGAACCTTCTACAACTCAACAGTCTTGGGCTTCTGGAGCCTGAGGCCTGTTCACACCCAGTCACAGACAAGCCTAGAGCACAAAGCACCGCCCCAGAGCTGTTTCCTGTGTGTTCGGCTTTTAGAAGAGGCTGGCTAAAGCCAGAGCGGAGGTGAGGCGATGCCTATAGTCTAGCCTTGGGCCAGGCAGAGTCTGCACAGCCCGAGCCTTTGTAGAAGTTCCACTGTAACAAGTGCAGAGGGCCAAGGGGTAGAGCAGTCCCAAGGGGTCAAGCATGCACACACTGCTGCATTTTGGGTGACTCCAAATGAACAGGCAGATTCTGCACACACCCCTCCTATGTCTCCTCCATCATTACCTCTTCCTGGCCTCAGAGGCCTGTCCCAAGTCCAACCCTCACTGGACTGCTGTGGTAGGGACCTAACATTCACACAGGACAACTACAGGCATAATAGATGCCACAGGATGAGTGTATGGCACAGAGGGATGAGCCAGTAATCCCTGGAAGAGGTAAAGGGCTGGCATTTCCTGGAGAAGGTGCACGAGTGTTGGGCTATAGTAGATGGATAGGAGTTCAAAAGTCAGAGTTGGGCTCAGCATTCTAAGAGGAAGCCACTAAGTAACATGTATGAAACTCCATTCAGCAAGCTGCAGGGAAGCTGGGAGTTGAGGACTCTCTCTTAGCTCCAGGGAGGCAGGGCACATACCAGCACCCCTCATGAGGCCCAGAGGGGAGTGTCTGCTTCACAGGGTAGCCAGGGTACCACCCATTCTCATTACTCTGTTCTGTTCTAGCTTGCAGAGTCTGCCCACCAGACCCCAGCTTGCTTCTTCGGCAGACTTCCAGACAAGTGGCCTGAGCTACAAGGCTGTGCTGTACTCAACTGAACAAAGCCAGGTGACCCAGGAGATCCTGGGAGTGTCTCCAAGACTCCCCCTTTAATACAATAGCCACATAAGGACTCAAAGCTGTGAAACAGCTATTTCCATCTTCCAGGACAGCAATCCACTGCTGACCCACAAGGCTCACCCCGAACGCCACAGACAATACAATAATTGTCTCTCTCCTGGTGAAGGAGAGTGGCTACACAGAGCCCCATGTGAGAACATCATGATGGTCTCAAACACCACAGTCATAAATGTGTGCTCAAGCCATGTGCAGGGCACGCGCTCTGCACGTGCTCCTATGAAAGCAAAAGGGCCAATGTGTCACAGCTGCTGGGAGCTGGAAGTGGATGACAGGGCCTTGGGACAGCAAAGGGGAGCCATTCCAACTGCGGCTAACCTAGTATCTTCCAGCTCTTAAGGGGCAGGAGAGAAAGGAAGGGAGAGAGGGAGGGAGGCAGGGAAGGACTCCTTCATAAAGCAAAACTGAATGATAGCTCAGTGAGTAAAAGATCTTACCAAACAAGCCTGGTCACCTGAGTTCAGTTCCCAGAACCCATGTGAGGTGGAAGGAGAGAAGTAACTCCATAAAGTTGTTCTCTAACTTCCACAAGCATGCTGTGGGATGTGTGCACAGACACACACACTCACACTCACACATTCAATACACACATTCGTACACACACGATACATACACTATACATAAACACACAGCGGCACATACATACACACTATACATAAACACACACACACAAATTTTTTATAAATGAGAAGAGATTGCAAAGCTGGCAAAGTTCTGCTGCCTGCCAACTAGTCCATCCTTTCCAGTATATACAGGTCATCCAAAGACGGGACACCCAACCTCAGCAAGCCCGAAAAGCCAAGGGAGGACCCACAGGCTAGCCCACACCCTTGAGGGATACAGGTACTTTGACACCTACTTTAACAGCATGGTCCCAAAGTCAATAACAGCAATAACAGCACCACCTGTGGGCTCATTAGAAACAGAGTTTCAGTCCTCATCAAGACCGACGCATCAGAGACACTAGGAGGTGGCCAGCAGTCACCATTTAAATAGATTCGGTCCCATAACCCAAGCAACTGGAATGGCAATTTGCAAAACAGAAAACCAAGATCAGTTAACGGTTTTCTGTCTTATGAAAGTCAAGAGGCCAATGAGGGGCTACAGTCTACCCAGAGCTTCCTCTGGGCCAGGACCTGAGCCAACAATGTTCTCCACAATGTACTCAAGGACAACTCTGGCACTGTCAGGGCCTTTGGGCCCTGACTCCAGAGATGTGGCCTAACAAACCAAGTGATAGGGCCAACCCTGAAACTTAGGAATGCACTGACCATTGTGGAAGGTGGGGACAGATAAGAACACCAAGTTTCTGAGGAAAGCCAGGGGAGGCAAGAAGGGCTCTCATGCAATATGACATATGCCACACATCACTTAATTCAGCTGCAGACTCAGGTGACACCAAGAAACCCAAACAGAACAAGAGTCTGCAGCATATCTGTCGCCAGAGGATGAAATAACAGAGCTGAGGGACAAAGGAGTGGCTGCTATCAGATATGTGAGAGAATGTGGGGAGAAAAGCTCTATTCTTTTTTTAATTAGAAAAAAAAGTCTTACACATTTGGGTGTTTTGCCTACATGAATGTCTGTGTACTGTGTGCATGCAGGGCCCATGGGGGTCAGAAGTGGGCATGAGATTCCCCTGGAAATTGAGTTATAGATGGCTGTAAGCTGTCACATGGGTACTGGGAATGCAAAACCCAGGTCCTCTAGGCAAGCAGCCAGTGCTCTTAAAAACTGAGACATCGCTCCAGCTTTTTGCTCCTTTTTTTTGGTGGTGGGGGGGGTGGATGTTCAAGACAAGTTTTCTCTCTGTATCCTGGCTGTCCTGGAACTCACTCTGTAGAACAGGCTGGCCTTGAACTCACATAGATCCACCTGCCTCTGCCTCCTGAGTGCTGGGATTAAAGGCATGCACACCACCGCCCAGCCTGCTTCATTTTTAAATCTGCTTCGCTACTTGCAGTCTTCCCTTCCAGTGGTTTCACTGAAGCTCTGCTGAAAAGCACAAGCTGGAAGAAGCTGCAAGGCACACTCAGTTTATCCTCATCAGCTCTTCTTCACCACCAACAGAAATGATCAGCTTCTGGTGTGGCAGTTAGATGGCCTGGCAAGAGATATAAAGATAAAAATTCTAATTTTAGTAGGAATCTTGCAGTATCTGTGCAAATCATGAAGGTGCTGCTCAGTCTGAGAAGATTAAAAGGGGTTAAGCACCTTGAGGGACTTTGCAGGGGGAAGGAACAAAAAGAATCCCTGGGTTGGCCTCATGATGTGACCCAGAGAGACCACAGAGCTGATGGGTCCTGGACTACAACTGACTCTTGGGACTGAGAGGACTTGTGTGGACTTCCACTAACAGTTACTGTGGGAGCGTACAATCCCTGAGCTCCCACTCACTTGGGGGTTTCCTTGAAGGTGGAACAGTTAGGATTATGTTGGCAATTACCTTGAGCACTGGTTTCTACCAGCTACTGCCTTCACCACAGCTAACCCTGCACCAAATGGCCTGGCGAGAGAAGGTTCAAGTCACAGACATCAAATTCAAATGCTTTCTGGGGCTGCACAGGGAAGAGAGAGGAGGAGCTAGCTGCACTAGGCAGGAATAACACTGTGTTCAGAGGATGTCCCTACAAATAGCAAAGACCTCGAGGAGCACACATAAATGCTGTGCAGCTATGAGGGAGAGGCCCCAGACAATACCAAAAACCCTCCAGCTTATTAACAGAGGCCAAAATGCTACCCTACTTTGTATAATCCTGTGATGTTTAAATCTTGCCAAGCAATTAAAACATGAGCATGGTGGCACATGCTTGTAATTGCAGCAACTGGGAGGACTAAGAATTCAAGACCAACCTTGACCACATAACAAATTGGAGGCCAGCCTGGGCCACATGGCCAGCCAGTCTAAAAATGGTGGTGGGTAGCGGCTGTGAAATGGGTCAGTGAGTAAGGGTGTTTGAGTCTGATCCTTAGAATTCATATAAAAGTAGAACATAAAAGGCCTAGGGGTGGCACAATAGTTAAGAGCACTGGCTGCTCTTCCAGAGTACCTGGGTTCAATTCCCAGCACCTACACGGTGGCTCACAAACTGTCCGTAACTCCAGTACCAGGGTACTGGACATTCTCTTCTGGGCCTCCACAGGCATAACACATGTGTGGTGCGCAGACATACATGTAGGCAAAACACCCATACACATAAAACAAACAAGAATTTTTTTTTTAAATTTTTAAGTGGAAGGAGAGAACCAATTCTATAAAAGCTTGCTCTGACTTCCACATGTGTTCCATGTGGATACACACTCACATACAATAACAATAAATAAACAAATTTAAATAAATGATTTAAAGATCAAAGAGTGGAGCTGGAGAGATGATCAGCAGTTAAGAGAGAACACTACTACCACTACTATTGTAGTCCCAGCACCCAGGTCAGGCAGCTGACAACTGCCTGGAACTCTGGCTCCACTGGCATTGGAGGCCTCTGTGCCTCTGGCCTCCTCACACACCTGAACTCACATGAACATATTCTCACACAGACACACACATACAAGCAACATAATGAAAAACAAAATAAATCTTTTTTTCTTAAAACAGAAGAGTCGAGGCAGCCAGAAGCCCAAACACTGGTAAGTCATCATTAGGCCCAACAAACTCCAAGGACCACATCTAGCCCCAATAGGACCACTGTGAAAACTGTGGTCTAAATGATGGCAACTATTCAGATCCCTGAAGACACCCAGCCATTTATAAGTTTTCATACTAGTTTGAAGAGCCATATGAACTAACTTTGGTCTTAGAAATCCACAGGCATACTCGCTGGGTGTGGTGGTGCACATCTTTAATCCCAGTACTTGGGAGGCAGAGCCAGGCAGATCTCTGAGTTCGAGGCTAGCCTGCTCTACAAAAGAGAGGTCCAGGACAGCCAGGGCTATTACACATAGAAACCCTGTCTCAACACATCAACAGAGAGAGAGAGAGAGAGAGAGAGAATCTACAGGCATGTGGACCCTCCACATCACTCCCCAGCTCACTCTGAGTTAACCAAAGACCTCACACTGATTAGGAAGCTCAGACCATGAAAGTCTGTGCACAAGGAATTTGACCCTCGAGACTCCCAGTCCTAGCACCCATGTAATTCCCAGGGCAGGCCTGCCCCTTCAACCACAGACTGGAGAGATGATGAACCCAGGCCTTCCTAGGCTATGCCATGCCTTCTAACAGTGGGCTTACATTGTGTGGAACAGAGGCACCTAAGATCTGTACCACATCACTGGAACATCTTCCTCTGGCTTCTATCCTAGGGTTGGGTTGGGGACGAGAGAAGTTCCACGTCACATAACTTACACTGGCCTGTGGGCTGCTGGCTTTTGTTGGGTCATCATGAGCAGCTGCCCCCTTGATCCTACCCTTCAGAGAACAGAGGATTCTATTCTGATGAATGACTTCTATGCAAGATACAGAAACAACAGGGGGAATTTCCTTTATTTCAAAATAGCCTAGGACAAATGAAAACTTCTTGTACCATAACAACACAGTCAAAGGGAAAGCTGTATGGCGTTCACTTTCTAAAATGTCACCCCACAGAGAACAACCAATATCTCTACCCACAGGCCATGATAAAAAATGTGGTTGGCGAGGCCATCCAGCAGAGCCCAAGACTTCTCTTTCAAACAGCAGCTTGTTATATGACCGGGGACAAAACTGGGTGAGAAAGACAGGTTCCAGTCCACTGGGTCCAAAATCTCAGGCCTAAGGTTTGAGCTCGGTGTGTCCCCATGAGGCAGGCCCACTGTGACCGAGACACAATCTACTAATGCACACATGGACACTCAACCAATGCTAGCTCTGTAAGGGAAAAGCAGGGAACTCTCACAGAGTTGAGCCAAGGTTCTTCTGCAGGCATACAATAATATCCACCCCCTTTCTTAGAGTTGAGACATCACAGTTTTCCATGTTCTCATGAGCCACTGATAAAAGAGGGCTCAGAAGAGATGTGGAAGTGGCCAGCTGGAGACAAGCACACTGCCAAAGATACAGAGATCACAGGAGGGCCTGTAGTGGAGTTTGCCCTTCCGAGGCTGTCCCAGGACTGTTTCTCTTTCAGAAACATAAAGAAAAAGCTTTTTCCACATATATCCTCCCAACACCCAATATCCTCCCTGCTACCAGGAGCTCCTTTCATGAAAATATTACAGGATTCAATTTACCAGACTCATCCAGCCTTCGCCTTTTTTCACTCCGGCCCAAGAGTCCTCCCTGAGTCTTACTCTGGCATTTTATAGTGTTTCCATTCTGATATAAAGGGACCAGGAATCATCTATTAGAGGCAGTGGAGATTCACACAGGCTGTATACTTGACACAACAGCCCATTTCAGACCAGGACCAGCCCTATAGCAAGCAGCTGCACAGCTTCTCTCCACACTGAGAGTGTGTGAAGCCTGAAGTCCATCAGCAGGTTCTGGTATGACGGAGAGGGTTGTGGCTCTCTCCGGAACAGCTGGCTCCAGTGAACTGGAAGCCATGTTCTTCTCATTCATCTTTACATCTAAAAATGACTCTGCCCCTCCTCAGGCTCCAGAGACTTCTATGTGAATTTATTTGGGCCAAGCAAGAGCAGAACTACCCTTTGGCCTTGCTCCACAGTGCTCACCAGAATGCACTGGTGCTTGCCATGCACACATTTCCAGATCCCTTGACATCAACTAGCATGGGAGCCACTGTCCTGAGTGAACAAAGGAGTCCAATCTGTTGCCTGTAGCAAACAGGCCGCAGCATCAGGGTCAGAGACCCTCCCGTCCCAGCTCAGTAGGAAGAGTGGTAGATCTGGCAGGTCCAGATGGAGCAGCAGAGAGAATACTCAGAATAAAGGAAAAGGTATGGCTGCAGACTTCCCAAGGGCCCCCACATGCAAATACACAAGGGTTCCTGTCATGGCTGACCTATAAGAGGTCAAAGGGCCTAGGGGAACTGTGAGCTAAGAGGGAAGAGCTGGGTGTACAGTCTGAAGAACAGCAGGGCTATGGACTACTTACAGGATCACAGGTCACAGGGCAGCACTGCCCATCAGCCCGGGTTCTCTCTGCCTGGACAGATATTTCCCTAACCCTCAGAGGAAATGAGCTCATTTCCAATTCTGTGTCTTTAGGCCAAGGAGCTCTGGTGTCTATCCTTCTACCAGACTGTCTCCTCTGCACTTCTGGTTCTCTGAAACTTAGATTCCACACACTGGAAGACAAGACTAGAGACCCCCACCTGGGAAACAGCCTATAGGAAGGACAAGGTTGCACATCCATGCTTTGCAGTGACTCACGGTGGCCGCTTTGCACTTAGAATGTGACCTATGTTTCTGAAGAACTGATTTCTCATTCTGTTTGGTCTCATGTGTCCTGTGACTACCACCCTCAGCAGCACAATCTGGAGTACAGAACATCATCTAAGGACTGGGCAGGACTTTCTGTATAGGGCCAGGCAGTAAATAGTTTAGACCTCACAGACCATATGGTCTGTAAACTACTACAGTAACTTGAAGGCAGCCATAGAAATGGGTGTGGCTAGTACTAGAGAGATGGCTCAGTGGTTAACAGCAGTTGCTGCTTTTCCAGAAGCCCTGAGTTTGATTCCCCACAGCCTTGTCAGATGGCTCACAGCTGTCTGTGACTCCAGCTCCAAGGGAGCCTCAGGCTTCTGTGGGCAGCTGTACCCACATGCACTACACACAAGCAGATACACACACATACACATAACTAAAAGTAATAAAAAAAATTTTTAAGAAGTGGGTGTGGCTACCTTCCAACATAACTTTAGTTATAAAAAACAAGCAGCAGGCCAGATTTTGTCATTTGGCTACAATTTGTTAACTCCTGACAATACAGGGTTGGGGGTTCAAGCCTCAGGACTACCAGTTAGATGACCCTGGACATCTTGCAGAACCTTAAATTCTTTACTTTCTTAAAGGTGTCAATAACACTGGGGGGGTACTGCTCAGTTGTAGAGCACAGGTTGGCACATGTATGAGGCTCTCCGACACACACACACACACACACACACACACAAGAACAGCATTCACCCTCAAGGTGGTTAGAGGGACCAAAAGAGAAGACTGTAGTAACCATTCAACACCTGGCCCTCCTCACCCCCTTTAAGTGCTAAGCTCTATCAGGCCATGTTCATGTGAGCAAGCACCAAAGGGTCCCTGTGGACTAAATGAAAGCAGGAAAGTTCTGAGGGGTCTAACTCATACCACCGTATGTATCTATCACTCCTCTACTGTAGAGTCCCAGTCTACAGACAGGAAAAATCTAGTCAGAGAACTAAACTATAACCAGGGCTCAAGATCAGATGCAATCCAAGGGGCAGGACTCAGACAAACAGGACTGAGGCTCCTAGTTCGTAGTTCTTACTTCTTCACCAGGCTCTCTCTCAGTGAACCCTACCAAAGCACTGCCTGACCAACTGTATCATTTATACTAATCTTGGACTTCGCTTGAGGAAATCACACAGAAGCAAAGAGTCAAAGCTGGAGAGATGGTCCAGTGGTTAGAGCATTTGCTGCTCCTGGAGAGGATGTGGGTTCAGTTCCAAACACCTATCTGATGGCTTGCAACCACCTGGAACTACAATTCCAGGACATACGAGTTCCTCTTCTGGCCTCCACAGACACCAGGCACACATACATACACACTCAGACATATAAATTAAAAACAAGTTTTTAAAAAGAAAGAAAGCTAATACTATCTTAAGATTCTAGTATATCAAGTGCCCCTTGGTACTGTCCTGGACTCCATGCCATCACTGGTAACCAGAGTAACACCTTTTCATGGTAGCTACCCTCTACCATGCAGGTTCACATGATATTTGGTATATTGAGGAACCAGGTGAATTCAGGCTACTACTGACCACAACACCACCTTCCCAAAAGGCCTCCAAACTGGAAAACAGCTGTCCCATCCTTGGCCACCGCTCCCTGCAATGCCTTCCATAGTCACACAAATCTACACAGGACTAGGCCAGCTCCAACATGACCTCAGTGTCAGCTTGTTTCTTACTCTACTCTACTCTACTCAGGCTTGAGCTTTAGGCCGCAGCCAGACACAAGGGGCCACCAAGCGTCTGTCCTTCCTCCTCTCCTCAGACTATCTACCATTGTAATCAACCAAAGAAAAATTCATTAGGACCACCACCTTTTCTAGAGCCACAAAACATAACCACCTACGATGCCAACCCCAGCACCAGCAGCAACTAGAAGCCTACCCCCCAAAACTAAACAAAGGCCAACTGAGAAGTAGTCATTCAGCCTCTCAGGAAGCAGCAACTGGGGCTTAGTCCTCTCCCCAGCTCCAGCTCAACACCAAATACTAGGCCCTCTTGTCTCCAGGGTACTTGAAGCCCAGCAGCGCCTGACATCACCAGGTCCCTTCCCACCTTTAACTTCCCCCAAAACTGGAATGGTAGTGCTTGGCTGTTCTCTCCGAAATACAGGGGGAGGACTGGGCTGGGTAAGGCATGTCACATTGGTTCAAAGCCCAGCAGGAAATTAGCGGGCCAGGAAGCTCTGCAGGGGAGGAGAGCGGACTGCTGGCCACACGCTTGTGTAGCAGAGTGAGAATCATGGAACATACTGTGACTTCCTGTAGTCTTTCCTGCCACACACAAGGCTGTGCCTAAAATTCTCACAACCTAAAAGAAAGAAAAAGTATTTCCCCAAGGCAAGTTACACTCCACTCAGCTGTGGGCTACCACACTGAAAAGCCTGGCCATCGGATCCACACAGGGTCTCACCTCCTGTTCCGACCATATAGTCCTTTCCTTGCAGTGCGAATTCACCTTTGCGCCAACGTAGGCTCAGCTCGGCCCAATCTGTCTTCTGCCCTTCTTTGTCTGGGTCAAGGCCACTGTCAGCCTTCCTGGGAATTAGATGAACAGGAGGTTCACGACACAATCCCACCTCAAGCGTCAGTGCTGATGCGCAAACCCTACAGGGCTTAGAAGAAACACCCAAAGGGCCAAGCTGGGCAGCTGAGCTGCTACCTCCCTACAGGTTCCCTATTTTCTTCCTTTCTCCTCCTCTGGGCCAGAGTCACATGCCACACAGTCAACTGGGCCTGGAATCTGGGCTGGCATCTGAGGGCTGTGAGGCTCAGGAGGGCCAGCGGCCAACAGTCAGGTGACCTAGACAGGCCACTTACCCGTGCCTGTGTCAGCAACTCCCCCGCCCTCAGAGAACTTGCTTCAACAGAGCCCAAGGGGCACCAAATCTTCTTTCCAATCACCTCAACACGATGAGATGCTTTTTCCCTTGGTGCTGGTGGGGTGGGGGGCTGTTTTACAGTGAGTCAGACTTGTGAAAGTCATTCAAGGCTGAAACTCACTGTTACACAGTGCAGGCACAGGTAAGATGTGAGCCACGCCTGTGAGTCCCAGGTGCCCCACTGAATGCTCACTGTGACTAAAATAAACTAGACCATGTCACTCTGGTCACACAGGTAATGCAGGGATAGCCTTGAGCCTGCTCCAAGGTCAAAAGGGCAAGACCCTCAGTCAGTAGTACCGTCAAGAAGATGGTACCTAGTGGAGCCTGCTGGAGAAGATATACCCCACAGCCTTTGGCTTGCATTCCAGAGTTGCACACATAGCCACACGGGCAAGCCCAGCTCCAGTATAAACTGGCTCTTATTCGTCAATTGGAATCTAACTAGCTGATGCTTACTCCTGGCCCTCATCCTTGCCTTTGTGGCCCAATCCTTTCCAGGTCACACAGTGGCCTTCAAGCACTCTGCTCCCCAGACATAGCCTTCAAACCTGCAAACAACAGCTCGGCATTCCCAGTTCCCACCCCCTGGAGACTTAAAGTCCAGATCCCTCCACTTGGTACTCCCAGCCTCCCTGGGCTTGACCAGATTAGCTTCTTCCATCTACACATTTCTCACTCCGATGCTCAGGGTCCTGAGTGTCTGAGAAATGGTTTCCTGCTACTATTGTCCCTTTGCACAGCCAGTCGTTCTCCAGGCCTGGCTAGCTCTGTCCACACCCCTCCCTACTCATCCCTACTCATCCCTAAGATTCAAGTCAAATGTCACCTCCAAGAAGGTGGCCTGCCCTTAAGCTGGATCCAGGTGAGCTTCTTACAACTTCCACAGAACTATGTGACTCATGAGTACCTATGTCCACACATCTGCATTACAGTATCACATTGTGTGGCACTTGGTAGGAACTCCATAAGCAATTGCACTGACTACCATAAACTAAGCCTCAGTGCTGTGAAGCTAGGATTTGTGTTTTTGTTTGTTTGTTTTTTAGTTTTTCAAGACAGGATTTCTCTTGGCTGTCCCGGACTCACTCTGTAGATCACGCTTGCCTCGAACTCACAGAGATCCACCTGTCTCGGCCTCCCAACTGCTAGGATTAAAGGCATGCGCCACCACGCCCGGCGAAGCTAGGATTTGATGTTCTCAGCTCTCAGCTATTTGGGGTCTAATAGTGTGTCAGATATTCACCAGATCTGACAAACTCAGTTTAGCCCTTGTACTATCACTGTGGCAAGCAGAGTCTGTGCTTTCCACAAAAAAGTGACAAGTTGGAAAAAGAAACACAGTAAGACAGAAGACTAAGTAAGGCCAGTCTCCAAGGGGAAGGGGCTGCCACAGCATGAAACCAGAACCCCTCCCAGAATCCCAAGTCTTCTTTAGTCAAGGGATATCTCCGAAAACTGCCAAAAGTACAGCAGGAAATTTCTGACACCTACTTGGATGGCCACTGTGGGAGACAACTATAATCCTAGTAGTCTTCCTGCTTCCTGGAAGCTGAGACAAGAGGACCACAAAGCCAGTCTCAGATACAAAATGAGTTTGGGGCCAGCCCAGGGAAAACTGTTTCACAAAACAAACAAACAGGGGGAGGGGGTAGAAAGAGAGAAAAAAAATTTTTAAAAGAACTGTCCACTCTGTCCTCCCTACAGGAAGCTGAGTTATGGCTGATAGTAATGTAATACTCCTGAGACACAAGGATCATAAGTGCTAGAAATGGCCAGGCCAGGGCCAGCGATATGGCCCAGCCTGAGCTCCATGCCCAGAGCACATAGAAAGGTGAAAGAAGGGAACCAATTCCAAGAAGTTGTCCTCTGACTTACACACACACACACACACACACACAGACACACACACACACACACACACACACACACTTCAAAAGCAATATGAATGGTTCCTGAGGAAGAACACTCCAGGTTGACCTCTAGCCTCCACAGGCATGTGTACATATGTGGACCCACACGCACATACAGGGAATGGGCACCCTGCATCAACAGAAGCATTGCAAGGGTGTCACTGGATCAAGGGCTCACAAGCTTAGGCAAATTCTTGCTCCTTGAAGAGACTCCAGTCATGCTCAGTCTCTTGGGAGGGGGGTGCATCTAGAGGAACTGGGGAGCTTGCTTCAACTGACCCACACACCTGCACTAAGAGGGTGCTACGTGTGGTCAGAGACCACGCCCCAAGGAGAGAAGGAGTGCCCATCAGCTGTGAACTCTGACACCAGACCTGAGAAGTGATAAATGGACCCCTTACCCATTTACGAGATAGGCACACCAAGGTTTCTAGAGAGTCCACTCACAGCGATCAAGTCAAGAAGAGCCAAGATCCTGAAGCTACATCACCATCATCCACTCATACATTTAATTTTCTATGAGCCAAGTGAATTCACTCTTGGTAAACAAAGATTTGGTTTCTTAAAGAGAAAGCTTAGAAGATTTCATTACTTTTAGCTCTTGTTTAAAAACATACCCTAAAAACTAAATTACAATGCATACTTTCAACTCATCTTCCTGAAAAAGCCATAAGCCCTAAGGAGGGGAAGTATCAGGTCAGAGAAAAGGCCAGTCCTGAAGAGCTCAGCTTAGAGCCTCCACACTCTGCACTGCGTCCTTTACCAGGTGAGCCCAGGAGTCCTCCTACTGGCTGCCCAATGACACATTTGACACTAATGGCCACTGGGCTCTAGGTATACCCAACCCACAGGGTGAAGGTCACCATATTCCAGATGAGGAGCCATGGAGGCAGAGTCCCCTGCTCCAGGGCACACAGTCAGCACGCAGCAGACTGTGGATCTGAATTTGGCACTGATTCCACAGGTGAATGCTGTCTTTGCCTGAAATGATATGGGAATGGTTTCACCTCCACTGTGCTCCAAGTCCTTGTGATAATGAATAGTCCCCAGTTCCTTCCTCCCACTCCCTGACTGACAAGTAGATCGCCTTGGACCATGACAAAATCTCTGTCTGCTAGTCATTTCCTATTTTACATCCCTCCACGTGGCACCACCCTTTTTTTGCCAGGCGTTTCAGAAAGAAAGAAAGAAAGAGAGAGAGAGAGAGAGAGAGAGAGAAAGAGAATGAGAGAAAGAGAGAGAAAGAAAGAAAGAAAGAAAAAGAGGGAGAGAGAGAAAGAAAAAGAGAGAGAGAAAGAAAGAAAGTGAGAGAAAGAGAGAAAGAAAGAAAGAGAAAAGGAGAAAGAAAGAGAGAGAGAAAGAAAGAAGGAAAGAAAGAAAGAAAGAAAGAAAAGAAAATCTTTAACTGATCCTCCTAAAACACTGGAGCCATGCAAGCAAGCCTGAGGCCCAGAGACAGGAGCAGACAGATTAGGCTCAGCTAGGCAGCAGTACAGTACCCACTGCCTTACAAATGGGAAAGCCACAAGACTGCAGGGGTACACAATTCATGGAGACACAATTCCCAGGGCCCAGTCCCCAGAACTATGCCACAGGGACTACCCTGCATTCTCTATACCTTTTAAAGACACAAAATCACAGACACACACCTCACTCACCAGTCCCAGGAGACAGACTCCCTCCCTTCACCCAGAGGATGGTTGGCAGCAAGGGACGTTGGATTTCACCTCTAAACATGCAGCAAGACTGTTGACTGATGGGTCGGTCGGTCAGCCTGTGGAACCTCCCTCTCATTCCAGGCCCTTAGCCAGTGTCAATGCCAGAGCAAGCAAGGACTCCTCTAGCCGGGCTTATCTGGAAGGGCACTTAGGGCTTTAGCCTGGGAAGGAAGGTGGCCTCCATAGGACAAAGTGAACAGAGCAGACGAAACCAACCTACCACACAACTATTCAAGGCCCCTTCTGGCAGGAGTACATGCTGCTTATAGCAGAAAGTCTGCTTCTTTTATACTGATGGGGAAGAGATGGCATGGTAGAAGTATAGAGCAGAGATCAAATCCCAACCACCTCTCAAGAGGGCAAGAGGTTCCTCTGAACAATAACATGGGGCCAGTATGCTGAGCAGCAAGTAATGAAGCAAGGTGCCCACCACCAAGCTGGACATTCAGCAAGGCCCGGTCAGTGTCTGCAGGGTAAATGTGGGAAAACCTGTCCTGAAGAATCCCGCCTCCCCCTGCCCTGTACCAGGCCCAAACTAACCTCACTCACTGCCGCACCGACTTGGGGGCCGAGAGGCCAACAGCACCTTTTTCCATGAAGCCCACCTTGCCCAGGCTTCTGGACTTTCCACACAGACTCATCTCTCAGTGAGGTACACTAGAATCACCCACCTTCTAGCTGAGGTAAGCATGCACCAAGTGACAGAAAATGGCAGGGACGATTACCCCCAAGAGCAAGTGAGTATGTGCTGACTGGCTGAAGAATTCTGAATGGCAGTGATTGGTCAGCCTGCTGACCTGTGTGAGAGCAGATGGCCTGAGGCTGGGATGAGACCCCAGGTGAAGAGATCACAACAGTAGGGTGAAGATGCAGGAGGTACACCTTACTTTCACCTGACATCCAGAGTGCTGGACCTCTCTTCCAGACTTCCAGACCTCCCAAAACTGGGAGGTCAGAGAAGCCCTCACTCTCCAAGGCTACCAGCCAACACTGCACACTGTAATCCTGTGAACAGTTCTGAGCTGTAAGGTACAACTAGGTCTTGACCCTCATTTTCATGGGAAGACTGAGATGTGCCCTGGAACTAAACTGTATCGTGCCTCCCCTGAAACCAAGCATTATATACTACACCTCTAGGAAGTGCAGAGAAATCCTGCTTAAGAACTAACTACCCTGAAAACACAGCCTGGGAAGCCTCCTGTCCTCTCCAGCTCTGAGGAAGGTAGCTCAGAGATTGCAGGGACTGGGTAGCCACAACAGAAACAGGAACTACCTGGGTGACTTCCACAGCGGGCAGCTCGCCCAGAGGTGGGTACCTTTCAGATTCTTCTTCACGGGAGACAGGCGAGGCAGCCGTGGAAAATTCCAAAGGCTTTGCTCCACTCCTGCATAAGAAGGCTCCTAATCCCCTGCTAAAGAGACCAAAGTATGGTGGGATCTGCCCCATCTTCGGTCTCGAATGTCCAACAGCATCAACTTAGAAACAGAAATACCAGCTCTTGAGTCCTTCCCCCAACCCCAGGCATTCCCAGGAGTCCAGGCATAATCCGGTCTGAGTCCAGGCAACTGGATTTTTTTTTTTTTTTTGAAACCTCTATGGTAAGTAATTCACAGCCACGCATGAGGACTACGGCCCTGCCATCAAGAAACTCAGCACACAGGGAGCTATCCCTCCCCCACAAACTCTTTAGAGAAAGAAAGGTCGGAGACCTAGGCAGACAGGCCTTGCTGAAGGCCACTCCCCCACAGCACATCCACACACTGGGACTAGCCTACTCTGAACCATCTGTCTGGGGATGAGGAGTCTCTGCTCAACCCTGGCAGGGGCAGACCCAGTTCCCCTGTGCTGGAAGATGTGCAATTGTGTTCTCCGATTACTTCAGACATGTAAACAAAATATGATACTGTACAAACCTGAGATGGCAATCAATACAACATAATTTACTTTGAGACATCTGAATTACAAATGCAAAACAATAAAAAGCTAGATTAAAAAGAAACCCACATGCCTTTGGAAACCCTTTTAACAATCTCTTAAGTGGAAAAAATGAAATCTGAATAAATGGTGAGGCTGAAGCTGCCAAATTTACTTCCTGTTTCCCCCAGAAGGTCACTGGGAATAATTACATTTTCTTGTGAATCTATCTTTTGTGAAGTTCAAGCAAAACATCTCAGTCTCCCCAGCTAAGGCCCTGCCTTTGGGCCTGCAGAAGACAGAACTTAAGGAGTTCAATTAAAGAAATGGGGGGGGGGAGGCGCACAGGAAAGGGAGAAACAGAAAGAAGCAGTTAAAATTTGTAAGTTTTGCTGTTGTGCTAACAAGACTAAACAAAATTTATGTTTTGAGATAAAACAGAACCTAATGCCTCCAGCTTAGGACACTTAGACTGACAGCACAGTACAGGGAAAAAGCAGGCTTTTGGGCCAGCCAGACTCATGTGGTGCTACTGGCTTCTCTGCCTTCCAGCTGAGAAGCCTTGGACCAGGTACCTGGCCTCTCGGAGTCTCAGTTTCTTCAGTGTAAGTACAGGCTGGCCGTGCAGGAGGAGGCCAGGCTCAGGGAGTGCCTGCCACAAGCCGTCAGTGTTGTTTAGAATCTCACACCAGCATCTTTTGGGCTGCAGCCTTGAGGACACTATTAACCCAGCACTGGGAGAGAGTCTGCTTCTATGAATAGTGGGAGAAGGAAAAGAGCATGTGGAAGAGTAAAATGTTAGCCTGCCACTCCATCCTGGGGTCAAATGAGCTGTTTACCAACATGATTTGCTGTCACCCGCCTGAGAGTGATACAGTGGAAAAAGCTCCCCTAGAGACTCACGAAGGCATCAGAGGTTTCCATGATGTCCCAGCAAGATCTCGCCACACGGCTCCCATCCCCGCCCCCCAGCAAAAGGCAGCTTCCCCTCCAGTCCCCACAGCAGGAGAGACAGACCAGTTAAAAGAGTGGGGGTGCCTGTCACACTTCTCTGTAACCCCTGACGTGATGTGAAAGTCTACAAGGTAGACCCTTTGAAATGCAAAATCTTCCAGAGTCCTTCAAATGTGTTTTTATTTTCTCGGGATCCTAAAGCTGCTTTCAGACCCACCCATAAGCATTTTCCCTCTCAATCAATTGGCATTTAACAACACCATGGAGGGAGGTGGGGGGGGGGGGGGCGACCAAGGACATCTCTTTTTTTTTTTTTTCAGAAAAGCTCTCCATTCACTTGGAGATGGGGGTGAACAACTTTGTCCTTGGCTCCAGCCTCCCAGCACCCCCTCCAAAACATCTTGAAGCCAAGTTTCTCCCATCTTATCAGCAAAGCACTGATTTCTGCTCAAAACCTCATAACATTTTCTTAGACAAGAATGCAGGTTTCCTCTGACCCAGGTTCCTTAAGATTAAGACAGACACCATCAAAACCACAACCCCAAACCTTCATCCAAAATCATGTGCAGTATAGGCCTGCATTGAGTCAAAGACGTTCGTTACCTTTAAAACAATGTAGTTTGGCAAAGAAAATTAGTTCCCCATATGAAGAACCCTAGGGAACGAAAACTGCTTTTGAATATAGACTTTTCAGTGGCATAGTCATTAATCATGTTAATGTAAACTGCACTAAAACAAAAATTTTCTAAGCAAGTCTTGGGGCACATCAGCATATCTAAGCCTCTGGGTTTGTTTCCAAAGTTCACATCCCAGCAAGCAGTGGAGCTACTGTTAATGGGGTCAGCTATTACTAAGCAAGCAGTCCCCAACCCTGAGAATAATAAAGGTAACTGAGATGTATAGAAAAAAAATCTTCATTAAGTTAGAAATTAATCAGAGAAGGACAGTGAGCCCACAAGCTCTTGGAAAAGGTATTCATCCAACAAGTGTGAACACAAACTCCTCTGGGGCAGTGTTTAAGAACGGAGGGCAGTCAGGGTTTCTGGCGGCACCCAAGTCCCGGGGCCATTCTCTGTTTCACAGCGTGGAGGGCAAGGCAGCAGCTGGACAAGGAGAGGAGAAATGGAGCCCAGCAGAGCTAAGAGGGGCTGAGCCCAGCCATACCCAGCCATGTGCTTTGTGCTGGCAACAAACCGGTTCTTTTGAGAGAGGAGGAGTCTGACAAGAAGGACAGCTGCACTGAAGCAAGAGCGGAGAGAGGCCAAAACCCCAAGAAAGCCCTGAGATTGGGGTTATCCCCTTAAGTTAAAACAAAAACAAACCACCTTTGGGGTTTGCAGAACTACTTCATCTATTAACACCCCCTCCCCTCGATGTGGATCAATTAAACATAGTCTGTCCACATCTGGTTTCCATCTAAAACCAAAACTTGTACTATCAACGTATTACATAAGAAATACTGCCTGCAGGTTTCTTTCATTACATGTCAGAGAGGTGTGCATGGTGGTGGGGGTAGTGACGGGGCTTTTTTTTTTTTCAGTCTTTTTTTTCCCCTTAAGGGCACAAATAAGTTTTCCATCCTGGGAATGGTTTAATCCTAGAAAGTCTCACGTCTGAATGATACATCTACTGAGATAGTGGACCCAGCCCTCAGACCCCAGTGCCTGCTGAAGAGGAGTGAGTGAGAATGGTGTGCATTTTAAAGAGCTCTGTGGGCACCAGATTGCTCCACAGTGCCCCCCTGCTGACAGTATTTAAACATCGCTCCCTCCTGATGGGGAGGGAGGAGAGCTAGCCGGCCCTTTGCTGAGCTCACATCATGGATCAGGGACTCACTTACAGCAAACCAGCTTCTACAGAACTAAAGGATGAGGATGATAGGGGATACCAGTCAACAGGGGGCAAAAGAAAGATTAGGAGAGAGGGAAAGAAGAAGAGGGGAAGAGAAGGGGAAAAGGAGGGAGAGAGAGGGGGTGGAGAGAGAGTGAGAGAGAGAGAGAGAGAGAGAGAGAGGGCCCAGGAAGTTTCCTGTAAAATGTCAGTTGAGTGACCCCTCTATGAAGACCCTGAAGCATCTAGCTGAAGCTCTTTCCATAACATACCTACTATGTTGGAAATAAAGGAGAGAAACTGGTTAGAATCATTATCAATCAGAACAATGAACTTAGCCTGCCTTGAACAACCTTATAGCCCACTTCTGCAGCAATCACACAGCCAGCTTTTCCAGAGTGTTTGCTTTGATGTTAAAATGAACACACATCGAGTTTCTATTAAAGGGAGAAAATAGTAAGTCCTTGAACAGAGCTATTTTGAACTGGTCCTAAGAGGATCTTGTTCCCTATGTGGACATTTGGGAGAAAACCATAGGTATTCCCCCAGACCTCTTTCATTTCTTGACTACCACAGCATCCAGAAACTGGATCGATCAGCACACCCCTGGGTCTACAACTACAGTTACAAAACTTAAGACTCAACCTTCTTTCACTAAAAGGGGCCTAATCACCTGGAACAAGTTAGCTGTTTTCTGCTAATCTAGCGCAGAGCAAAGGGCGACTGGGTGGCGGGGGGGGGGGGGGATCTCCAGACCTTCAGCTCACTGTCAGAACTGTAACTGAGATAAGTGGACAAATTAAAATGAAACCAAAACCTGGCCCAGACTGGAGCCTGAGTTTCATGGGTGGGCAGACTCCATTCTTTCCCCAGGGCCTCAAATCAAGTCTCATCTTTCTAAACTAGAGTCCAGGATTCAGCAAGGAGGGATTCCCCCTTCCAGGCGTGAAGACTGCCAGGAACACATATGCTAGCATGTCATTTGGAGGTCTGCTAATATGTTGAAGGAACACAAGACGTTTGCCTGGCTTCCTGGGCCAATAAACAATGCCATTCCAACTCTTGAAGCAGTCAACAGAAAACAGTCCCTTTTCTCCACCGTCCAACAATTCAACAAACATTTGTTCCTGTTAAACAACTGCCAGCCTGGCTCCATCTGCACCAACTCCTGCGACACAAGCACCTCGGTGGCGGCGGCGGCACAAATGCCCTGCCCAGGGGCCAGAACCCGGAATGCAACCCACGGTGGGGGCCACTTTCCCAACACCACAGAGTCCGGATTCTACCGTATGGAATACTCAAGAGTGTGGCCTATAGGAGGCAGAATCCCATTCACCAAATGCTGCAAAGAGCTTTTCTTTGTTCGCCATGGTACTAAGTACAGTACGTGTTAATGAACCCAGCGGTCAGAAGGAGCAAGCATCAGGAGGCGTCCGAAGGAGAGGGTCCAGAGCAAGCCTGCCCACGCAACTCCAGGGCCCTGTCCCACACCCCAAGCATTGTTCCCCTAGTCCGAGAGTGGAAAAGGATCTTAAGGCGGGGGGTGGGGTGGTTAGGGGTTACCCGAGAAAACACTTGGGGCAACTCAAACCCCAGACCCTCTTCGGATTCTGGGTTTCCAAGTCTTTCGTCTCGGTTGCACCAAGAGCAACCCCTAGTTAAGAACCTTATTCCCACCCGCTCGCAAATCAAGGACTTTCGGGGGAAAAAATGACTAAACTAGTATCCTATGACGGACGGCCCTCTTCGCCATGTGCAAAACCCACGCCGGCACAGGCGAACCCCCACTCCGCAAGCCCTGGCCGCGGCCACGCCGCCTGCTTCCCATCCCGAGGCAGAGCGCCCTCTCACCCCCATCGACACCGCGCGGGCCAGTCGGCCAGCCTTGGAGTCGTCCCTGCGCGCCCGCAACCCGGGGGTGGCGGGTGTAAACTTCCGTGAACAAAAGAGTTGTCTGCAAACGATGCGGAACTTCGGGGCTCAGAGCCTTTGCTGCTGCCATAAGCCGGGGTTCAAGTTGAGCCTCAGAGAGGGAGGCTGCCCGGGGCGCAGCCTTCTCCGCGGCCACCCGCCGGGCCCTCGGAGCGCAGACTTTTCTGCAGCGCTAGGTTTGCTCTTCCCCCGCCTGCGCGCTGACAAGTCTCACGCCTGCACCAGGGCGAGCGAGACTCGGCGCCGGCAGAAACCACCCGATCAGCCGCCTAACAAGGAGAAAGGGGGGAAGAAAGCCAGGAGCATTAGGAAAGAAAAGAGCGAGCGCAGCGCACGCGAGCTAGGCTTTCCCCGCCGGCGCCGGGGAGCATGCACCGACCCCGCTCCGTACCAGCCCCCAGGCGCGGTCGCCCGGCCCGGTCGCTTACGGTGCGCGCCGGACACGGGCCGTCACTGCTAGCGCTCGCCAAGTCGTCCGGGCTGCCCGCCCGCGTCCGCCCTGCGCACGCTCTCCTGCTGGCGCCGAGCGCTTTGTACCGAGCGGCTCCCGGGGAGGAGGAAATCGACTTGTCACTTCCTGAACTGTTTGCAACTCGTCCCTTTAACCGGCTTCAGCCAGGCCGCCAGTGCCCGACGCCGCCGCCTGGCCGCCCGACCACGGCTGCGTGAACTCGGTGGCGCTGTGCGGGCGGCGTCGCGGCCGGGGCGCCCGGCGTGCCGCTACGAGGTGCAGTGCGCGCAGCCGCCGGTGGGCGGGGAGTTGGCGGAGGGCGGGGGGCGGCGGGCGGCTGGCGGCGCGCCTCCGGCAGGGCTGCAGGGTGTCCGGCGGACCCGCACCGCGCGCCGCTCACGCCTGGAGGCCAGGCGTGCGGGAAGGAGACCCGCACAAGTCAGGACGGAAACCCAGGCCTCGTGGGCTTTGGGCAGCAGCTTCCGGGTTAGGCTGGGCTAGGCTTCGCAGTTTAAAAGAAACGATCCTATCTGCGGCGAACAGGACCACAAGGGGGTGGCGAGGAGACCCTGGAGCGGCCACACTTTAGGATAATAAAGCACTGTTCCTGACTCTAGGTGCGATCAAAATAGAGGAATTTGTACTTCAGATGCCACATCCAAAATACATGCAACTGGGGAAGGAAGGATTTGCGGTTGCTAAGCAGTGGCAGGGCATGTTTAGTTCTGTAACTTAGGATGTTGACTTAAGTGCAGGAATGTACCCTGATAGAATAAGCAGAGTATTTTCATTGTGCGGCTCACCTGGGGGAGGGGACTATGCTCCTTGTGAAATGAAGCACTAGATTTCCCATCACTCCTTCTTGCTGATGTGTGTTATTAACCGTGATCCAAAGAGAAATTTTTTATAGTTGTTTTTTTTTAAGTCCCTATGCCTGTTTTGCGGTCCCCTTTGCCAAAAAACAAAACACCTCATTACTTTACATGGAATTGTGTCTGCACCATTTGAATGGGTCTATTCATAAATCAGGAAACTTTTTCTGTTGCTTCGAGGAACATTTAATTGGTTTTAATCCAATGTTGCAATCCCAGTATCAAACATAAATGAACAATTAACTTTTTGAGTTTGTGTGCACTTGGGAAACTATTAGATTTCATGCCTATTGCTGAAATATTTCAGTTTGTCACCACACTGGACCTATTCTTTTCAGAGAAGCATGGGCTAACATCTTTCACACTAAGTACAGTTCATTCCAGAGGTTCTCCTGTAAGATTAAGATGCTCAGCAGAAGAAAGGATGTCTGTTCACCTCAGAGAGACGATGTGAACATAATCGGATCACCTTAAGGAAGCCAAAGTGTGCTAATATACAGAGTACAAAGATGCTCATATCCATAATACACTACTTTCCTTTTTAAAAATGTGTTAAGGGCCAATTTTTAAAGGAATAAGAACCACGTGTTCTGTCAAAAGAAGGCACAAGAGGAAAGCAGAGGCTACTATAATACACTTAAGGTCATTTCCCAAAAGCCACCTTATCACAGCACTATCACCTCAGCCTCCAAACACATAATACTAGAGTTTAACTTTTTATTGGGAGGCCTAGAGTGACTCCTGCTGGCAAACATGCGGTTTATCCCTGCAATTACTAGTTCATCAGGTCAACTTAAAAAATCAAGATGCCAGGGGTCCTATGCCTGGAAACAATTATTGCAACCATTATTCTTGTTGCTTTTAGGACCATGTTAGTCTCATGAAATTCCAAAGATGGGGGTTAGGCGCAGCTCCTTTGCTCTAACACCTCCTTTTCCAACCCTAAACAGCCTGTTTTTCTGGTTCTTAGCCTTTTTTGACCTTGTCTAGGACTAAAATTCCTGTTTAAAGAGCTGTATTAACCAATGGAGTTATCTAAATCTGAATTTTGAAGACTAAAAAGACACATACATTAAGGCTTATGTCAGTCCTCCATAAGGTTCACCTTTGCTTCTTAATGCTAAATGTGATGGCTCTTTATTATAAAAGTCCTGTCCACTAGGTTGCTGTATTGAAGTTTTGTTCAACTCAGAGTAGACATAAACCTAGTTAACTGAATTTAAGATTAGGTAAGCGGCAACTGGGAAGAGGGAGGGAGCTCAACTCTCTATCTTTGTTCATGCTTAAATGGTTAACCAAATCAGAACCAGATTTAGAGTACAACCAGACACCTAAACACAAATTCACAGGCCAATTCAGAAATAAATCCACAAATCTAAAAAAACAACAACTTGTAACGCTGCCATTCTCCTCGCTAAATACTAACCTGACCGAGACCATGCAACACCCCGGAAAGTATAAAATGCAGGGATTACTTAGTCTCTTACTCTAAGACCAATGTGAGATCCAGGGATAAAACAACACTGGGTCTTTTGGCTTTCCCCCAAAAGGAGGACTAGCAAATAGAGGGCTGCTTGTGAGCACAATGTGCATCGTGTGTCCTACACTGAGTACCACTGTTACAGCTCCCCAATTCCAAGCTTACAGCTCTTAAGCAACAGGGTGTAGTTTATAAAGAAAGGGTGTAACCAACTATAACTTGTATCAACAAGCTAATGAAGTCTTCACCTAAGCACATCTGTGGAGAGGAGAGGAAAGGTTGCTTTTGACATGCACTAAGGAGTGTCTAAAGCAGTTAGTGGGTGTTTTATTTTTATGCCTTTAGAACCAGATCAATGTGATGTTCAAACAACAAAGAGCTAAGCTTTGAAATTTGAATCAGTGCCAATAAATGTTCAGTTTCACATCTATCTATACCTATGTCTAAGAGCACACCACTAAAAAATTGTAAAAGAATACCCACAGGAATTCATTTAGACTAACAGTGAACTAAACAACTGTCAGACATGTTATACACTGGGCTCAACGGCAGAATGCAGATGCTTGTATACCAACCCCTTTATTCAGTTTCTAAAAGCCACTGTGCCTCTTTGTCACACTGTTGTATTAAAAGCCAGTCACTCACATTTCACACTGTTCTTTCCAAATCTGAAAAGACCTTTTTAAAAAGCAAAACCTTTTAAAATTGCTTATAATAGATTATGGGAAGACAGACATCACCAAGTCCACCTGAAATGTTTTCAAAGAAATTGGCTACTGAAAGCAAGGTGCTAGAATATACTTCTTTGGAAAATATGTAAAGTTTCTGGTCGGAATTAGAGGCCAAAACTATGAGCATGGGGCAATTTTCATATGTGGATACTATTCGGAAAAATTCTGCAATTTTTCCCACACCTACACTGAATTACAACTAACAGCCCTACCTATAATATAGAATTATAATATAATACATTAATCCTTTTGTTCTTTCCTGTACTTTTTGTTCACCTATAAAAATAAGTTACAAATCTAGGACTATAACATATGTATGCTAAATATATAAAACATATGATAGTTTAGCCTACTTAAAAGCATTTTGATTCTTAAAAGAAAAAATTGGCTTTGATCCAAAAATAAACGAAATTTATTTTCACTGAAAAATAACCACAGCAGTGAATTTAATGATACCAATCTCACTCCTTTGATACAAAGTCCGAGTGGACAGCAGCTTGGAATGACTATTGAAATTGGCACATGTGAAGCAGTGCCGCTTTGTAACCGACCGTCTAGCACCATTGAGGTATGAAAGCATGCCAGCTGGGACAGCATTGTGCACCACAAAGTGTGGGCTGTAAGCCTATGTCCTGAGCACAAACCCTGGCTTCCAAGTTGGCAGGTGCTGAAAACACAGCAAATGTCACGCTTGCAACTCAATGCATGGAAGACCTCTGGGTAAGACAAGCTAAAAGCTAAAAAGAACAGAGTGAGTGTTGAAACTTGGAAATTCAAACACTTTGGTAGTCACTTTTTTAAAAGTTCCTAGTGACTATTATCATTATGTGCTGTAAGAAAACATAAGGATGAAGAGCAGGCATTGAAGCTTATTTACAGTAAATAAAAAGGAAAAAGTATAATAAAGGCATTCAGTTATTAGCATAAGAAAACTTATAAACCAGTCTTACTATTCCAATACTAAGCTTCAAAGAGAAAACCTCCATGGCTGGAGAGATTACTCAGCAGTGTAGAGAGCACTTATTGCAGAGGACCAGGGTTCAAGTCCCAGCACTTAATGGTGGTTCACACCATCCACTAACTCCAGTTCCAGAGGATCTGATGCCCTCTTCTGGCCTCTACAGGCACCAAGCACATATGTAGTGTATATACATACATGTAGGCAAAATATTCATACACATAGAAGTAAATAATTGTAAAAAACAAATAAAAAAAAGCATCCCCTCTGATCTATCTACGGTGGTAATTGAAGTAGACATCAATCTCACTACCACACAACTAGTCATCTACAACAGTCGGCCAGGTACTCTAGCAAAAACATACCGAAAAACAAGGCACAGTATTTTCATATTGCCCTATGTTTAATTTAGAAAACATTTCAACTACTCCCAAATTATATTCACATTGTTTTCAAGTAAAAAATAAAATAAAATCACTTTAAACCTTTTCTTTTTTTTTTTTTTCTTTTTTTTTTTTTTAAAGATTTATTATGTATACAGTGTTCTGTCTGCAGGTATATCTGCAGGCCAGAAGAGGGCACCAGATTTCATTATGGATGGTTGTGAGCCACCATGTGGTTGCTGGGAATTGAACTCATGACCTCTGGAAGAGCAGCCAGTGCTCTTAACCGCTGAGCCATCTCTCCAGCCCTAAACCTTTTCTTATTCTTTAAAATTTATTTAGTATTTGCAATACAAACAAACTATTTTTTAATGTTGAATATCTGCCACATAAGTCACCGCCTCAAAAGAAACCTATTTTTAATTCACCCTTACCAATAAGCTAAAAACTACTGCTATCCTTCTTATTCCTCCTAAAGGGCATTTTCCTTTCATTAGAGAAGAACCAGGTATAGTTCATGATTTCACAGAGCTTAAATGTACAATCCAAATCCTGAATCCTTTGGACTTAAAATATCAAGAGGGAAGTCTTGTCTCTGGGTCTTCCAGGAGGAGCTGAGCACCCTGAGAACATGTGCCTGGGTTACGAGCTTATGAATCTCTTCACTCTCTTTAGCAGTTTGTCATCAGTTGTATCTAAAAGCTAAGGCCTTTTGTTTTAATTCATGTCTGGTTCTTTTTTTTTTTTCTTCCCTGCCAGTTTTGTATGAGTTCTCCTGCAGCTGTAGTCCAATCCTCCTGAAGCACAAAGAGACAGATAGGACTGTCATGGGAGGGGATTGGCGCAGTGCTTCACAGGATGCACGATGTCCCAGAGTTGATCCCCAGTATCTGGAGTGGTGGATGCCTGATATGAATGAGAAGTTGGCTTCCTATTTTAAAGAATTAATTTATAGGTGAGGAACAAAATAATAAAAATTCTCAAAACTTGGTAAAAGCCAGGTTAGTCAATCATTGCTCTATTTAACCACCTTCACCACAGCCTGTCTAAAAATTAAAAAAAAAATCTCAGACTTTATTAAAAAATTTTTTTAAATAGTACAAATTCTTTTTGGGCATGGTAGCAATTGCCTATATTCCCAGCACATAGAAGGATGAGGTAGTCAGGATTACAGTGAGGCTCAGGAAAAAAAAATAAATAAAATAAAGGTTCAAACAGTTCAATATACTGTACAAGCCTGTAATCTCAGAACTAGGGAGGCAGAGGCAGGCAGCTCTCTGTGAGTTTCAGGCCAGTCTAATCTACATACTAAATTCTAAGCAGTGAATTCTAACCTAGTGTAATCGACATAGTGAATTCTAAGCAAGACTGGGGGAGGAGGGGCACAAAATATCTGTAATTTCTTGAGATCAACTACAAAAAGCATGAGAGCTGGGGTGTGACATTCCTACAGTCATGCTAGGTGCTCTGAAGATACTAAGCACCAATGAGAAGGCTGAAAACATGTTTTCCAGACTAATATAAACAAGTGGTTTGCTTCACCTTTACACACTGTATTGTCAATTCCAGCATAAACTAAGAACAAATTGGATAAACTACTATTACTCAGCATCAAACAATATAAATGGCAGTTAACTCAACTTACAGCAGGTAAAGAAATGTCACTCAAATCAAAGAAATCAAACCTGGATGATACGAAGTAGAAACTAGCTATAACATGTCAGTCCACTGCTTCTTAACTAGCCAGTAGTAAAAGCCAAGTCCAACTCTGTTCTCATTGGACCCAGTGCTACTGAGTTACTGCCCCATGATCCTCCGTACCTGTTTGATATACCTTGGAATCGTGCCTTAGCTCAGAACTAATGAAGACAAATGCACAGTAACCTTGCCCATTTGTTATTAATTCAAACACATCTATATTTCTTACCACTTACTACCACGTAAAATATCATATTATCAATATGAAAGGTGTTCTTCCATGCACTCTGAAACACAGGAAAACATCTAAAAAATCCAACATCATGGCATCTATTTTTCATTCCTTTACTAAGTGAAAAGGTCCTTCAGCACCAGTCCAAGTTAGAAACTAAGGAAGGAACTACACAGCAGGATTTTTAAAGATGTGTTGAAAGGCCCACCTGTGCCAGATGCTCTCTCCCTTTCCCCTCAATACTCATTTAATTGTTCCTACAATACAATGGAACTGAACACATTAACTTGGTAGCATTGAGGGGTAAAATCCTCAACAATTCACCTCTTAGCTCCAATGGGATAAAGGGTTATTGGAGGAAAGAGTATTTATCTGGCACTAAGCTGCTTGCTGTGTGTCTTTGCAATGTTCACAGCCCTATTGGGTTGGGTCTATACCTGATTCTCTCTCCACCTATCAAGCTGCTTCACAGAAATGGACAGAAAGTAAAGCAGCCTTAACAAGTATTAAGTTAGACAATTTTCTAGTGCCTTTCACAAAGTTCCATTCCTGAGCTGAGATGCGACTCAGTGGTAGAATGCTTGCCTCACGTGCACAAGGCCCTAGGGCTAATGCCACAGCACCACCAAAACAAAAAGGCAAAACAACAAAAACATAAACCCTTTTCATCAGCAGGATAAGCACTGACAGGACAAACTGACAGGCTGCCAAGGCAGGGGGCACAAAAGGACCCACAAATTAGACTCCAGCAGTCTCTGTGATGCGCAAGAGAAGCATCTAGGCCTTAGAGTGACAGAGTAAGGCAGCTGGCAGTACTCTGTTGCATATATTTGGGGCACAGAAGAAGCAGAGGAGGGTTCTTTAGGGTGTCATGATTGCTCGTTTGACCTCATCTCAATCTTGTCTTTCTACATATAAGATGGAAAGAGACTAAACAACAGATGTAAACTTCTGAATTTATTGGTCAAGTAATCTCTATGGTCAAATTAATACAAACTGAATAATCAAACATATATCAGAAATAATCAGTCACCAAGCGCAAGCTTTTTTAGATTAAAAAACACTCATCTGCTACTCAGCTATCAGAAATAAGGAAATCCTACAATTTGCAACCAAATGAATGGAACTAGAAAAGCTCATCCTGAGTGAGCTAACCCAGACTCAGAAGGATGTACATGGCATCTACTCACTTATAATTGGATTTTAGCCATATAGTACAGGATAACTAACCTACAACCAACATATCAAAAGGATCAGGAACAGAGACTTTGTTACCTATTAATGGGACAATTTGCCTTGGGGTGCTACCATGTAGGCTTCCAGTGCAAGAGGAAGCTCTTAGCCCTCATATGACTGTTGAACTGAGAGGAGCTGATTAGTAGGGATACTCCACAGTGGAGGAGTGGGATGGGTAGGAGAGGGAGGTGAAGGTGGGAGGGTAGAACCGGGAGGGGTGGAAAGAGGACACTATGATGGAGATGTAACTTGAAGTAATAAATAAACATTTTTTTTAAAATACTCATTTGCAGGCTGGAGAGATGGCTCAGCGGTTAAGAGCACTGGCTGCTCTTCCAGAGGTCATGAGTTCAATTCCCAGCAACCACATGGTGGCTCACAACCATCTATAATGAAATCTGGTGCCCTCTTCTGGCCTGCCGATATACCTGCAGACAGAACACTGTATACATAATAAATAAATCTTTAAAAAAAAATACTCATTTGCTTCAAATATTTTATTACAGGTACATATGCATCTTTTAAATATAGAGATATCTCAGTTTAAGAGCCATCAAGGTACCCAATAGCTGACACTTCGTAAATGGAGTGTGTAATGTCCTCATATATGCTGGAAATCTTTTTTTTTTTTTTTGGCTTTGTTCATTAAATCTAAACTTTCAGGGATTTTTGCTGGTTCCCTCCCCAAAACCATACATTGAAGCCCTAAGCCTCAATGCAATAGGATTTATAGATGAAGCCTTCATGAGACCATCAGGATTAGGAGAGGTCATGGATCAGCGCCCTCACATAGAGGCCCCGGAGAGTTGATGTGTTTGTTCTCTTTTCACCTGCTCTTCCCCAGCACACACAAAGAGGTCATGTGAACACACAAACAACAGCCACCTAAAAGCCAAGGAATGAGGCTTCAAAATAAAACAACCTGGAAACAGGCATGGTGATGGAAAGTGGGGAAAAGTGCCTGCCACCAAGCCTGACAATCTGAATCCAATCCCGGAGACCCATATGGTAGAAGGAAAGAACCAAGCTCACAAGTTGTTTCTGACCTCCACATGTGTGTGTCACACACACAAACATAAACAAATAAATGTAAAAAATAGTGATGATACTCTACCAGCACTTTGGTCTTGGAATTCCAGCTTCCAGAACTCTGAGAAAGCAAGCCCAACTAGTTGATAGTATTACGGTCTCTGAGCTGCAGGGAAGGAAGGAACTTTGATGCAGTGGGAAAGGTTTCCCACACCAACCCTGATGACCTGAAGTTAATCTCTGGGACCCACATGGTAGAAAGACAGAAATGACTCCTGAAAGCTATCCTAACCTCCACACACTTGCCATAGCACATCCATGCTGACATGTATATACACATACATAAATGTGCATGCATCAAATCAACAATATGTATTCTTTTTCTTAACATTTACCTATTGAATGCCCATGATTTATAGAAAGAAAAGGAAAGTGGTTTCCGTAGGTCTGATCCCTTTGATACTATGCAACAAATTCACTGAGTCGTTGACTTTGTGGTGCTAGAGGTAAAATCCAGGGCCCTAAACATGCCAGACAAAAGCTGTGCAAATACTGTACTCCTAGTCCACTTAAACAGACTCTAAACACAAACTATCTGTAATTATTCAATGAAAGGGACCAAGACACGTCAACTACATTTCAAGTTCAAAAATAACCTATTTCCTTTGTTGCAAATCTTAGTCAAGTAGAATTAACAAAATGATCTCTTCTGTCTATATAGCATCTTTACCATAGGAGCATCCCATAGGACCCTCACTAAATGAACAAACCTTTGGAAAGACAGCTTACTTCATAGTGAGGTAAGATACCTGGAGTCAGCCGGGCGGTGGTGGCGCATGCCTTTAATCCCAGCACTTGGGAGGCAGAGGCAGGCGGATCTTTGAGAGTTCGAGGCCAGCCTGGTCTACAAAGCGAGTCCAGGACAGCCAGAGCTGTTAAACAGAGAAACCTTGTCTCGAAAAACCAAAAAAAAAAAAAAAAGATACCTGGAGTCTGGTCCTTTAGTTTAATCCCGTTAATTGCTTTTTAATTAAATGATAGCCATAATAACTGGCACAACTGTAAGTCTATGTAGGACTTTATTCTACCTCTCGAGCAAACTACATTATCAATTATTTGACTCAAGAAGCTCTCTCTACATAATCATAGACTTCCTTCTAAGCCTGTTGTGGTTTGTTAGGAGACAAACAAATCAAACTCTAGCCTTTCCTTCAACTTGCATGACTCAGACAACAGGATACTACTACTCTATTAAATGCCATTCTGTAATTTTCCCCATTCAAACTCCAATGAGGCTTCTACAGAAGATATGGAAGGAAAACCTAATTACCATTGCTTCAGTGCACCTAAATGTATTTCTTAGGCAAATCAACAGATTAAGGTCTCGATGCTGTCACAGAAAGGCAGGCGGATATGGACTATAAACTGTTCTTCCCTCCACTCTTACTCCCTGTGTCCCACCTCTCCAAGTTCTGTGCTTGAAAATCATCCTAATATTTCTTTTAGCCAGGATGTCCTAAAATTAGATGGGAACAAAGGCCTGACATTTTCACATTAGCTAGGGGTTAGGAAGCAAATCTGAACTTGACGCACCCACACTCACCTACATTTAGCCTCTTCCTCAACAGTCTTTCCTTTCTAAAGCATGGAGAACGGCAGCAGCAGGAATCAGCCCAGTTCAGTTTCTACTCTGGTACTGTCCCTGACAACAAACTACTTTATCTACATACAGTGCATCAATGAAGACCCCTAGACAACTGGAGCATTTCATACTTCCTTCTAAGCTATTCTGGTATTATCCAGGATTTCTAATTGCTGAATCATGTGTCAATCTTTATGGCTTTGAGGAAATGGAGAGATTAGAGTCACATTTAAAAAGCTTTAAGAAGCTTCCAGACACCATACACAATAATGATCAGTCACTGAAATGTTTATCATTTGCTGATACAGTGATAACAACAACATAACACAGGAACTGGAAGAGTAGCCGCAGTCAAGAGCACATACTTGCTGCTCTTCCAGAGATTTGGTTCCAAGCATCCACTCAGGTACCTCACAACTGCCTGTAACTCCAGTTCCAGGGGATCTAACACACCTTTAATTAAGCCCAGCACTAGGGAGGCAGAAACTGACAGATCTCTGTGAGTTCAAGGCCAACCTGGTTTACAAAGAAAGTCCAGGACAGCCAGGGCTGTTACACAGAGAAACTTTGTCTTGAAAAACTATAATAGTAATAATAATAATAGATGAAAAATATTAATATTAATAGATGAAAACTATAGATTTGGGGTTTTTACAACTTGCTCTAGAAAATCAGGCAGTAATTTACAAACACTTTAAGATACAATGGATTAGCCGGGCGTGGTGGTGCACACCTTTAATCCCAGCACTTGGGAGACAGAGGCAGGCGGATCACTGTGAGATTGAGGCCAGCCTGGTCTACAAAGTGAGTCCAGGACAGCCAGGGCTGTTACACAGAGAAACCCTGTCTCGAAAAACCAAAAAAAAAAAAAAAAAAAATGTAATGGATTACTTGATCTTCAGTCTTTCTCACAATAGTATCAGCATGACAAAAGTACATTCTACCAGCTCATACATCCCTGTTTTTGAAGTCCTACTCCACAAAAGCAGAATACTTCAGGCCTTAGGAATTATTCCTATCTTTTGAATTTGGCTTCCCTGGACCTAAGCTACAAGTCCACACAGCCTTAGCTTGAAATTCCGCTAGAGAAGCCCTTTGAATGATTAGTCTAACTCACTATGTTACAAAGATTTTTGAAACTCAGTAAGTACCCACTCAAGCTCTCTTTCTTCCCTGGTTACTAGAGCCCATCTTGACATCTAAGCTGGAAATGAATGATCTTTCAACAACACTCCAGGGATTTTGCAAAGGTCATATTCAATCATTCATTAAGCTTGGTACCCAGTGCTTTTCAGAGTTCCATTGTAGAGCTGGTTTTATTCAGCATTTATGTAGCCTGTAGGCTTGGGTATTTGTCTGCTTAATGTTGAGTTTCATCTCTATGGCCCTAACATAGGAATCCATCAATTGACCAAAGAATTTCAAACTATTCCTTTACTTTCTAACAAATTGTATGGTGTGTATAAAGAATAAATTAGCATTAATTTTCTTCCATTAACTGTTAATAAATGTTCCTGCATTCTCCCTTCGTCTAAGAACATCGCTGCTTCCTATCTAACCAAAAGAAATTATAAGGATTTTCTAATTTTCCCCCAAGTATGTCTTTAAATCTACTGTGTTCTTTGCTTCCCACAACCAAGCTCTGGGTTATGGCAGCCTTCTTCCAGTAAAATATAGTGGACAAGACTCCTTTCAGAGGCCATCCATACCCTCTTCAGTCAGCTGGAGCAGCTACACTGTGCAACACAAGACACTTGGTATCCTGCCCTGAAAGCTGAGCACGGTTTCTGCAGCAGATAGATCCTAACACAGAGTCAAAAACAAGAAGTCAAAACTCAGGTCTCTCCCCAGAGACAAACTGATGGCTCATATTTGTCTCTACTTTCAGTGTAGGCTACAGACAGAGAAAACATCAGACACATTCATATATATATGAATATATATATATAGACACAGTCTATACAATAAAGTTGCATAGGTTTGAGCAGGGTGTGATGGCAAACTCCTATAATCCCAACACAGGAGATAGAGGCAGAGAGAACAAGGATCAGAGTTCAGGGCTATCCTCAGCTGCAAAGCAAGGTTAAATCCTGCTTAGATTACATGAGACCCCGTTTCAAAAAGGAAGGGAGGGGAGGGGAGGGGAGGAAAAGGGAATGGAGGGGAGGGGAGAGGAGAGGAAGGAGAAGGAATGGAGGGGAGGGGAAGGGACAGAAAGGAGAAGAGAGGGAAATAAATCAAACAGAACGTCTCAAAGGTTTCTATTGTCCTCACAAGGCGAATGAACCCCATAAGCATGAAGTGTCTCAAAGGTTTCTATTGTCCTCACAAGGCAAATGAACCCCATAAGCATGAAGTAGTACACTGTATAAATTTTACAAATTTATACAAGATATTAAAGTCTTTTGTGTATGTTTGGCTCTCTCTCTCTCTTTTGGTTGTTTGTTGTTTTTTGAGACAGGGTTTCTCTGTGTAACAAGTCTTGGCTGTCCTGGACTCCCTTTGTATACCAGGCTGGCCTCAAACTCACAGAGATCCACCTGCCTCTGCCTCCTGAGAGCTGGGATTAAAGTCGTGCGCCACAACACCCGGCTCCTTCTTTTCTCAAACAGAAGATTGCATGCATATTGGAAGAAAAACAAGCTTTCTGTTATTACGATGGGAAAAAAATCAAGTATAATTTGTACTTATTTTAAAATGGCTTTAATTAGGCTGTTAAGACTAGTGTCAGGTTTGAATCACAGACCTAAGTGCCAGTCCCCACAAGAAACGCTAACTTGTGAACCTGGCTAAAAATGTTCTAAAGACTTTGTCAAGTGGAGCCTAACCGTGTGCCTGCGGCACTCAGGCCTGACTCCTCAAAATGTTTTTTAATGAAATGAAACTACGATTCCCAATTGTCACCCACAGAGCACAATTGTCCTGACGTCATGTGCTGCCCCTCTTGTGTAAGTGCATGATCTCACTCTTCTGTCCACATACTTGTGAGAGTTAACAATAGTAAGCTCTAAAAGAGTTTCCACAGTTTATTTCATTAACTTAGGGATATTTAGTGACCAGGCTTTTAACAGTTTGGTATTATTTGAAAAATACTAATTTCTTTTCTTTTTTTTTTTTTTCCTTTTTAGTTTTTCAAGATAGGGTTTCTCTGTGTAACAAAGCCCTGGCTATCCTGGAGTCGATTTATAGTCAGGCTGGTCTCAAACTCAAGAGATCTGCCTGCCTCTTCCCCTCGAGTGCTAGGATTAAAGGCCCAGTTGAAAAATACTAATTTCTTGTTAGCATTTCCAGACCTTCTATTTGTTCTGATTTCAATCCTTAAAGGGCTGGCTTCTAGCAATATTAGAGTGCTAAGAAGAAATGACAAATTCTTTTTTTTTTTTTTTTTTTGTAAATGTTATCAACAGCTCCATAATAGAAAAATAAAAAACCTCTACCTTTGTAAAATGAACCAACATGACTCATATAGGGACTCAATCAACTTCAACAGATGCATCCCAAGCTAACTGTGAGTTAGAGTCAGGCTGCTCCACAGAAAGTGATTTGTAGGGCTGGTCCCACTCAAAACCCTAAGAGCACTTACGTTCTTGGGCTGGGGGTGGTGGCCCAGGCCTTTAATCCCAGCACCTGATGAAGGTGCAGAGGCAGCAGATCTCTGAGTTTGAAGCCTGGTCTGCATAGTAAGTTCTGAGACAGCCAGGACTAACTGAGTAGAGAGATCCTGTGTCAAAAACAGCAACAACAAAAAGATCCTCGAAGTCTTCCTTTGGCCTCCATGTGTGTGCCTATGCACTTGCAGGTGTGTGTTCATGCACTAAAAAGATCCTGTGTCTCGTAAAGCACAATTTTCTGAAAAGTTTAAATTGCATACATTTTAAAGTAATTTCTCACTTTTTGCATGTCAAAATCAAAGCTTTTCCAAAATCATTATTTTAAAGTCCATGTAATTGTCTCCAGATCTTGACAAGTGGTAGCCTTAATGGTTAAGGCTAATCTAAGTTACAGGCTTGTCCTCCTCTACTCCCAAAACAGAAAAACTATATAATGCTGGAGTAAGCTAACCACTAAAAGAGTATTTACCTTTAAAAAAAAAAAATTGAAACCCAATAAGCCCAAAAAGCTGAAAATCATAAGTCATATAGTTTTTAAGGATGCATTTATTTTTATTTTGTGCATGCGGTATTTTACTTACTATCTGGTACTATCTGGTGCCAAAGGGCCACAGGATGGGTACTGGATCCCTACACACTCGAGTGACAGATGGTGTGACCCACACTCAGGTCCTCTGTAAGAGCAGCGACTGCCCCTGACTGCTGAGCCATCATCTCTCCAGGTCTTCAAAATTATATAATTTTTAAAAAATTACATTAAGACTCTGACACTAAAATACTATCCCAAATATAGTTTCACTAAATATTAGATATAAATAAAAGATAGTTTATCTTTTCAAAGTACTCTGTAAGCACTCTCCAGATAAATCAGCTCCCAGATAGAGCGCCTTTGTCCCTACATGCCTGAAAAGTTCATACAACTGACAAGCCCCTTCCCTAGAAAGATGAATGACAAAATTCAGTTTTCACTTTTCTTTTCTGTGTGTATGCTCACACGTGTGTGCACTGTGCAGGGATGTTGTGTGTAAAGCCAGAGGATGTTAGGTATCTATCTCAATTGCTCTCAGTGCTATTTTTTAAGACAGGATCCCTCAGTGAACCTGGAGCCAAATGATTCACAGCTAGGCTGCCTGGCCATCAAACCTCAGGAAATCCTTCTGTCTCTGCCTCACGAGTGTTGGGATTTTAAGTGCATGCTGCTAAGCACAGCGGTTTACATGGGTACTAGGGATCTTTTTTCTTTTTTTTTTTTCTTTTTTTTTTTTTGGTTTTTCGAGACAGGGTTTCTCTGAATATCTCTGGCTGTCCTGGACTCGCTTTGTAGACCAGGCTGGCCTCGAACTCACAAAGATCCGCCTGCCTCTGCCTCCCAAGTGCTGGGATTAAAGGCGTGCACCACCACCGCCCCGCCCGGCTGGTACTAGGGATCTTAACTCGGGTCTTCGTGTTGACACAGCAACTTCCTCAGCTCTCCATCCCCCCACCCCCACAGCCCCTCCTCCTACTTCAGCCTCCTGAGTGGTAAGGGTGCAGGTGTGCCATGCCTAACTTAAAATTCAGTTCCTGGTGAAGGCAAGTCGTTCAAGACAAATAGCTGGTAAAGAGTAATAATGGCTGTCATGAGACTCAGGTGGCTGACTGGCTACTCTCAACGTCCACAGAGCAGCACTAGGTGGCCAGCTGTTAGTGACCAACACTGACGAGGGGCTGTACAGCTCCTAAAAGTAAACGTCGGCCTGAATCTTATACGGAGCCCTGACTTACAGATGCCATAAGAACAGAGACTTAGCCCCTGGGAGGTGACTGTGTTAGAAGAAGGGTCAGAGTCAGCCAGACCCAGCTAAGCATCTTGGCTCCATGCAGTACTATCTGACCTTGCAAACGTGTCTTCACTCTCAGCTGCAGCTTCCCTATACATAAACAAGTAATGCTTCACGAAAAGAGCAGGAGGGCTCGATAACTCAGGAAAGCATCATTACTTAACATGGACATTTAACAATATTCCTTTATTCTCTTTCCTTACACTACTCATTTATCCTTCACAGGGTAAAGACTATAAATAGTTACCAGTTTGGTGGCACACGCCTTTAATCTTAGCACTGGGGAGGCAGAGGCAGGTGGATTCTAGGCCAACCAGGGCTACACAGTAAGACACTGCCTCTAAATAAATAAATAAAGTTTGTATTTCATCAATTCTCTGATTTTGCTTCATACACATGACAATCAGGGAGCTCTCTCAGCTACCAACCCAAAATGGTATTGTTTATGACGCATCATATTCTACAGCTCATGAAGAATACCATTCTGGCTTTGAGACCGTTTGGTCGAGTCCTCAGAAATAGCTATATTCAGTTCAACTTTACCAAGGCACAAAAACCAAAAATAGATGCTTTCTGTAAATTCATTTACTGCTTTGAAACTTTTAACTGATTAACAATTACAGAAAACTGTCATAAATCACAAGAAAAATATTTATATTTCAAATACAAAAGAAAACTCTTACATTATTCTTAGCTGATAGCTAAATGCTGACTCCCATGCATGTGGCTTCCCACCAACCCATTGTCTGTCTGGGCTCAGTCTGTGCAGCCTGGGTGCCTCCCAAGCACTATTTGTGCTAGCTTCTTCTGTATCGGGTTTACTTTGCTGTGTCGTTTCTTCTAGAAAGCTAACTAACTTTGTCCAGGGAAGTCTCCCTTTTTTGAAAAACCAAAGCTGTTACAGTGTTTCCAGATCTACCTCCAAAGCTGAACTTCGGGGTTGGCAGCTCTTCAAAAAGTTCAAATCCTACAAAACAAAGTTAAAATATCTGTGTTAGAGATATTTATATCAACAATGTTCTTTCAAAACCTTTCTAAAATAATAAGTTGGTGGGAAGACACAAGCATGGGAATCAGTATTTAGACATGAACTAAGAATAATTTAAGATTTTCTTCTATGATTTCAAACTGGTAACTAAACTTAATTTTGCAATTTTTTTCCAGTTTACCCCAAAAAAACTTTTTAAATAAACAGGAAACAAAAGGCGAAACCTAATCAGCAGCGAAGTCTTTCCTCATTTCCTTTAGTCCTGATTACTATTACCTCTACTCTATCTCCCTTAGTCTATTTCACTAGCTCCTTGGTAGGAAGTAGCTGTGACACACTGAATTATTGTCACATGCCAGCACTGCTTCTTATGTGGCTTTATAGGTAGGCACTCAATCACATCACAAATATAAAGTCATGAAATACAAAAAGTTAAATTACACAAAATAAAAATGATTTTGTAAATGATGAGAAAGTTCTGGAAGACAGGGTTCTGATGGTTATATGACAACATGGATGAAGTTGCTGAACTGCACACTTAATTATCTATTTATTTATGGGTTTAGCTATATTCAATTTTTCTGAGATGGGACCTCATATAGCAGAGGTTGGCCCCATACTTCCTAAATAGCTTTGGGATGACCTTCAAACTCCTGATCCACCAGCCTCCACTTTACAAGTACTAAAATAAAAGGTATATACTGCCATACCCAGTATGAACTGTACACTTAAAACTGGTTAAAATTGTAAAAATCTATGGGTGTTTATCCCAAGTTTTAGAAAAGAAGAATAAACAAGATTAATATTCAAACCGAACTATTAACTCGCTGGGAACACATTATAACTTTCAGAGCACAATATGCTTTTAAAGAAAAGCTCACTTAGAACCCAGTGTTCTAAGTTCAAGTCTCAGCTTTCCCACCTTGCTCAAGGAACCTTCTCTAGGACCCTGAATTCAATACAAAGATGGTGGATAGCAAAACCTCCCAGTGACTTTGTAAAGATTCAAATAAAACAACTAGTGTTTCTGTGAATTACAAAATAAGCTACACATTATTCTGTTATTTTGTTTTTTAAAATAAAACAGAGTTGGTAAGATGGTTAAGTGCTTAGCAGGTAAAGCAATGGTTCTCAACCTGTGAGTCACAACCCTTTTGAGAGAATTGAATGACTTTTTTTTTTTCCTTTGTAGACCAGACTCCAGTTTATAGAGATCCGCCTGCCTCTGCCTCCCAAGTGCTGGGATTAAAGGCATGTGCCATGATGCCCGGCTCACTTTGGTTTTTCAAGTCAGAGTTTTTCTATGTAGCCCTGACCATCCTAGAACTCACTCTGTAGAAAAGGCTGGCCTCAAACTCAGAAATCAGCCCGCCTCTGCCTCCCAAGTACTGGCAACTTTTTATCTCATTATGCTCCTGTGTGGGCATTTTTGCTTATTTATTTAAATTTCCTTTTTTTTTTTTAAATGTGTTCCTTGTTCTTTTTTGCTTCTGGGTTTTGTTTTGGTTTTGTTTTTAAAGAGAAAAAGAACATAAAGTTGTGTGGATAAGGAGGTGAGGAGAAAGATCCCAGAAAATTTAGGGGAGGAGAGGAAACATGATCAAAACATACTGTATGAAAAAAAAATTTTAATTAGAAACGAGACTGGTGAGGCAGAGGACTGTGGCAGGCAATCTAGGCAGTGAACAAGGAGGCACCGATCTGAGCAGAGGGTTCTGCTGCTGACTTGCATCTAAGTCCAAACACCATTTTCTAAGCCACTCAATTCTAAAAAAAAAATCTGTAATGCTATGTAATTGTTTCTTTAACACCTCCTATTATAAAGTTTTCCTTCTCCATTTAGTTCTAAAATTGAATATAAAGAGTTCACTCAACAGTTCTCAGACACAAACACATTTTAAAGTACAGTATTCTAGGCTAAAATCTGCTCCTCATTACCAAAGACAGACAAATGTGTTTCTGTTTGCTGGTTCCAGGGGTAAAAGACAACACCTTTATTTAAGAACCAGGACAGTAACTTGTTCTACACAGAAGAACTCTTGAGTATTTACTAAAACTGCTGGGATTTGGAAAGAAGGAAGGACTACTGACAGAACCCAGTAGTTCTAAGAGAAACAAATGTAATATGGATGTTGGGGGAAGGTCTAATAACACTGTTTCTGATAGGCTGATTTCAACACTGAGATCTGGTCACCACCCCTTCTGAGGCATTCTCTTGATTGGTTAATAAAAGTCACTGATGGCCAATTACCTGGGCAGAAAGAGTATAGGAAGGCAGAACTTCCTGAGATTAGAACAGGAACCCTACATTTTACACAGAGGATTAGCTCATTCTACCAGGAGACATGGAAGCAGAGTGCTGGAAGGTAATCACAGGCACATGGTGGTTTGGGATTAGGTGATCCAGGTTAATTTAGAGTAGCTAATTGAGAGTCTGCCCAGCTAAGGGTTAAGCATTGAAACATTAAAAGGAATTGGTGTATTTAATTATTGGGGAAAGGACTGTGGCAACTTATAGGCCATCAGTCCAAGGAATCCAGGGCCATAGGATTCCTAGACTCCCGTCCAACTCCAGCGAATCTCCCGCCAGTAATTCTACCAGCCTAATATAACAACTTATATTACTTAACAGAGTTTAGGTTACAGGTGATGTAGGTCACCCTTGGTCCAGGGCTCTTTCCCCAAGATAAATCAGGCCGCCAGTTAAGGCGGGCCAGGCCCATTAGCTGATATCCTGCCAGGCCACCTGCTGCTATGCCAAGCTGCTGGCTGCTCTGCCGGCCTAATCTTAATAGTTTATACTTATTAATAAATACAATTGATAATTAAATTGCAGTTTCACATGGAAGATAAAATTAGTGACAAAATAAAAGATAGTAAATCACATGCAATTCTTGTTTTCTGGAAGTAATAGTAAACGCTCCTATTTTCAGGAATAAACACTTCAGGTTTCCATTATAAAATCTACCAAAGCCAGTGAATATACACAAGAAGGCACAGGACATATTCTCTCTGCCTAGTCTTTGAATACTAAGAAGAAAACAAAATTCAAGATAGGTGCATTCAATATGATGTAACATGGTTATAGAAAACAGGGGGCTGGAGAGATGGCTCAGCGGTTAAGAGCACTGTCTGCTCTTCCAGAGGTCCGGAGTTCAATTCCCAGCAACCACATGGTGGCTCACAACCATCTATCCTGGAATCTGATAGAGCTCTCATATATGTAAAATAAGAAAACAGTGTACAGTAAACTCTCTTGAGGTAACTGATTTCTCATCAGCTTGTGACAGGGGTCAAAAGTGTAACCAAATATTTAGTTTAGAATCATTTACTTAATGCTTCATCCCCAAAATTCCTTCCATTCCTCTATAAAATAATTAGTACTAACCCTGAGAAAGACACTAAGGAAAAGGTAAACAAATACCAAAAAATTTTCAAAGTACTTTCCCAGGAATGCCTGTGTGCTACATGAAAAAACTGAAGGTAAAATACTTCTTAAAGTTTCCAAGGAAGAGTGTCAGGAAACTCCAAATGTTCTATGTATAGATACAGATCCTCAATGCTCACAAGACTCCTGATTAGCAGAATAGTCCTAATTACCTTTGGCTAATGAGAAGAAAATTCTGCCTGGCATTAAAAAAGGCAGAAGGGAACTTCCTCAAAACCAGTACCTATGCTATAAATTCCCCATTTCATTTCTGTGCAATGTTAAAATGTTAAAAATAATTGCTCCATATAGACTGCAAACAAAAAGCAAATCCTAAATACTTAAATGACCCCCTAAAGCAAACCACATAAACTATGTATAAAATTAAAACACTGGTCGTGTACTTCCATTTATATTATTATAGATTCACAAATAAATTAGTACATTGAAGTCAAAAGCACAACACATGTGCTCTGAGTCACTGGACAGCAGATCATACAGCTTAAATAAAAGATTGCATTGCTTAAATAAAGAGCTTGATCTTTACAAGCTCATAAATTTTAGTACTTAACTGCCAGGATTTCTGGGAAAAATGTTAAAAAGGCCTCTGGATCCCAACCAATTTACTTTTCTGTGCTTTGTATACACAGTTCAAAGTTATTACCAAGGTCATTAACACAGAAGAAAAGCAGGCAATTCCCACAACCAGAAATGTAAATACTGTACCCAGAGGGGAGCTGAGCAGAAGTAGAAAAACCTAGAGAACCACACATTCAAACCCGCGCAGCCGGTTACCTTCACTGAATGCATCTAGCAACTCTGCCTTGGTCCAATTACATGAGGTTATGAGAAAAAAGCCCTTCACTCCCAATACCCTGGAGAGAGACATCACATACTGCTTCCTCTTCTCAAATGCATTGTCAGGATTGAGACTTATGGCATCGAAAGTCCCTTTGTCAACACAAACATGAAATCCAGATAGCTTTGTGGAAGGATTCAAAAAGTCTTCTACCTATATTAAAAACGAGTGTCCATATGAAAACAATTAACACAATCTTTAAATAACTTAAGTGACAACATGTAAAAAGGTTAGAGATAAAAGGGTCCATTATGATGGCACTTTATATATAATAAACATATTTTCAACTTTACAGCTAACTTTTATGTGCTTTATTTCCAAGATCATTAAAGCCAAAATTAGAAGAGAGCTTGATAGTGTTTCCTGGACATTTCAAATCTCTACAAATTTGGAAGCAAATCAAAGCCAGGAATACTGGCTCAAAAGCCCAGTTTACAAAAAGTTAATTCTTATGAAAATATTTAACATATTTATCAAAATGTCAAAATTTATTTAGAACCCAGGTCACTGGAAGTAAGACTTATGCCTTATACTCTCCCTTGAGTGGCCTAAAGTAAACAAGGAATTATCAAAAGTGCCTTTGTTTTGATTTAGCAACTCACAAAGCTACTAATGGATAGAACAAAAGACATGAAGCTTAAGAAATTAAAGGACTATTTAAACTATGATTACTTTACTTGGTAAATGTCCTGCACTTTAGCTTTTAATAATTCGTCACCATCCTGTTTTTAATATCCTAATATAACTGCAGTATTTGAAATAGAGATGTATCTCCATTTTATAATACAAAAATTTACCAATGAATTTAATTCTAAAATACTTTTAAAAACAAGCAATTATCTGATCATCATACATACAATTTTTGTTTGTGTGTTTTGTTTTTCGAGACAGGGTTTCTCTGTGTAACAGCCATGGCTGTGCTGGAACTCATCTGTAGATCAGGCTGGCCTTAAACTCACAGAGATCCACCTGCCTTTGCCTCCCGAGTGCTGGGATTAAAGGAGAGCATAGAATTATGAGCTAGCTTAGATGGGCTAGGATTGCACAACTCAGGCCTAGGCTTGTTAAGATCCACCCCAGTGTCTATGTGTATTCATTTATAGCGGCAGGTTATAAATATGGGTAAATCATTCAATTAGTTTTTTTTTTTTCCAACATATGGCACCCAACATGGGGCAATTAGAATCCATGCTTACAGCCTGAGAAGGCCCTGGTGAGCAATAGCTTCCTAGCCAGAGAATGGACATTTGAAAGGAAAGGCTATCTTAACAAAAGCTACTGCCTCACAGCAAAGGTGGAAGCTTAGCGCTCTTTATATGCTAAATAACCGACAGCCTTCTAAACAGAGCTTGAGAACGGAATTAACCACCTAAATTAAAACTGGAAAAATTCATGTCTCAATATGTTTGGATTCCAATTGAGTTTCTCTTTAACATACAGATAACATACAGTTTTACACTGACAATTATGGTTTTATATATACTTTTTTAGAAAGATTTGGCTAGGATAGGCTTAAGGATATCTATGAGGGAGAAAGCTTACAGATGGAATGCTAAACTGCTAACAATAACAATGGGGGAAGGAAGGAGGCCTGACCTGATACAAAAGATGTCAGCGGGAACTCTCAAGTGCCTGAGAACTAGGTGCTTATCAAGAGTATCTGGGAAAGGCCCACCAAGGATATACAGTCAAAGCTAGATTTCAGGAATTATAAACAGAACTTTAATTACAACACAGGATGGCACAATTAGACCAAGACTTTTGGAATGTTGTTGTTTCTTTGCTTGAATTTTGTTTAGATGTCTTTGATATTCCTGTATTGGGAGGTAAAAAGGATGATTTTGTCATTTGACAATGCTGAGATATAAGAGATTTTTAAGATATAAAGAGAAAGGGGTCACAAGCCAGTCTCCTTAACTGGTTTCAAGAGAGATTTTAGAACCTAGGGGAGATATGTTAATTTTTGGGTATGGGTGCATGCCTTTAATCCTACCATTTGGAAGACAAAGACAGGTGGATCTCTGACCTTTGCCAAGGTCAGCCTGGTCTACAAAGTAAATCCAAAACAAGGAGATAAAGAGAAATCCTGACTCAAAAATAAATAAATAGAGATATGTTAATTGTGAGAAAGTATGTATTTTCAGAGCAAAGGGACCAAACACCAAAGAAGACAAGACAAGCCCAGGTGGTCCAGCTCAAAGACTATTCCAGCCAGGACTTCAATGAAGCCCTGAACTTTCCCATCCAAAGTTCAAAGGACTACAAACTGCTCAGGACATTCAAATTGCTCAGCATATAAGAGACTAGACAACAATGTTACTATTCAATTGCTCAATCATTTTTCTATTTTATTTGGGCCCCCAAACAGGCTTTCCACATCCCAATTCAGCAGGAAACAATTTTAAGAGAGCAACACCCCATACCCAAAAGGTGGGGTGGGTCATTTTCTGGTCATTTGATATGTTATAGATGTTGTTTAGGGGGATTGGTTACAAATTGTTAAATGATCTTATTAAACAAGATTTAGGAGGTTAGACTCAAGGACTTTTCTATTTCTTTTCTCTATCCTTTCTCTTATATAGGGAAAAAGGACTTAAAAAGAAAAAGAAGAGGAATATATATATATAATATAGAAATGATAAGATATAAAGATAGATTATTGAATCTTCTCTGAAACTTAAAACTATTGTTATTCTTAAAATAAGGTTATCTTGCCGGGCGGTGGTGGCGCACGCCTTTAATCCCAGCACTTGGGAGGCAGAGGCAGGCGGATCTTTGCGAGTTCAAGGCCAGCCTGGTCTACAAAGCGAGTCCAGGACAGCCAGAGCTGTTAAACAGAGAAACCCTGTCTCAAAAAAGCAAAATAAATAAATAAATAAATAAATAAAATAAGGTTGCCGGGCGGTGGTGGCGCACGCCTTTAATCCCAGCACTTGGGAGGCAGAGGTAGGTGGATCTTTGTGAGTTCGAGGCCAGCCTGGTCTACAAAGTGAGTCCAGGACAGCCAAGGATACACAGAGAAACCCTGTCTCGAAAAACCAAAAAAAAAAAAAAAAAAAAGGTTATCTTTTGATACATAGGTAAAAATTTTGTATATTGATAAAAAATAAGATTAATTTTGATAGACTTTTACAATTTGCTTATTCAATGATAGATAGATTTATAAACAGATGTCTTCAAAACCCTCAGAGATGTACACAAAATGGCATTTAAAGATAATTATTATTATTTTTTTTTTTTTTGGTTTTTTTCGAGACAGGGTTTCTCTGAATATCTCTGGCTGTCCTGGACTCGCTTTGTAGACCAGGCTGGCCTCGAACTCACAAAGATCCGCCTGCCTCTGCCTCCCAAGTGCTGGGATTAAAGGCGTGCGCCACCAC